>JAMPIV010010787.1:0-330151 GCA_024509875.1 Oreohelix idahoensis | reverse complement strand
GGAACCCGCCTTCGATGCAGTTATGGTCCACGTAGCAAATGCCTAGTAGTTCACTTCAGTACTTGTCTTGTTATGCTTTATGTAGCATTATAATATAAATGCTCGTACTGTTTATTTGTGTCAACCGTTGATGACCTATATCTGTCCTGTTGTAGCCAAAACTTGCAAGTGTAGAATTAGCGTTGTGTGTTACGGCTGTCCCGTGTGTAGCTTAGACCCACCGATCAGAAGTGTAATGTGTACTTGTCCTTCTTGTAACTTTCTCGACAAAACTGGAGACATCATACATGTAACAGCCAACCAGGAATGTAAATTTCTGGATCCATAAATGTCAACAATAATGTCAAATGCTCGCTCTGTTCTTTTTAAACCCACAGATCTGGTCCATCAGAAATGTAAGTTTCTAGGCCACATTGGCGACAAGAAATGTATCATAAGAGCCCACGTAACTGGTCCACCAGAAATGTAACTGTCTTTTTTTTCTTGTTGAGGTGATCACTGGCCCAAGACAGTATACATGTTGTTAGATGTGTAGTGCGAGCGTATGATGAATTGAGTGTGGGTGCGAATGAAGACGCGAATGTGTTTAGGCTCGTATAGATGTAGATCCTGCAACCCATACTCCCACATGCAGTAATCAAGGATGCTTTGACACTGCCGGCATGTTTCAAGACATTTATTGACGGGAACACACATAGTATCAACAGGAACAGTCAGTGTAACAAGGTCATGCTGACCTGACATCGATAGGTATACATTTGGCATTCAAAAAGGTAAACATCAGAATAGACGTGCATGGTCAATAGCAAAGTTCTTCAATAATGACAGTTCGTAGCGTCGCCCTTGGCGTCTCTGACTAAACGCGTCAGATGCCTTAGTTACCTTGACACACAGGTGCAACTTGGCACTCCCTGCCAATTGCACATAACAGGCTGTAGTATAATAGCCGGAAGCACAGGCCTCGTCCTAACGTCGGCCGTGTACTTCTGTTAAATAGGTTATCATCAACCCTGCAGTAATACTTATTGTAGATAGAAGTTCCGCCAATCTGCGGCTCCCACAATATATCTTCGTCACTGGATTTCTGGACAATATAAGACTAACAGTCTTGGATGGCTACCTCGAGCACAAATATATAAGTTCTGAAATGGCGGATCAGTGAGCTGCTGTTCACCCTAGGTAATCCTTTACATGTTCTGCCACCGAAAAGCGTAATAATGCATAAAGGTCGGTATTACCTGGTAAATGAATCCTCAGAACTACACAAGGAATTCTGTCGTCATCCCGACGCACAGAGATTCACTGGGGAAAACTGCCATAGCAGTTACTTCGAAGATTCTCCCCGAAAAACAATGGACTCTTGGTCCCTTCAGAAAACAGGACCTCCCGGCTTCCCGGAAGTATATCTCACTCCCGCTTAAAAAACCTTCCCATAGGCCTACGCCGAACTGTCAACCTCTGACCCTACAGGTCAAACACAATGAATGAATAAACAAGGGAAGACAACCCCTAATCAACCTGACATCGCAGGTAAAGACACAATTATACTTATGATACAAACATAAGCAAATAACTTGACAGATGACTCCGTCGAAAATGACAGCAACAGATATCTTAAGGAGTCACTGATAACTTTTCAAATAACAATATGTATTCATTTTTGTCATAAAGGTATATGTGTCCTGATTCAAATACAAAGGAACCAGGAATCACAATCAATTTTAATTACAAGTATATGTACAGACTTTATCAATATGAATATTGTAGTGACATATATTATTAAAAATATCCTATGTGTGTCAGTTGTGTAGTAGTAATATGAGGTAATACTGGTTTTGTTTTGTTCAAGCTCTGTTGGTATTTGTCATCATGACTTCAATAGTTTGTCTTTTGGGACTAGTATTGGAGATGTTCTCAGTTCCTGATATTAAGACAATTAAATTCCCCTCTGAATGTTATTTTTATAAAGTCATTTCAAGATGAGGGGACATAATGTTGAGCTCAGCTGGCCAAATCCGCTTATCTTGCGTGATGGCAGCAGGAAAAGACTCCTCTGCTCGTATTCTCCTCTGGGCTCTGGAGACACCTCACTGATAGCTAAAAAGACCAAGGAGTATGCTGTCCGACTCTGGATTCAGCAAAGCTCTGACCAGGTGCAGCTCAGTACCATCAAGACCACGGTCCCTGAAATCAAGAAGGATGTACCTTCTACTTCATAACTAATTGATATCCTAGTTCTACACTGAGCACAATACAACACAAACATTGAGTTCAGAGCGTTAGGCCAACTGTCAGCTTCATCTGAAATACTTTATACCAGTATTTACCTCCTTAATGGTTACCACGCCTCTGCACTTCCAGCATTATTTCTGTCTAATCAATCATCCAGGTGTCAGTGTACTATTTGGCCATTCCATGCCGTTTTACTTCCCTCCGACACCCTCTGTTCAGGCTGGAGCATTATAGGCTTTATCTCCTGTTTGCCACTGAACTACACATATATATACAGGCATAAATTAACAATTTACATTCAATTTTCATTAAAAGATACTGAATGGTTCAAGCTTACCACAATTTCATGGAAATAAACACAGATACGTTGATTAGCAATGAATTCTGGCACAATTACTGGCACAAATTCCCATCTGCTTATGTTCCAGGCTTTTATTTAACACAAATATGAGCTGGCTTCAACGCACTGTTGCTTTATCAAGATTATTTGCACTAGTGGTCTCGAACTAACGCTCCTAAGTGAGTATATCAGCGAGTCTAGCCAATGAGGCCACGTTTCGACAAGTGTTTGAAAAAATGTTACCTTTCCCCGTCTCCCCTAACAACGAAAGATAGTATTTATAGCCCGACCAATCGTGGTTCGTCTTTCATTTGTTGCGCTCCAATCAATTTGGAGTTTACATGGTAGGCTAATTCTATAACGTGAGGTTTTTCAAACACGTTATAAAAAAAATTTTATGAGCAGAAATGATTTCATGTTGTCAGGCATCCCCAATATTTTATTTTGGTTATAACTTGTTAATTCCTAGACTATTTGCGTAACGTTTTACATATTCTTTGTCAGCAAGCCCTAAGGAACCCAAATATCCAAACTTAAAAGAGCTACGTGGCTGCGTTCAAAATATGTATTTTCTACCTCCTGTTTCGAAGATGTGTTGTCTGGGTACTGTTATGTTTTCAACCGTAAACCCATCTATTGTTATCTTTCCTAATAAGCGTTTTTTGTGATTTTAAAACCTAACTCTGGGAAGGGTAGTGAATTTATCACTGTCCGTCTGAAAAAAAGTTAGTGCATGTAGTCTTACACGCGTGATGGCAGCATTTGTGTATCGCGCGAAGCGTGTTTAATTTTGCATGCGTTCCCGATTTCATTCGCCCCTCTCTCTCTTTGTACTTGAGTCCATCTGTTCGTTCGTTTTTGGTAACATAGTGTAGAAAAAGACATGAATGGAATTTAAAATTTAGGTCAACTTGCATGTTTCAAGGTTTTTCTTAGAAAGGCAGCACATTTTATTGTGTGTTTGGGAAACGCGTGTATGTTGCAGAAGGCCTTTAATATCAACGTGAAACGTTACAATTTGCATACGCAGTAGAAAACAAGGGGGATTTCGAGTACCTTCTTTGTGACAGCACTGTTATTTTCCCATTGCTCTTCTCTTTATTAATTTTATTTGTTAGGCTTCATATTTACCTAATAATTTATATATGTGGATTAGAATATTCCACGACAAGTGTAAAAAGAGAGTATAAGTTAGTTATGAAGTAGAAGGTACATCCTTCTTGATTTCAGGGACCGTGGTCTTGATGGTACTGATCCGCACCTGGTCAGAGCTTTGCTGAATCCAGAGTCGGACAGCATACTCCTTGGTCTTTTTAGCTATCAGTGAGGTGTCTCCAGAGCCCAGGGGAGAATTCGAGCAGAGGAGTCCTTTCCTGCCACCATCACGCAAGATAAGCTGATTTGGCCAGCTGAGCTCAACATTATGTCCCCTCATCTTGAAATGACTTTGTAAAAATAACCTTAAGAGGGGAATTTACTTGTCTTAATATCAGGAACTGAGAACATCTCCAATACTAGTCCCTAAAGACAAACTATTGAAGTCATGATGACAAATACCAACAGAGCTTGAACAAAACAAAACCAGTATTACCTCTTATTACTACTACACAACTGACACACATAGGATATTTTTAATAATATATGTCACTACAATATTCATATTGATAAATTCTGTACATATACTTGTAATTAAAATTGATTGTGATTCCTGGTTCCTTTGTAATTGGATCAGGACACATATTCATTCATATCAGCAATGAATACATATTGTTATTTGAAAAGTTATCAGTGACTCCTTAAGATATCCTTTAGAGTGTTATATGTATGTGAGTGTCCCAGTGTTGTCAAGTATAGTGGAATAAATTAAATTGTTTATCTGTCTGTTGTTGTTTTGACTTACACTTCATCCTACACATACCCTAGACACATAACATAGTCATCACACTATTGCAGAATAATTCTGACTGAGATATATAGATATGTGGTAGCAAGTAAGGTTATCTATAATACACTACTCTTAATAGAAATAGATACCTTCACAGCTGATCTCAGTCAGTACACTAAGTCCCCTATAAATATTTATAACATCCCACTTCACCACAGTTACAGTGTTACTATTCTTTTCTCCCCTTTCGCGCCTTGTTGCACAGGTGTGGCGAATACCTAGGCTTTACCGAACTTCCGTTTTGCATCCAATAGCTTCACGAGCAATATATATTAAAGCTTATTTGTTTGCAGACGAATAAGTCAGTAGTATGAATTCGTAATTTCCAACCCTGAATTTATAAATACCACATTAGTGGCGATCCGCGGAAATGTAAAACAACGAAGAATCCAATAAACACGGATGAATGATCGATCACACAAATATATTTCAAATAAGAGAAATTCATATAATACTTCAAACCCTGGGACACCTGCTAACCAGTGTTAATGACTCGGGTCATTCGACTTGAACTCGAGTTGGATTTATGTCATCACACCGAAAACTTACATATAAATGTTGTGTAAAAGTAACTCAAATATTCTTTGATAAAATAAATCAGCCAGTGAATAAAATACTGAAAATAGAGATTATAATTTTTTATGATTACTTATATTGACTGGTGTGACGTTAGGAATAAATGCGATTATCGGTATAAAAAGTTGTAGATAAAATTGAGACTCGACATGGGACTCGACTTAAGAGCTATTGTTAGAGACGAGACTCGACTTGGGATTCGACTTGTTAGGGACTTGATACTCGACTTGAGACTTGCATTTAGAAACTTAAGGCTTGTGCAAAGAGACTTGAGACTTGTTAAGAAATATTTAAAGATAACTGTACGGAACCTTAGTCATTAATTGTATCTCAAAAGAGGATCCGGACTGAAAATGATTGGGATAGACTGAACTCAATCAATAAAAGAATTCAATGAAATAATAAACAAAGCTAGACACAATCACACATATACATACGTATTTGAATATATACTTCTTAGCTTGTTGAATAAATGATATTCCAATCTGTTGTTGTCCGCGTGGAATCTGAAGATTATCAATTGCTCTTTTCTGCTGAGCTGGTAATATTCATCATTTTGTATGTGTCCTGGATGCTCTGCATCCCATTTATTTCTGTATCTGGTTCTGATAAAACTCTGTGCTTTTTGTAAAGTTATGCTTGTATCAGGTTGAGGTAACTTTCCACCTTCCTTTGCCAATCTCTCGGCCTCTGCATTGCCAGGGAAGCTACAGGGAGATGGGATCTATTGTATCACAACACTTTTGAATCGCTGACATAGTTTGTGTAGCACTACTCTTAGGTCATCTAGGTCTGTATTATTCTGGCTCCTCAGCCTTGCAACTACTGACAGTGTGTCTGTGAAGAAAACCACATGCCTCTACGTGTTTTCCTTTGCCATTAGAACCGCTGCTGCAGTTTTTTAAGGTCTCTGCCTCTGCTCTGCAGTTAGGTTAGAATGTTCTTGTTGCCACTGAGTTCTTTCAGTTCTTGTTGCCACTGATATCTTTTTGTGTGTACCGGTGCTTAAGCGCGGAAGCACAACTCCGCCTCCATCTTCATCAACAAGCTAAACATAGAAACTACCGATGAGTGTAACTGTGACATCGATAAAATGACTGCTGAACTTCTGCTTCAATGATGCCCAACAGGGAAAGCACATATGATCGTTGCCATTACCTTTCCTGGAAAAACTCTATGGAGATACGAATAGCCTCAAGTTGGCTACTGCTTTCTTTGAAAACATTCAAGTAGACATCTGAGAGTGTACGAAGAAGAAGAATACATACACGCAGACATCCACATACATACATATTTAAATAAATACACGGAGACACAGAAATACATATATACAGACATATCTGAAGACATACATACACCCATATGGAGGATAGTGTGATTCGCCTGCATAGCTAGGCGGGGTTGTCGCACGGAAGGTCCTGGGTTCGAGTCCAGGGTAAGCCACTCACGTCTGTTGTTTTTCTGTTGTCTAATTTTCTACTTCTTTATTTCTTACGAGTGCTTGAAAACATACCTTTATGTTTGTCTAATATTTATTTACCCATATACAGACATATTTAAATACATACATACAGACACAGAAACACATATATACAGGTATACTTGAAAACATACATACAGACACATATACACACACCTTGCTTTTTTCCATTCCATAGTCCCAGTCGTACAGACAGAAACGGTACGAATGTTCAGCAACACAATCTTTCCAAGCATCAATCGACTGCACGACCCAATCATGAAACTCATCTGCAGTTTGTTTGGCGCCGGTTACAGCGTTGTTGAACAAATAAGCTGAATAAAGTCTGGAATGTACATTAAAAAAAAAAAGGTTTGACATGAAAATTAAAGTGCAATAATTTATCTTTCTCAAATATGGGAAACCAATAACCAGGGATCACGACCTCCAGGACGACCCAGAGTTCTATCGGAGGACTTCTGCTTCTTCTTTCACTCTCAGACGTCGACTTAAAAGAAAGCAGCGGTCAGCCTGAGGCTGTTGACATCTCCGTGCAGTTTTTCCAGGAATGGTATTGGTGACGGCCATATGCGCTTTCTCAGTTGCTCATATGTTGGGAATCTTTGAAGCAGACGTTCAGCTGTCATTTTATCGTTGCCACAGTTACACTCATCAATAGTTTCTATCTTCAGCTTGTTGAATAGATGGTATATTAATCTGCTGTGGCATGTGCGAAGTCTGAAAATTACCACTAGTTCACTTCTGCTTGGCCGGCAATATGCTACATTTGTTTGGAAGCCCGGATGCTCTGCTTCCCACTTGCTCTCGTATCTGCTCTTGATAAAACTCTGGTCTTCTTTATAAGTTATGCTTGTGTCAAGCTGAGGTAGCCATATTGAAGGACACCACTAGACAATCTCTGAAAGACAGAGGACTAGATTGGAACCAGGCCAGGAGGAAGACCGCCGATAGGACAGTATGACGCTATCTCTGACAAACTTCTACACCCCAAAGTAGTAGAGGAACGATTAGGTAAGTCAGTATTTTTCTTTCGCGTATAGGATGATTCTCAAAACCGGAAACGTTATGCATCGATGACTTTTTATCACTGCTTCCGAGATGCTGACCACATGACCCCTAGTGTACGGTATGGTCAATAAAATATGGCCCTAACACAATATTCCCAACATGTCTCAATAGGCGTGTAACGGGATCCTCAGCTATAATTGCCTTGTAAGGGCAGTTGATTTATAGAATTCCAGGAAAGTCATCTAAACATTACATTTTGGGAGCCGCGCTGGTGTAATGGTTACCACATTGCGCTGGCGATCAGGTGTTCAAGGTTCAAGCCCGGACAATGGCATTTGAAGTAGCGTCATCGACTGGGATTTTGACTGAATAACCTGAACGGCTCCCGAGATAAACCCTCTGTGGATGGGAAGGAGCGTAGCTCCTGACCGGGTTGGAAGGAAAGTCCCCAGGCTCCCCAGCCTAGCAATGACATGTCATTGGGCCGAAGGGCTGAAAGCCCAAGTGCCGCTGGTTAAAAAAGAAAAAAAAAACACAACACATTTGTGTAAGCTATAGCTATTCGCGGAACTGATGACAAGAACGCAACAAGTGACAGTGGTATAAGAGATGAGAAGAGGACGCTGGCGATCGACAGAACACACCAGACATTAGGGACCACACTTAACAAGTTGGATGAAGAAGAAAAGAAGAAATGAAAAAGCTACAATGAGACGATGAAGACGATGGGATCTTTAACTGATGAATAAAATCAAATTATTCTGCAGCGTATGTTTTCATTCAATACACTGTTTTGCTTGTTATTCATAAACCATTTCTGTACCAAGAAGATTATAGGTATTAGTAAGATACATAACAAAATGGATGGCGACGTTTTCCATAACTAATGTTTTTAACAATCAGCCATCAAATATATTTGCATGAAAATATTTCATGGCATGCCCCGAATAGATTCCGATGGTTATAATGAGACAAACAAAGAACAGGAATATTGCTCGCTCTGACATGTCGTATAAAGCAACTAATATAAAATTGTGTGTGAGGCTGTCGACCATTTCATGTCAAACACAATTTTAACATAAACTACCGATGACAATCATGTAAATGATTGGTGCAGGTTTCCTGTAAGGGGACCAGTTACAATGGTAGATCCACACTCCATAAGGAGCCAAAATGAATATGATGATTATGATATAAAATTGTTGTAAGCTGCCTAGGGAAAATTAGTCTTATTATTGTTATTGTTATACAGAATTGATATCACTGCACTCCGGGCAAACCCATAGGTGCTCAGTCTCCCTCAGTATATGTCAAAGAGTGTGAATGCTAACAGTTCCTGTAGCTCGCTGGTTGTATACACGACGGATGCATCCTCTCTTACGTCAATCTCTGCTAGCCTTACGTTTGATGCCAAACTCCAACAGTCTTAACCTTGATGATTCATGTATTGCAGTGTCATTCTCTAACAGGCGATCATTAATTGTTCTCAGTATATCTCCCTTATCCATATCTACTGTCCCCACTATGGGTGTTCTTGATGTTAATCTGTCAGCTCTTTCATTACCACATACCCCAGCATGACCAGGACAGTAGATCCAAACCAGCTCTTGTAGACTGGCAGCTTCTATGAATGTTTTCCATTCATGCCGCGACCAACCATTTTGAACCCTCCGAAGCGTGGACTGCGAGTCTGACACAATGATAGCCTTTGTTAATGAAGTTTCAGTTATCCGCTTAAGGCTACAGTAACAGCCTCGACCTCCATCTCATGCTGGAAGTTGTTATCTTGCAAGCACCGCTATGTTCGGCGACTATTCTGTCCTGCACCTGAGCAGAGAAGCCCCAACCGGATTTCTCACCACGGATCACAGACCCATCTGTATACACAACTGCATCATCATCGCCGGAATGATCATGTATGGAAAAACAGAATTGGAAATTAAACACATAAGTTTATACAGTGCGCAGACGCGAGAAAATCTACCAGTATAACTAAGCAAACGGACGTTATAAAACGGTTTTTGTAAATCTGGGCTCTCCGTACAGCACACTTAGTTACAAGAGTTTCCTGTATTGATTTGTTGTAAATTTACTGCTTTTATCTGATTGCTTTTGTCGGAAATATTTAACTCCCCCTATCCCACGAGCAGTTATAACAAGCCAAGATATAGCGCATTATTCTATTAGTGGTCGTCATCATATCCGCATAGTTTAGTCAGATTTCTTCATATGTGCAATTTATAAAAAATATATTGATGAATGTAAGACTTGCGAAACTTGGAACTATTGGCCAGTCAGTTTGACAACGATTTTATATACGTTTTTAATATGTTTTCCCCCATAAACGTATATATTAACTGAATTTTTTTTTTTCCTTGAAATTTTGCCTCGTTTTGGCGAATCGCGTGCGTTCACCATAAACACAAGGTCTGTCGATTATATTTGGGCGCATGTACAAATATAAAAGACCTTGCCGTCTGATTTTAAATGTTTATTGCATGATTTAATCACGACACATGGAAAAATTGCTGTCCTTTTGGTGCCTGGGTAAACGTTAAATCAGACTGGGAGAGATAGAGTTAAAGCTGAAAATGTAATTCAAACATCACCTGCTGATTGGGTTCCGCATTATCAGCAAAAGCTTTGCCTGGGGCCACAAGTGATGGATGTGGCTCATGGCTGTCACCCTCGGCTCGCTGCATCCTTCATTGCCCGGAATTTGCCTCCAGTAGTAACTGCTGAAATAGTAGGATGGACCTCCATCACCTGAGATCAGGATAGTAGGCAAATTAAAGGTTAAATAAAGTCTGATTGGCAGAGTGGTTAGATTGCAAAATTCTTACCGCAAAGTACCGGATTAAAAACACGGCGACGTCATGCTCAAGCATACAGCTGTAATTGGGTACATCTCAGCTCTTGAGTTAAGAAAGGCAAAGGCAGCGATTAAGGGAACTGGCCAGCCCACTTCTGGAAGCTAGACCTAGTATAGTGAAGGTTCTTAACACTTCATTCCCCTATTGCAGTATCTGCTATGGGACTACATTTACCTTTCTGCTTGTTCTTTTCGTGTCTGCGTGTTGTGAAAGCTCCGTTTCGCACAAACTGAGGTGGCGCCGGAGGGAGCCTCAGCACGTGATGCGACTGGTAGTCTCATCCTTCCAGATTGCTGGATGTATGACCAATGCCTTCATGTCTCTCTGAATCTCAGCTGCGGGGGCCCGACTGTTCTTGTGTCATCTGCCGGTTGTCCATCTATGGTTAACATACATGTAAACCATTATATACTGAAGCACATTAAAAACGCACCACTATTATATATAATGATGCCGAGAAGCTGGACAAAAAAAGTGTGGGAATGGATTTTCCCCGTGTTTGCCATGAGGGAGAGAGCGCATGATTCAACCCACGGGTTTGTGTACAGACTACATGAAAACAATGAAAGTTACACGTGCAACACGATTCCCAACAGCTATGACCCTGAAAATGTGTACGCGTTGTGGCAGTATACTCGGAATAAAAAGGCCGTTGAGACAAAACACCCAGTACATGTGCTTGAAATGCCACGACTATCTGAAAACGACCGCCAACGAGCCATTGGTATGTTGGAGACCGGAATGAGCTCGCGGGCCATTGCCAGAAGGATGAATTGCCACCACAGCACTATTGTACACCTCAATGAACGTTACGGAACAACTGGCAGTGCCCGGGATAGACTTCGGAGTGGCCAGCCACGAGTTACTACCCCTGCGCAAGATCGTCATATTGTGCTGAGTCACCTAAGGAATCGTTCTCTCCCGGCAAGTCAAACAGCAAGAGCAATAGTGGGTAGACGTGTTCAAGTCTCTCGAATGACAGTCATACGACGACTCAGAGATACAGGCCTTACTGCAAGACGACCTTATGTTGGGCCAAACTTGACTCACAGACATCGTCAGCAGCGCCTGCAATATGCAGAGCAACATGTCCGATGGACTAGACTGCAGTGTAATGCTGTCCTATTCACAGACGAGAGCAGATTCAACATATCCTTTGCTGATGGACGTATGCGGATTTGGCGACGGTGTGGAGAGCGCTTTGCAGATTGCTGTGTTCGTCAGCACAATCGATTTGGAAGTGGCAGTATTCACATTTGGGGAGGATTCAGTTTTCACCATCGCTTGCCTCTTCACATCTTCCGTGGAAATGTTAATGCTGTGACATATCGAGATGAGGTTCTGGATGCATTGGTTGCTCCTGCATTTACAAATTATCCAGACTTGCAGCTTCTCCAGCAGGATAACGCACGTGCGCACACAGCATGCATTACGCAGCACTATCTACAGCAGCAGAACATTGTGACGATTGATTGGCCTGCCCTATCACCAGACATGTCCCCTATAGAACATCTGTGGGACGAACTTGGACGCAGAGTCTACAGGCAAGGTTCTCCAGCTAATCTGCAACAGCTCGAAGACTTATATTTATATTTTACACTCTGTTCCTGGATTATACAGGTGGTGCGTTTTTAATGTGCTTTAGTATATGACTTCCTAACAACCGCGTCAAAGTGGGGCTAAAAAAAAACAACCCTAAAATAACAAACTTGTAAACAATAAATTACAAAGGAATAGAATAAGGGGTTTTAATGAACAGCAGTCATACATACACCTTGGCAGCAACAAAAATAAAGTTGGAGTGACAGACATTGATATCAAAATTAGAATACAACAGGCAAACGAGACTTTGATTGGACTGGGAAACATATAGAAATCAAGTCCAACTAAAAAAAAAGAATCTTCAACTCAAATGTCAAGCTGGTCCTATTTTATGGCCGTACGGCTCTCAAACATGAAGAACCAAAAAAAAAAAAAAAAAAAAAAAGCATCAACCAAAAAGTATAGACTTGCATAAATGGATACTTGCGTAGAGAAGGAGAATCAAAATGGTTTGACAAGATTATCCGTGTGGAACATAACAAGAACGAACGAACGAACGAACGAACGAACGAACTTTATTTTCAAAGGGTTGAGAATTGGGCACGGAGGCCCGTCTGACATTCTGCCCTTCCTTTCTCTCACCTTTCATACTGAATTCATTTATTCTCACATGCATTTTACATATCAATTTCAAGGAGTTCAACGTTGTAAAGTAAAATAAAATAGCACACTCATATTAACATTAACTATTTATAAGCACGATAAACAATTTATTGAAAAGTACAAACATCGTCATTAGAACCTACAGTTGATGTTATAAGAAAATATAATCCGATTAGGGGGGCATGTAATCAGAACTCATAAAGCATTCGAAAAGTCTACGATTGTGTGAATAGGGACTGAGGTTGTTTCTTCGGTTATGTGGAAGACAATTCCAAAGATGAGCTGCAGAGTACGCTAAGCTTTTCTTGAATAAGTCAAGCCTAGGCTTGAGCACTTGCAAAGTGTTAAAGCGTTGACTGCGTCTTTCATTGTATTTGAACATTGGCCACAGATATTCTGGAGCATTGTGTGACAGGATTTTGTGAACAAATTTAGCTTTGTTAAACAGAAGGCGCTTTCTTAAGGGCAGTATTTGGAGTTTTTAAAAATAAAATAATTGCTCCCCGGCGGGGAATCGAACCCTGGTCTCCCGCGTGACAGGCGGGGATACTTACCACTATACTACCGAGACAAGCGCAAGTGTAATCAAAGATGAGACAAAAAGGCTGGCGGTGAATATGACGCTTGCTGAGGAAATGTGTTGATAGCATTACATGGCAGTTGCTGCCCTGGAATCCACAGGACAAGAGAAGTAGAAGCAGAGCAAACAACAGGGGGAGACAACTTGAGACAGAAATGACAACAATGAGGAAGACTTTGGAAGACTTTGACTCGATGGCGCGCGACAAGAGGACTTAACGTGTCTTTGTTGAAGGCCTATGCTGCATGAGGAGGTAAATGGTATTGATTGATTGATTTATTGGTTGTATCGACAATTCAGTTATCCATGTGGGTAAATATAAAACAGGGAAAGGACAGAACAGACCCTGGGGCGGACTGACGGTGATCTGAACACCCGGGCAACAAAAGGTCATTGACCCCTAACCACCACCCGGTTCTTTAAGCTAGATAGACACAAGGACAGAGTAGGGCCCCTACTGCGGTAGGCCTTCGGTCACTGCTCGATTTCCGCAACGTTTACTCCGCCCCTGGAACTGAATAACGAAGAAAGAAATACACTTATGATATTAACTCTCTCGCATGCAAATAAATATCATTAAAACAAAATGTATGATAATATCAACTAGACAAAAATTACAAAACTCACAGAAAACAACACTTCAGCTCTACATTGGTACCTCACTAATTGAAAATGTAAACGAACACAAAACACTGGGACTCATAGCTGACCAACATTTAAGTTAGAATTCAGATATACAAGCACTGACAAACAAACAGCCCAGAAAGTTACCAGTTACCAAAGATCAAACATTTCCTAGATGAGGAGGCAAGAAACATGTTCTATATATCTTAAATGCAAACACACCTAGACAAAGCCAAATTCATTCAAAAAATTATATCACAGAATGCTCCAACGTATCTGTGGCCCATTTTCAAATACAACGGAAGACACAGAAACCACTTAAATCACACGTACCCAAGCCTAGGCTCGATTTATTCAAGAAACGTTTAGCTTTTTCTGCTGCTCATCTGTGGAATAATCTCCACGCGACCTAAAAAAAACACGCTTAGTCCATATTCATACAATCATAGACTTTTCAAATAAATCATGAGTGCAGATTGTATTCCACAGTAATTTAATTATGATCCCAAATCATTATCTAATATCATATGTAGGCTTTAAGGATTACTTTGCTCTTTTCAATATTGGTTATGATAAGGTCCTGTAAAGGTGTGTAATTGTTATCGTACTGTTACTATGTATTTTATTGTAGCGTATTTTATGGGTTTTTTAAAAATTTATTTTAAAAATAATATTTAAAATTCATGTAAGGATAAATGGATTCAGTATGGGAGACGAGAGACAGGAAGGGCAGAGTTAGACAGGCCTGCGTGCCCAATTCTAAACCCGTTGAACATAAAGTTAGTTTGTTCTTTCATTTGCTCATTCGTTCTATTTGATTCTGCTCTTGAGTTGGGGTGGGGGGGGGGGGGGGGGCGGGGGGGGGGGGGGGGTTGAAAAGAAAAACACACCGAGTCTCTACTCATTCAATGACAGACTGTTCACATATTTCATGAGTTCTAATTCTATGCCATCATAAACTGATTATGTTTGAATTATTGTCTGATTTGCTGCATGGATGTTGCAGATTTGTTTGTTTCTTTGGGTTTGTTTTATTTGTTTGTTTGTTTTTTTTTTGCTTTTATTGTTGTTTTTATCTTTCTTTTCATTACTCTCTTGTTATTTGTGTTTTTTTTTAAACGTACTGAATTTTAATTATTATCGGATACTGTAATTGTATGCTGCCATATTACCTTTATTATCCGTTTGCGGGAAGCAATAGTGGTAGGACCTAGATTCCTTCAGGGAAGTACCTAGGTTTAATTTTTATATTTATTTAGGTTCTTATGTGTCCTATCAAGCCTTCACTTTCTTTCCTTTCCCTGACGAAGGCCTTGTGGTCGTAACGTTGGCTATTTTCTTTGTCTTTTGTCCTCGTAAGACGAATTACCTTTTTTCGATTTTTTTTCACACCCATCCTATATTACCTTTACAATGTTGCATGCCTTTAAATTAATGCTTAAAGCAACATGTGGGAATGAAAGTATTTAGTATGCAAGATAAGTGAGAGTGGATGGGCAGAATGTTAGACGGGCCTGCGCGCCCACTTCTTAACCTTTTGAAACTAAAGTTCGTTCGTTCGTTCTCTACTGTCTGTAATGTTCTTGTGTACTTACCGTTAAATTTTAGAACGGAAACACATACTGTGCAGAAGAAGAAGAAGGATCCCGTTACACGCCTGTAGTGGTTTTGATGGTATTGTATGATGGTGATATTACTAAGTGTGATGTATGAGGTCAGCTGTGAAGGCTCCTGAGATAAAATGTAGTTGTGAATTTTCAGAAGGCCTTTCTTGCTACCACTACGACCTCACACCTATCTTTTTTTCTAATGAATGTGGCTACGTTAAAATCTAGGGTACTGAATGTAATGTGTTGTATTGACATATACAAACACACACACACAGATATTAAATAATATAATATTATCAATAAAATTTAGAACACAATGAACTAAATTCAGCTGGTGAAATTTTAGAAAGTAAATCTTTTTTAAATTTATTTGTTCTGAACCAAGGTTTTATTTTGGCCAGAACATATGAAAGATTTTGGAATTTATGAGTGAATGCCATGAATAAATGGCATGATAAATAAAAGGTGTGTACGTATACAATTTTCACGATTAGTTAATATTTCTACAGTTCATAATTTTATTTTCCCTGGGAGAACGATGAATAGATGTGCTGTTGGGGTGGCTTCATCCCTCCCTGTCTAAGCCTACCAAACATTGTCCATTAATGATGGAAGGAAATGGGATGTTTTAGTAGTAATTCACTTTGGGTGCTATGTCTATGAAGTTGGTGTAAATCCAGCAGACCAGCCTGCTTACGTAACTTTGAAAGAGTAGTTTCTGGTGCTGGAATCTGGTGACCCCACCTCTCCGTGCTTGGGGGCAATATATCGGGTGGCCCCACCTCTCCGTGCTTGGGGGCAATACAAGGCTGTTCTGCCGAGATGCGACACTGCACGGGTCCTCACTGTCAATTATTTACCCAGCATTTGACACCACCTTTTGGTGTCAACATAAAAAACTCACAGCTCAGATTATGAATAAAGAACACAGAAATGCTAGCAAAACTCAGCTGAGCTGCTGGCTATAGTATGGCGTCCCTGAACTTATTTCAATTTACTTCATTGGAAATCACCACACTTAAAATTTACTGTGTCTATCACTGGACAACTATTGAGGAATGGCAAAAAAGCGCGTCTGAGCGCTGATAATATGATTGTCTGTGGCCAATCAATGCCTTGTGTTTTTTCAAATTCAAATTTCCTACACTAAAGTCATTTCAGTCATGCTTCAGTCAAGTATGGATTTTTATCTGTTAGTCCGTCCGTCTCTACTTGCGTTTTTCACAAAAACGTACTTGGTTTTTGAACCAACCTATCCGTCCCCTCTACAAATTTTGTCTTTAAAGTTATTTTTAGCCACAGCTCCCACCAATGTCCCTCTCTTTCATTCTAACTAGATTTGGACACTTGAGCCTCAAGGTCGCGGTTTTTGTGCAAATTAGTGACATGTTTGATTCAATGCAGTCTTTCGCTGATGTGAACAACACAGTCTTTTGTCAATGTCTTCATTATTATCTATCCGTCTGTATAAATAAAAGCATATTATTTGACTGCTCAAAATGGGCCATCCGGCCAGCTAATTTTTATATTCCTAACATTAGTATTAAGAAAAAGTTACTTTTTTTTAATTTTGTAATATTTCAAGCATCTGCGTTGTAATGCTTTTGCCGCTGAATTCAAATAAAAGGCTTGGTATCGCATAAGCGTCCCTTTCCGTACCTCGTGTCAATTTGGGGACGTGAATTTTTCCTTTCTCGCCCCACCCCCCCCCCCCCACCCCCCCACCCTCCCCCCCCCAATTGCGTCTCCTTAGCCTTGCTAGTCTCACGCAATTTTTCAGTCATATTTTTTTTTTCCTTTTGATCCGCCGTTCTCATCCCGTTCAAATGGTAACCGTTTCAGCAATTTAATTTCCATGGCGGGTGATGACCCGCGGCGTGGGCGATCATGCATTCTAGTAACTTACGCATTCTTTTTATCCCTACATTTTATCCTTTGGAGATATTTTTACGTTGTATCACTGTTAATTTTATGACAACGCCCATTGAGGCATATTGGGAATATGGTGTTAGGCCCATATTTTCTTGATCATCGGCACACTAGGGGTGATGTGGTCAGCATCACGCCAGCCGCCTTAACCTTCCCAGAAGTTGCTCTGGTACCCAATTGGGGCTGGGTCGACCCAGGAGCCGTTTGCGGCCTAAAAAAATCCCACATCATCTGGGGATCGAACCATAGACCACTGAGCTAGGAAGCCAGTGCAGAGCCGCTGACATACATTGTTTCAGCATATTTCATGTTGTACCCACTCATCGTTTTCTTTGTAGTGAAATAATTAAAGGATCGTTTAACTGAAACAAGAACAAGAGCGCATTATTATTGTGTAAACGGAACATACAACACTAGTGACGAGGTACACAACCATGGTGACGAGGTACACAACACTGGTGACGAGGTACACAACGCTAGTGACTAGGTACACAACACTGGTGACGAGGTACACAACACTGTTGACGAGGTACACAACGCTGGTGACGAAGTACACAACGGTGGTGACGAGGTACACAACCCTGGTGACGCGGTACACAACCCTAGTGACGCGGTACACAACACTGGTGACGAGGTACACAACGCTGGTGAAGAGGTACACAACGCTGTTGACGAAGAACACAACCGTGGTGACGAGGTACACAACACCTACCTATAACTTTACGATGATAACCAGAATCTTCTTCCTTAGAGGCGTTAACCTGACGTGTGGCTTGTCCGAAGAAATCCAAGAATTGCTCGAATGTTCTGTCTCCCTTTCTGGTTGCTGAAAAACGAAGTTTAGCAATAATCATTGTCACGCGAAGATTAACAAGATGGAGACAGGAAGTTGTTATGAATCATGATCATCTACTCCACCTGGCATTGTACTTGACGAGGAAGCAGAAGATTTACAAGTCTACACGACCCAAGGAAAAAATATAAACCTAATAATAAATATAGTGAAGACTCGTAGAATAACACCGAGGACACCTGTGGATAGCACTACAATGCAGTCCTTGTTCTGGAAACCTCAAGGATAAGAGAGGCAGAGGTCGATAAAGATACACATGGAGAAGAGAGCTGGAGACAGAAGTGAAAATGATGAGAAAAACGTCGAAGAAGAAGGGCGTGGCATATGTTTGTTGAATGCCGATGCTCTTTGGGGAGCTAAAGGGCATTGATTGATCTTTTAAAATAGAATAACGTCAGAAATAATATTATGGAAGAAAATGCAGAATAACAAACAAGTATTGAGTGTAAGGAAAAATAAACTCCAAAAATACTCGTATGTCAAACATCACAAACAATCATCATTTTCCTATTCGCTTCTTATGGGCCCCGGAGCCGCCACTGAAGGTGGTTCTGTTGTAGGATGCCTGCACAAATCCGTCACATGCTCTTACAGCAATGGTTACTGTAACTATTTGTTTTACATGGTGGTTTTGTCAACTCTATGCATAAATTTAGATAAATGGCTGTTTACGACAGGCCAAAGGGTACAGAAGTAATGTTATATCTTCCTCACTTCAGAGACCACTGGAAACAACACGATCAAGAGAGACAGAAAGGACCAACAATTTTTTAAAATAAAAAACCGCGTGTTGTTTTGGCGAGGCGCGGCTCTTTCAAACTAGACACATGGTACGTCGGTTATATTAGGGCGCATGCCAAATTATTAAAATAACTTGTGGTCTGGTTAATAGTTTTAGTAATGATCGGCTAACAAAAACGGATTAACAGTAATGGCTTTTAACACTGTAGTAGCCACAGTAACTGTTTTAGCCAGTGTTTCTCAACACGTTTACCCTGACGAAACCCTTGAAATATATGTTTTTTTTAGTCTCACGGAACCCCTGCTCAAAAATTATTATATCTTTAGCTCACGGTAATTTTAATTAATGTTATTTACAACATGAACATTTATTGACAACTTTGAACAGTAAAACTACTAAAAAACCATAGGCCCAAGCAATATGAATAAACACGTAACTTAAGACACAGTTTTATACAAGACTTTGAAAAAACTCGTTTATTTTTTTTTTATTTTTTTTTTTCAATCACGATGTCTCAGGGAACACCTAGAGAACTCTCTCGGAACCCAGGTTGAGAAACGCTGGTCCAAATAACTAATTTTTCCTAGTTTTATTCATCCTGTCGGGGAAGAAGGCAATAAGAAGAGGAAATAATTGCGACTTTAAAATCTGTTACATCTTGATTGTTGTTTTTGTTGTCGTCCGCATTTCAAAACTTGATATTTGAGTTGAATATTCTGATTTTAATGTTGTACTTCATTATTTTTTATTAACATATATATCTTCTAATAACATTACAGCTGCCTCTTTCCGTATCAATTCTTCCTCTTTTATAATGTCACGGATTGCTTCCCCTGCTTTGCAGTAGTGGTCCAACAGTGGCCAAAACTCAAGAGAATCTAAACTGGGTCGTCAAAGGTGTTTACATTCGCACAAGATTACTCTTGGCAGAGATGTAGATAGAAGAGTAATGACGCTTCTATCCGAAGGTAGCTGTCACAAGATAATTCAGAAGTCAAGAACCATGCGACATAGCGCTGAGCAATGGTTAACTTATGTCTGTCCGTCGTCTTTTGTGAAGGATTTAAGCAATGGTTTTTAGCCCGTTCAAGCCACCGAGTTAATTCAGCGAATTTCCTCTTATAATGGTATAGCTCTGTTTAGAGGTAAATATATGTCTAGGTATTTATATATATTAAATATTCTGGCTCATACGTTTGCTTTCATACATTTAAAAACTGAAGCGACTATGATTGTTTAGTTTTAAAGAAAAAACATGTAACATTTTAAATAATGAATTAGTCTTTAACAGTTAAAATAAATATGGAAAGATTGGTGAAATTTTGCTGTAAATACAAGTTTTCGTCACGGAGACGTAGGTGAGGATTTATCAAAGTCCGTTGCTTTCGTCCATTTTGCAAGAAAACTTAACTCTAGGTGAGTCCTGTCGCCGTGGTTTCCGTCACTTCTTTTTGGTGATGAGTGCCCTTCTCCACAAAACTGGTCCAATCTAAGCGGTCAGTGTTGATGGTCTTCTTTCACAATAGCGGCGTAGTAACGTTAGTACTTCAAACCGTCTGATAGCTTGTAACCACGTACCCAAAATTTAGGGTTATACACAATCTCCTCGCTCAGGTTTCGGATGGACACGAGCAATTTAGGTTCATATGCTCTCGAATCACTTGGTCTGGAAATTTTGAATCCCTCTTTATGACGGGTGAATCTGCGAAACACTTGGTCTGGAAAAGTGTCTCTGATGACGGTGATCCAATTCCTAGGTTCCAGTCTTTACATTTAAAGTCCTGGTCCCTCAAGTTTTCAGTCTCTATATTTATAAAGGCGGGCTTACTTTTAAGGTTTTAAGTTTCGCATATACTTCGATCTGTCACTTATAAGTATGGAATTCTAGATCCGATCCTACTCTTTCTGGGTTTTTGTGAGTTGTTCGTTTGAAGTTGCGAAGCTGTCTGTTCTGTGTCTCTGAGTTCGCTAGATTTTATTTTCAGTTTCCAGTTCAAATCACAGATTGTACTTCCCGGCAAACTTGCCAATAAGATTCATTGTATATTCCGGCTCTCACTTCAATCTAATCGTAAGCTCTTTTTGCACTACGTGGGTTGGGGTGTTTATTTCATGATCTTCCCCGCGAGTTTAAAATATTAAACATAATATTCCCACGCGTGACCTGTTTCAAATCATGCGGTAATATTTCCGGTGACATCTTGTTCACTCTCACAAACAAATGTGTGAACTGATTTCGTGCCCAGATGCCTTCCTACCGATATTGACTTGCCAGACAGATTATCTGCGAAAATCACACACAGGGATTCCCGGAAACGATTATCTCATTATCGCCTGTGTGTGTGAATCGCCCCGGCTGATTTCTCAGACGGACAATACGGCCTTCCTATTCATCCTCGTACGAGACCATATTGTCAATCGAGGATCGTCTCCTATCAAAGGTGGTCAGACTAATTCATTGAGATTAACGTATTACCGCTGACCGGTGAGAATGACCGGGTATTGTTACGATAATACCACAGTTCACCTGGCGAAACGTAAATAAGTCTGAGGAGTGGTAAAGCAAAAATGTAAGAGATAAAGATAGTCCTATAGCAGATATTTCCGCAGGGGAGAGTGGGGTGTTAGAGACTTCACCCTACTAGATCCAGCATAGAGAGAAAAATAATGAGTGAAAGGACAAAATATTGCCAAATAATAAGCGGAGAGAAAAATGAAGAATACGGGATACTGCCGGAGTGGCTGAAGGTGTGAGAGAGCCACAAAACGAAAATATACAGACGTTTTGTCACAGATATCACTCAGACTTTGCATTAATAGTGCTCCAAAGATATATGTATGATGTAAGTCTTGTGTGAGTGTTCTCCAGGTGTAATATTGTAATTGTTTCCTGTATTAATTCTCATAACTTTTGTCTTTTCCTTAAGAAGCCACTTTCCTGCCCATCTTTAATAACAAGAAGTGCTAAAAACAGGCAAGTAACTTCAATCATCGAAAACTCTCAGTGATTGCACTTAGATGACCTCTAGTTGACGAGACGGTGTTCCATAGAGGGGATTTAAGGCTTGCATCTTTAAACGTTTTCTTCCCCTTGAAGTTTGTGCAGCTGTCGAATGATATCATTTTGGGAAATGTACTAAGTGTTGCCTGTACAATATCTTAAAATGTTGCAATTAATTGTTGTTTAACATACGTCACAAAGAAAACTTCTTCAAATATAAGTTAGCATACAAACCAATTGTTTCACCAAATCGTTGCCTGTCAAACCATCTAATTTCCTTGTCATCTCCACCAAGAATGTCTGGATGCTGAGTGATTCTATGGAAAAGGTCAGTGCTCCCAGCCTTAGCAACACCAATCAAATAAAAGTAGGGCACACACCTTAACGTCCCCTTCTCGTCATAATAACAAGGATTCTTGTAGTTGGGGAGGTAATTAAACGGTCCCTGGAAATAAAACACAGTGGTGTGATGTAGACATTTTGTTCATGTATTCATTTCCCGCTTCTCTTTTGGAACATGAGGCAACAACTGAAGTGAGTTCGTTGTAAGAAGCCTGAGTCAAAGCCCAGGAGCTGTTTTAACGGTGGTTTCTGTAGCACCATTTTTCACACCATGTGGTTGTTAACTATATGAAGAACCTCATATTAATAGCTTCTTTACGTTTGTATCATGTAGCAATAGGCTTAATCCATACAGGGCATATATATATATATCTTCATCATCATTTTCTGTTGCACTGCCTGTGGAGAATGGAGCTACCACTGTAACTGGTCCCCTTGTAGAAAGCCTGCACCAAGTTTTCATATGTTCTTGCAGCTGTGGTTTCTCTGGCGATTTTAACATCGTGAGGTTGCCAGCCCCGTATACAAGCTTATATTACTCGCCATGTACTGAGGATACATTAGTTCTATTTTCAACTTGTCCCGGAAACTATATGTTATAAATATATATATCTTCTACTTCTTTTTCTTCTTACACTCTCAGACATCTACTGGAATATTTTCAAAGAACGCAGTGGCCAGCTTCAGGATATTTCCCTCTCCATATAGTTTTTTTTTAATTTTCGAAAATGGTACTGGTGAAGTCCATATGGGCTTTCTATGTTTCTCATATGTTGGACATCTTTGAAGCAGATGTTCAGCAGTCATTTTTTTAGTGCTACAGTTACACTCATCAGTAGTTCCTATCTGTAGCTTGTTAAATAGTAGAAAGATATATGAGAGCAACAAATAGGACCACAATGCCATAATAAACATATCGTACAAGACAACAAAGGAAGTTGTGCATGTGACGAGCAACGTCATCATGCAATTCAAGTGTGTTCAAAAATCACTACTACAAGAGTATGCGTAGTTTTTGTCCCAGACTTCCTGAAAAGGAAGCAAGAACTGTGATAACGCTATGCTCCGACTGAAGTGACAAGAAGAGAAATAGTAAGAGGGAAGAAGAGCAGTAGATAGTGGCTGAAAAACTGGAAGACCGGAGGTTTGCTTCTCACTGCTGCAAAAATAAAGTTGTGGTCAGAAGTGGCAGTTTTTGTTTCGCTGAGAACGAGAGCATAGCGGGGATGAAGATGGAGTTCATTTTTTTAGACAACAGTCAAACAGAAAGACCACACTGCTGCCTTGCAGGTAGGTTGGGGACAATCAAAGGCTAAGGAAGGCAACCCGACATAAATGCCTGTCCACATCTGATGTACTGGTCCACAGGTCTAACGAAACAGTGCCACTTGATGATGACGTCATTAAAAAGTAAGCAAAATGTCTTTTACCCCGTAAAGTCCCGCCGGGCTACACAGTGAAATAGGATAAACATTACTGGCTGAACATCTGCTTTAAAGATGTTCAACATAATATTATGAGGAACAGAGGAAGCGCAAATGGCTGTCACCAGTACCATTCGTGGAAAAGCTCTATGGAGATACAAATAGCCTCAAGCTGACTACTAATTTCTTTGAAAATATTCAAGTAAACGTCTGAGAGTATACGAAGAAGAAGAACAGTACATGAACTCTAGAGTAAACATTTTAACTGTGTTACTGCCATATTTGTGGCACTGTGAAACGTAACAAATTCCTACCATTTTGAAATCTTTTCATGCTGCATTTTTGAATCATTACTGGAATTGAAAGAAAGAAGAGCCAGACTGCAACAGAGAGAAAATCTATAGCGGCAAAATACATAGAGAAACATTGCTCATGCAACACATAATAATAATAAATTCTTTAAGCGCCAAACACGGCGCATAAGGCAGAAACCAGTGCTCTCCAGGTTGTTCGTTGTGACGCCACTCCTCTTAGCTCTTGCACATTATTTAGGCCCAACGTTCTTCCTTCACTTATTATTGTTCTTCTGAGTGTTTCTTTTGGTCTTCCTTTTTTCCTCTTACCCTCAGGAACCCAAGTGAGCGCCTGTAGTGGTATTCTGTTGTTTTGCATTCGTAGGACATGACCGATATATGACCATCGTCTTTTCCTTATATAGTTGGAGACATATTTCTGCCTAGAGTCTTCTCTTATTTGTCGATTAGTCTTGAATTCTTTCCAACTGATGTTCATGAGTTTTCTAAGACATTTGTTCTCGAATGTATTCAGCTTGTTCTCCAATGATTTTGTTATTTCCCAACTCTCACAGCCGTATGTTAACACTGAGATAACATTTGAATTAAACAGACGAAGCTTGGTATGTATATTCAATGATCGTAATTTCCAAATGTTAGATAATCTATTGAAGGCGCTAGCTGCCAAAGCAATTCTAGTATGGATTTCTCTTGTTGTGTCACCATCCTGGGTCATTTTACTGCCTAAATAATTGAAACTTTCAACTTTCTGTAGTTTCTCCCCGTTCAAGATGATATCAAAGGTCTCGTTAGAAAAGTTCATAACTTTAGTTTTAGAGGCATTTATTTGGAGACCTATTTTAACACATGGACCCATGCATACACAGATGGACCAGCAACAAACGTAACAGAAAATGGAGGTGGAAGTGTCTTTCTGACGTTAAGCACTGATGCACACACCAAAAAAAACTATCAGTTGGAGTAGATCAATATTCAAGTAACTTCAGAGCAGAGGCAGAGGCCTTGAAAGTTACAGAAGAGGTTGTAATGACAGAGGAAAGCACAGAGAGTCAAGTTGCATTCTTTACCGAAGCACAGTCAGTAATTGCAACATTGAAAAGCCAAAATAATACAGAACAGGATGACCTCAGAAAAGTGCTCCACAAACTATGTGAAGATTCAAAAATGTTGTGATCCAATGGATCCCATCTCATTCTAACATCACTGGAAGGGAATGGGTTGACAGACTGGCAAAGAAAGGTGGAAATCTACCTCAGCCTGATGCAAGCATAACTTTAGAGGAGGCAAAGAGTTTTATCGGAATCAGATACAGAAACAAATGGGATGTAGAACATCCAGGTCACACACAAAATGATGCACACTACCAGCTCAACAGAAGAGAACAAGTGGTAATCTTCAGACTCCTCACTGGCCACAATAGATTGAGATACCATCTATTCAACAAGCTAAAGATAGGAACTACTGATCAGTATAACTGTGGCACTGATAAAATGACTGTTGAGCATTGTGACATGTTATATAAATAGACTACATGAATTCGTCCGTCTTTGCTTCCCACCTTTGTTTCCTCATTAGTATTCACGTTTTGTTAACGCAGAACCCAGGCACTTTGATATCTGTCTAACTCATATTTTAGCCACGCCTATTTTTCTTGTTTCATGCGCTGAGGAGCGACTATCTAGATTTGTAACTGTCATTCCTTTAAAGGGGACGAACCAAGTGCTGTTACCTGAAGACCGCGTGCAAGTAGAGCCGTCAGCATTACGACAACTGACAGAATGCAACGGGCCCAAAACACGTGGAAAGTAAACCGCTTTGAAGTTCCCTACAAGCTCGAGCGAACCCTGTGATATTGTAAAATACAGGGAGACTATTGCAGAAGCCTTTGTTGTCGATGCA
Organism: Oreohelix idahoensis; assembly: GCA_024509875.1. Classification (NCBI taxonomy): domain Eukaryota; kingdom Metazoa; phylum Mollusca; class Gastropoda; order Stylommatophora; family Oreohelicidae; genus Oreohelix; species Oreohelix idahoensis. The sequence goes on along the minus strand of JAMPIV010010787.1, from coordinate 304,174 downwards.
ACGGCGAACAGAGCGAACGGAGGAAACTCTATCTCAGAAGAAAACCCCGTTCATTTCCCCTGATCGCCCAAGGCGTGACTCTCGTCATCTCTCAGCGAAAACAACACTTTTCGTGGATAAATACTCCATCCCTTAAAATCAGTTATCTAGTCGCTTCAGGAAATTTTTGAAATATCTAGCTCGACATCATAAAGCCTCTGTACAAAGTGGATAACTTAGATTTCGTGGAAATAGTTTCATTTTTCTGTTTTGCGGTAAATATATATACTTACTTAGTCGTTCCCCTTCTACCGTGAGGTGTAGAGGTTTGGAAGAGAGAGCGCCAGACTATCCTATCGGCTGTCTTCCTCCCTGGTTCCAGTCGTCGGTCTGGTTCCTATTCTCCCAGCGGACTCTGGGTCGTCCTGGGGGTCTGGATCCTTGGCTCCTTGTTTCCCATGCTTGTCGTGGTAGCCGGTCTTCTCCCATTCTGCAGACATGGCCAAACCATCTTAGTTGGGAACTACTAGGGTCAAGCATGGGATATTGGTCCCTCCCAGCGGACTCTGGTCGTCCTGGGGGTCGGGATCTCCTTTGTTTCCCATCTGGTCGTGGTAGCGGGTCTTTCCTACTTTGGGATTTAAGGCCTTGACGTATCGTCTGGTTGCGTACCATGTCTCTTCTTGTTACTTCAACAACCTTCCTCAGATACCTCATTTCTGAGGTTTGGATCTGGCTTTTGTGGGTTGTAGTCATTGCCCATGACTCGCATCCATATGTCAAGACTGGGACATAGGTGGAGCGGTATACAGCCATCTTCGTTTTCTTACCAACCTCTCTCTTGCTGAGGAATCCTCGATTTAGGGCCTGAAAAGTCTCCCAGCTGCTGCTTTTCGAGTGGCCAACTCTTCTTTGATGCCTCCCTTTCGGTCACTAATAGCTCCGAGGTATTTAAAGTGGTCTACCTGCTCCAGGACCTATTCTCCCAGCTTAATCTGATGTCTTCTTTCTTCTCGTGATATCACCATGGATTTTGTTTTAGAGCTGCTTATGACCATCTCTCTCTTCTCCAGCTCTTCCTTCCAGACTTGCAGGTTGAATTGGAGATGTGCCTCTGATTTAGCAATCAGGGCAACATCATCAGCAAATGCCAGCTCCGAAATACAGACCTGTCTCATCTTCCAGTACCCCCACTGAATACTTTCTTGTTCTCTCCTTACATGCCTTGATGACATCGTCCATAAGGAGTATGAAGAGGTAAGGTGATAGGATATCACCTTGTCTTACACCAGTGGTGGTCCTGAACTCTTCTGACTTATGGTTTGCTGTCCTCACATAATTTCTGCAAGACTTGTAGAAGCTCTGTATAGCATGAATCAGAGGTGCTGGAATGTTCTTCCTTGCCAAACAATCTCAAAGTTTGCTCCAGGGGACCCTGTCATACGCTTTTTCCAGATCTATGAAACAAAGATGGATCTCACTCTTATACTCACGGGCCTTTTCACTCAGCTGTCTGAGTGTGAAGATTAGGTCTTGAGTACTTCGGTTCGCTCGGAATCCGCACTGAACCTCATTCAGTTGTTGCTCAGCTAGGCGTCGGAGTCTCTGCTCTAGGATTCTATAGTAGATTTTACCAGGGACACCGAGAAGGGATATGCCTCTATGGTTTCCACACTGTCGATTGTCACCGTTTTTGAAAATTGGTGTTATGATGGCAATCTCCCAATCCTTTGGTATGGTCTTGTTGTACCACGCTGCCTGTATAACCCTTAAGAGTAATAGGTCGCCTGATGCTCCCATGTGTTATACCATCATGCCCTGCTGCTTTGCCCATCTTGATTTTCTCCAGTGCTGCCTTCAGTTCTTCCATCTTTATGTCATCTTCACCATCATTGGTTTTCTCTTCTGTGCTAGTGGTTATCATTTCTGATGCTTCATCATGCTCACCATCCAGGAGTTCTGAGAAATATTCTTTCCATCTTTCCATTACTTCCTTCGGGGCAGTAAGCAATTTGCCTTGCTTGTCCTTTATAAATTTGAGAGGGCATTGGTAAATATATATACTAGCATTTAAGTGATTTAGTGTGTTGAAGTTCTTCATTGGGATTTTCTGTGTTAATTGACTAGCATATTAAATAACATATAGCTAATTTTTCCAGCTGTAACGTAAATTTAATTACTCGCTATCACCCAGAAAGAGATGTTTTAATTGACTAGTGAATGCACTAGGCGACTGGATACTGACGGAATATATATTTATTTCTAATTCATCATGTGTAATTTTATAAATGACTAGCTCTTATTTAACGTGTTAAAAACGACAAGATAAGCTAGACACTTGTGGTTTCTAATCTAATTTAATAACAGAGTGGATAAGAGATCTTACCTTTACGCGTGTTATGATAGAATACTGATATTATGGTTAAATGTTTTATATTTCTTCCTAAATCTAGTACTGATCACAAACCAGCCTACCAGCGGCCTAAATCTGAGCAGCGGTCTAAGTCTAAATCAAATAGTACCAAAAAACATTCTTATGTAATATCGGGTCTTCGAGGTTGACCTGTTCGGTCCTCTTGTTTCATCCAGAGAGAGAGAGAGAGTGAGAGAGTGCGAACATATGAACAATATGAATAACGATAACTGGACCTATAGCTACCCAGATTGTTTTTTTCATTTTCATTATATTCAGCCCGCTGTGGCGAAATTTCAAAACATAACATTATCCCGACTACTGACCACTGTGTTGTGGCGAGGATTTATCCAGAAAGATTTACCCACCAGACATTCTCTTTAACTATTGGAAGTACTAACTGCTGTACACTGTGAACACTAGATCTTGGTAATTATTTTGCTACCTGAACTAATTGACGTGACATTAAGATATCCAATTATCACCACCAAAGTAAGCGTTCCCCAATTAGGAGGATTAATTATTCGTGGAGGAACTGGGGCTCACTTCGGCGAAACACAATACTGGATTTTGTTACAATGTATCATGGAGATATGTTCAAGATGTTGTTAAACAACTAGTAGGTAAGCGAGATTGAATGTAGCCACAGATTGACAGGAGTATGAATCAGAGGAGTGAATAAGTCTATTGTATACTCATTGTAAGCACTTCTTGATTTGTTCGCAAATACTGTTATCTTTTTCAGGGATAGATTAACTAGGAACTCTGTTCTCTACGTTATCGTCTACTTTCTATACCATAGCGCAAATATTTTGACCTTTTGGGGTTATTAACATTCTTGCGGGATCTTGTCTCAACAGAGGGGAATGCACTTATGGGTTTATTTTTTCAAATTCTGTAACCTATGATTTCTTTTTTTATTGATATATGTTGGATGTAGTGAAGAGTTTTATATGATAATAAGCTTCAACAAAACTTAATTACTGGTGTTGGTCAGCTCAGCCCATTATCCATACTCCATTTACTATAGTTTCACGTTTGTTCGTCTGTTTGTCGTCACTTAACTGTGTGTGTGTATGTGAGTTGTTAATAGTATATATGTTAATATGTACTGAAAGTAGAATTGTCTGATAACAAATTTAAGTCGTAAAGATAGGCTGGACTAGAGTATCTTCTCAATCCAGGGACAGATTCTACCTTTAAACTATTCACTCGTGAAATCTATTTCTTTACCTTATCTCTCACTGAGTTACAACTTTTTCAGTTCTATTCAGACGGGACCAGAATCTATCTTAAATACCTATCCAAATTTACGACAAGCATCTGCTTTAAGTTGCCCAACGTATGCGAAACTGTGAAAGTACATATGGCCGACACCAATACCATTCGAAGGAAATCTGTACGGAGATTTAAATAGCCTCAAACTGACTACCTCTTTCTTTGAAAACATTCAAATAGAAATCTGAGAGCGTAACAAGAGAAAGAAGAAGATGAACAAGAAAAAGAACAAGAAGAAAAAAGAAGAAGGTGAACACGAAGAAGAAGAAATAGAAGAAGAAGAAGAATCATTACGGAAAAGCAGTTGTTTGATGGTTGGAAAGAAAATATTACGTTCATGTAATAATGCGCATGTCCTCCTATCTTTTCATGTTGCATGTTTCTTAATTATTCAAACCTGATTGTTTGTTTGTTGTTCTTGCTTTTTTTCCACAAAATTTATGGAATCTGCTCTATTTATACGAGGGGCGTTCAGAAAGTAATGCACCACATCGTTTTTTCTCAGCTAATAATGAAGATAGAAGCATGACATTTTGTACACTTCAAATATGGCATGTGCCAATTGTGTGCACCAAATTGCACTGCAACCGGCACAATAATGCGGCTGCCCTAAACCGTTGAAATGGAGCGTGTTAGCAACTTGCGTTATAAGCAGCGAATTGTGATAGAAGTTCTCGTTGCAGAGAAGAAAACTGTTGTAAATATTCACAAGCGTCTATGTGATGTGTATGGAAGTTTTGCAGTCGACAGGTATACAATCAGTAGCTGGGTTCAGAGAATCAAAGAATCAGGAAGTGGAGATACGGAGCTGCATGATCGGCCGCGCTGTGGACGTCCTGCCACAGCCACCAACGCAGAAATGTTGAAATGCGCCGAGGGCATTATTCTTACTGAAAGGCGAATCACTACTCAACAATTGCCCTTACAGCTGTCAATCAGCATTGGTAGTGCAAATGCAGCTATAAAAACTCTCGGATTTGCTAAGGGGATGCGCAAGATGGGTTCCTCGAAGTCTCACTAATGACCACCGATTGCAAAGGAAAGCAATTTCTTCTGAATTGTTGGAGCGTTTCAATGCTGATGGAGATAACTTTTTGGCTAAGATCGTTACAGGTGACGAAATCTGGGCACATCATTTTGAACCTGAGTGGCATCATCCGCAATCACCACGAAGAAAGAAATTCAAGACAATTCCTTCAGCTGGAAAGGTCATGATCACTGTCTTTTGGGACATTGAAGGTGTGATTCTTGTGGACGTTATGCCAAGAGGAGAGACAATCAATTCGCAAGCTTACATTAAGACATTGAAAAAACTCAATCAACGTTTTCGCAGAGTTCGGCCGCACAAGAACCAGCAGACCTGCTTCTCCTTCACGACAATACGCGACCTCACACAAGTCTGACAACACGGGAAGCAATCACCAAATTGGGTTGGACTGTACTACACCATCCAGCCTATAGTCCCTATCTGGCACCCTCTGATTTTCATCTATTTAGTCTTCTTAAAGATGAACTCCGTGGGACAAGGTTTGAAGATGATGAAGGAGTGATTCATGCAGCGAAGAAATGGCTACATGATCAAGACAAAATCTGGTACGGGCTAGGAATACATGCACTTGTTTCGCGCTGGCATAAAGTCGTACAAGTTGATGGGGATTATGTTGAACAATACCGATCTTTACAAGACATATCCATGTGTATTGTGTATAAATTTCATGCTTTTTGAATAAACAGCTCCTGAGAAAAACGATCTGCCATCAATGGTACCTATACCTTGTAGCGGTATGGCAGCTTGTGTACCCTGACAATCCCCAGAGCTATGCCAGTGGGAGTTTTACTCCTGGTAGGTTCAACCAAGCTGGACTGGTCTGTGTGGGTAGGGGTCAGACAAAAGCTGGTACCCTGGTCCTCCAGGTTGGGGGTTTTAGCATAGGGCTGACACCCCTGTCTATGTAAAAAAATAATGAAGTTACGGAACCAACATCAAATGAACAAACTTTGCTGCGGGATGGACATTCGGAGTCTGTGGCTCGTATGACTGTCAGTGGTGAAAGCCAAAAGGAAGCCACTGACATGAAAACGGATGTCCTGACCGCAAAACAGGATACAAGAATAGGATTTTGGAATGTCAGGACAATGTACGAGACAGGTAAACTAAGACAGGTCACGGCAGAAATGAGAAACTATAGGTTACACATCCTGGGGATAAGTGAGAGCAGATGGACAGGGGCAGGAAAAGTTAAAACAGCAACAGGAGAAACAGTACTTTACTCTGGAAGAGAGGATGGACAGCACAGTGAAGGCGTAGCCATTATTCTGCAGAAAGGGATAGAAAGGACATTACTGGAATGGAAACCCATCAACAACAGACTGATACGATTGAGATTGAGAGGGAGATTCACCAACACTACTATAATACAATGCTACGCACCAACGAATGATAGCGATGAGGAGGTCAAGGATGAATTCTATCAACAACTGCAGAAAGAAATGGAAGACACACCTAGATATGATCTTGTTATAGTAATGGGAGACCTCAATGCGAAAGTTGGTACACACAATACAAAAAATGAAAGAACAATGGGGAAATGCGGCAGTGGAACAGCAAACGAAAATGGGGATAAGCTAATAAGTTTCTGTAGCATTAACAACCTGGTCATTGGAGGAACACTTTTCCCACATAAGGAAATTCATCTGCTTTAAGTTAACATGTTAACAAGTTAACATGGGAATCACCAAATGGTCGGGACAGAAACCAGATAGACCACATCATGGTTAACGGCAGATGGAGACATGCATTACAAGATGTGAGGGTAAGAAGAGGTGCAGATGTGGGAAGTGATCACCATTTAGTGGTAGCAAAACTGAAAGTGAAACTAAGAAGGGCTGGACCAACTGTAACTACACAGAAAAGGTTTGACATCAGCAAATTGAAGGACCCCCTTACCAGAAAAGCTTTTGCGGCCGACATTAAGAAACGATATCAATTTGCCAAAAGCCAGGAAAAGACATTGACTGATGATATAGACCAGAATTTCAACACCATTTCAACAATATATAAGGAAAGTAGCAAATCATGCTTAGGATTCCAGGAAAGGAAGAAGCAAGACTGGATAACACCAGAAACACTAAACACCATAAAGATGAGAAAGGAAATGAAAAGAAAGAATACAGAAGCGAAGTCCCCCAGGTTAAAGCAACTATATAGCGAACAGTACAGCCAGCTGGACAGGGAAGTTAAACGCCAAACCCGAGCCAACAAAAGGAATTTCCTAGACGATCTTGCAAAACAGGCAGAAGAGGCAGCACTGAGAAATGAACAAAGCACAGTATACAAAATAACTAAATTCATCAGCGGAAAACAAGGTGCAAACAATATTACATTAGTAAGAGATAAGCAAGGAAATCTCATCAAGACAGCAGAGGGACAGGAAACAAGATGGGCAGAGCACTTCAGAGAAACTCTGAACAAGGAAATACCAGAGACACAATTGAATGTTCCTGAGGCTGAAAACGATCTAGATGTAAATACAGACATTCCATGAAAAGAAGAAATCATCACTGCAATCAAAGGGTTAAAGAACGGTAAAGCTCCGGGCCATGATAACTTAAATGTAGAGCTATTTAAGACAGACCCTGAGCTAGCAGCAGAACTATTAGAACCTCTATTTGCACAAGTGTGGAAAACAGGGACAACACCATCAGAGTGGAACAAAGGAATAATTGTCAAATTGCCCAAAAAGGGAGATCTTGCAGACTGCAATAATTGGAGAGGAATCACTCTTCTCTCAGTTCCCAGCAAAATACTAGGCAGGATAATTATACAGAGAATTTCAAAGGCAGTAGACTACAAACGGAGGAAAGAACAAGCAGGATTTAGAAAGAACAGAAGATGTGTAGACCATATATTCACTCTCATGAACATTATAGCGCAGTGCTCAGAATGGCAAAGACAAAATACTGAGGGCTTATGGAATTCCAAGCTGCATAGTGTCAATCATAAAAAGCCTCTATGCCAACTTTACGTGTAGTGTTGGGCAGAGCAACCTAACCTTCGAGGTGAAGACAGGAGTACGACAGGGATGCCCCGTATCAACCACTCTATTTTTAACAGTCATAGACTGGGTGATGCGCCAGACAACAGAGGGCAGTCCAAGAGGAATAAGATGGACTACATTTTCTACATTGGAAGATCTGGAATATGCAGATGACATTGCACTGCTAGCACATTCACATCAACACATCCAGGAAAAAACGGATAGACTTAATAAAATTAGCCAGCAGGTGGGCTTGAACATCAATTTAAAGAAGTCTGAGGTCATGACGCTCAATGTGAGCAACCCTGAGCCCATATCAGTAAGGAATCAGCAACTGGTACAGACAGATACCTTCACATACCTAGGAAGCATAGTAACACCAGATGGTGGGGCAGGCAAAGACATCAACATCAGAATGAATAAGGCAAGAACAGCCTTCTTTAGCCTAAATAACATCTGGAAGTCCTCCCAATACAGCACAAGCACAAAATTAAGATTATACCAGAGTTGCGTGCTTTCTGTGCTTCTCTGTGGTGCGGAATGCTGGAGAGTCACAGAGAAGGAAATGTCAAAATTGTCCTCTTTTCACACAACATGCCTAAGAAAAATTCACCGCATCTTTTGGCCGAATACCATCACCAACCAAGATCTGCTTACTCGTAGCAAGCAAGAGGACATGCACACCATCATAGCTGGCAGACGCTGGAGCTGGGTTGGTCATGTCCTCAGAAGAGACCCCGATGCCATCACAAGAACAGCTATGTTTTGGACCCCTGAAGGAAAGCGAAAGAGAGGCCGACCAAAAACAACTTGGCGGAGGACTGTGGAGGCTGAGATGCAAAGAATGAACCAGAGCTGGGGCACTGTACGAAGGATGGCCACCGACCGTGCAAAGTGGAATAAATTTGTTGTTGCCCAACAAGACGCCACTAGGCGTGATGGCCACTGACTGCTTTGACGGTCGGATGTTAAGGATCGAAGAAGAAGAAGAAGAGAAAAACGATGTGGTGCATTACTTTCTGAACGTCCCTCGTACAAGCAGAATTCACCGTGCAATTCATAGCGGGTAAGCATGAATGTGTATCTCCATCGCATTCGAATTTTTATATTCTGCCAAAGAAACACTATTGCTCATCATGGATGAAGCTTTTATGGTTTTGTGTTTTTTGATTTCCTCTGAAGGAAAATGGAAATGAATTAAATGACCATAGGAGAATTAGTGCCACCATCATGGCATGCAGCAGAGAGAGAACGCGATATAATTATTTCCCAGCCATGTCTTGGAGGGTTACGTGCTCATTACCTACTAATTTCGGAGTGATCAAACTTACATTTATACAGTTTTTAAAACTACAACTTACAATAAAGCCATAATTTTGACTTGTATTCCACTGATAGCGTCCGTGTGGGTCTTCGCATTGAGGTGATATGAAGTCAGAGTGTCGACCTTTCAAATCTGCCTTTGCAGTGATGAGTCCTTTCAAGCTCTTTGGGATGTCTTCAGTTTTGCTATCTCCTATGAATATGACAATGTCTTTATACATATGGACAACAAAGGCACGACAGACAGACTGGCAGGCAGGCAGAAAGACAGACTGGCAGGCAGACAGAGAGTCAGACAGAGAGACAGACAGACAAGCAGGCAGAAAGACAGACAGGCACGCAGGCAGACAGACAGACGGGCATACAGACAAAGAGAAAATAGACGGACAGACAGACGAACAGATAGAAAGACAGACTGACAGGCAGGCAGATAGATAGACAGAAAGACAGATAGACAGAAAGACAAAACTTTATTTTCACAGGACTGAGAATTGGGAACAGGACAGTCTGACATTCTGCCCTTCCTTTCTCTCATCGTTCATACTGAATTCATTTATTCTCACAATCATTTTACATATTAATTTAAAGGAATGCAACACTGCAGAAGTATAATAACAGCATACTCACATTTGCAGTATCTAATTATAATCTTGAAATATAATATGTTGAAAAGAACAAAAATCATAACTGGAATCTGCACTAACTATTATGTATTTATTCAAAAAGAAAGACAGACTGACAGACAGACAGATGGACAGATAGATAGATAGATAGATAGATAGATAGATAGATAGATAGATAGATAGATAGATAGATAGATAGATAGATAGATAGATAGATAGATAGATAGATAGATAGATAGATAGATAGATAGATAGATAGATAGATAGATAGATAGATAGATAGATAGATAGATAGATAGATAGATAGATAGGTTCATATACTGAGCTCTTTCTTATTTCACTGTTGCTTAGTCTTCATTTTTCTCTTTTTCTTGTTTCTTCCAACAACTACAATTATTATTATTATTATTACTCTGATTATTTTATTGTATCGTGATTCTCATTCAACCTTTTTTTAATCATCTTCGTTAACATTTCTTCTTTCTCTTCTCATGTTCTTTTGTTAAGCCCTTCCTAGCTGACAACACACTTTAATTATGATTTATATGACTCATTGTGCCTCTCAACTACCTTTCTATGCTCTCATCTTTCAATCCGCGCTCTCAATTATAACGGTAAATTATTCATAGATGTTGAAGGTAATGTGATACGTCATCTAAAAAAAAATACCACATTGAGAAATCTTACCATCAAATAACAATATATTGGAAACAAATCCGGCTTTCGGGTTGCCTCTTTTCTCAAATCCATTCTGTGAATTAATATAAAACAATGAATTATGTGTATGACATGCAACACTGTTGTCTTTAGATCAGTGTGCGCATTTAAAAAAATGTTATATTATCATTTAATTCGTTCATTCATGTTTGCTCCTTATGAGTATGGATCGCAGTTGGGTTCCTCGAAGGGCGCCTCCGCCAAGCATTCTCATTCCCTTGTGGTAATGGTTTCTGTGGCAATGTGTTTGATACGCTGCAGCAGCTGCCATGACTTCATATTGGTCGCCTTGCTTGACGTGGCTGAGGTCTTATTCTTTCTTCGTCTCATCAGAGACCCCGGGAACTCCACGGGGCAAATATTATCATTTATTGACCCCCATTAACCCCTACTATTTCTTCCATACAGAAACTTATAATCATGTGTTGAAAAAATTATTATTATTATTTATCATTGTGCTCCCAATGGATTACGGAACCATCATTGTTTAAGCCCCCTTGCAAGAGTCCTGCACCGAAATGTGTTCTTGCGGCTGTGGTGTGCGCATTAATTTGTTTTATATGATGAGGTTGCCAGCTCCAAGGACAACCTCTTATTTGTTGCATCGTACGACATGCGTGAATGTGACATATTATGTTATAGATTTCATATTATCTATTTCTTATCTACACTTTTCTTTTACCCAACTTTCATCTACGTACTTTTGTTAACTTAACACCATCCTACATTCTAAGATCTGTCTTTTCTTTCTAAATTATCATGCCTAGTTTAGCGTTATGCGTGATTCCCTTTGATGAGAGTTTGCCAGCAGACCTGATTAGCATTTAATGTTAATACCAACGCCAGAGATCGAAATCGTGGTAATAGATCAGACAGTGATAATAAGGGAGAAATTGTCTATTACCTTTCCCTGATCTGTTCGCCGATAGGTTAATTATTCACGGCGAAAGAATTTGAGATCAAAGACGGGCTCGCTTTATTTCGTTTATGACCACATCTGCAGATGGCAAATAGTGTGATTTTTCGATAGAAGGAAATCTTGCACTGTCTGGTCAAACATGTTAGCAGGATCTAAGAGAGACTGTTCGCTCGGTGCTCGGGTCTGCAGCTGTAGCAATATGTAGATTTCTTTCATGTCTAGAAGTTGAGCAGAGATTTTTCCCGTAGGTGCCAACATATGGCAGAGGTTCGGAGTTTCGGTCCTAGGGGAATAAGGGCTTTGATACGCGTATTTTCCCTAGATTTAACCGTTTTTTTTTTTCAATGTGTATCTGAGAATAACCATAAGAGAGAACATTTTTGTACTTAAATACTTGGGTCTTCAAGGTAAACCTGTCTGGCATTGTGGTTACATCCAGAAAGAGACAGAGTACCGACCTAAAGGACATTAAGACTAAATGCTGTAACTGGGTCTATCGAGCCAGATTATATTTCTTTCCTATAATCTCATTTACATTCAGCCCTGTGGCGAGAAAAATTACAACCATTAACATTTCCGACGTTTGACCAATTGTGGTGTGACAAATGAATTGTTTATACTGAGAGAAGTTACCAACCTGACATTTCCGAAGTACTGGAAATCTCAAGAATTATGACACTGTGAGCACTGTGGCATCTCTTACCTGAACTGATTTCCAGTGACATAAACAGCAATCCTAGAATATAAACAGTGAAGTTAACGCTCCCCGGAGAATTGGAATTAACCAGTCTCTGTAGAGCTGGGGGTTAATCTTTGCCTAAAGAACACAGGATCTGCTGTGCATGTGTATATGTCCTAAAGATTGTTCCAGAAGGTGAAAATCAAGTTTGTAGGTAAGAACGAATGTCAGTGGCCACTGCTGTATGAATAGAATGAAAGCAGGAATGAGTGACTCTTTATAGTATAACTCATGCACCCACTTTGTTTTTTCCTTTGCAAGTTTTGCTAATGCTGTCCCTTTATTTCTTTCAGAATAGATTAACGTATAACTCTGTTCTTTACTGAAGAGGGAATTTTTTTAAACCATAGCGTAAAAACCTTTGACTCTTTTGGGGGTTAATTACTTTGCTCTAACGGGATCTTGTCTCAACAGAGGGAGGGAGGATTAATCCTATGAGTCTAACTCTTTAATTAATTCATTAACCTATGTTTATTGTATTTGATTTTGATATTCAAAGATATTTTTGTGTTGTAGTTTCTTTATGATAAATAAAATTTACATAAACTGTATCTACGTGTGTCGGTCAGCTTGTCCCAAAAGATCCATATTCCATAGATTTAGTTTTCACGTCTGTGCGTCTAATTGTCGTCACGTATCTGTGTGTGTGTAGATGTGAGTGATTGAAGATATATATATATATATATATATATATATATATATATATATATATATATATATATATAAATATATAAATATATATATATAAATATATATATATATATATATTTATAGGAAACTGTCTGATCAAAGAAATCTCAGTCGTGATCGATAGGCTGGTTTGATTACCTCTCAAATCCAGGGACAGATTTTTACCTTTCACTATTTCACTTGTGAAATTCTATTTCTTTACCTTATCTCTCACTGAGCTATCACCTGTTCTAGTCCTATTCAGGAGGGGCCAAAATTGATCTTAATTACCCTATCGAAAATATAAGACAGTTAAAGAGCAAAAGTACCATTCTTTTTCTATATCCCCAGAGACCACCGAAAAATCCCCCAGATATCGTGGGCTCCCTAAAGAAAAACTAAACCACTAGGAAAGTACGGATCAACGAGCAGAATACTAAACGGTTTAGACACAGAAGCGAAATAGAAAAGCGTCTAGAAATACAACAAGCATTGTATCATAGACTTGGAACCAAGGGCGGACTGAGTGGTCGGGTAATGGGGCGGAGGGCCGGCAGCATAAAGGGTCTGCTCTCACTTTGTGTCCATTTACGTTGGATGGATGACTAGGGGACAAGGGTTCTTATTGTTCGTGGGCACAGAACAATATCAGTCCCCAACCTGCTTAGAAGGATATGCTTTGACATCCTTTCCCAATAAAGTCAAAGATCTGACACATCTAAATTGCTACTGCCTAATCAGCCTGTTTTTCAGGCCACGAGATACATCAAAGAAATGGGAGATAGAGCATCCAGACCAACCTTCAAACAATCTACCACTCCCTCGATCAATTTTATTCTACGCCGTTTTCCATTCCTGCTATCTTCCATTTTGAAGTCCTATTATTCACATGTGAACCTTTAGGTTGTAAATTTGCCAATTCTAATGTATGTTGTTTGATGTGGCTAGTGTCTAGGGGATGCAATGAAATGATGGTACATCAAAACAACACAGTATAAAGACTCTTTAATAGAATCTTAATAACTCTGTGGTTTAAGTTTTCAATTAGGAATATTTTTTTTACACAATTTTATTGTGCCTGTCCTGCAATCTCTTTTGGACAGGTCTTTTAAAAACTGAAGAAAATGTGTGTTACACTAAAAAAGTGAACTGAAATTAAAGACTCTTGGTCCAACAATAATACTATTAATATTAAAATGTTCCGTAAGGTGTTTCACAGACTGTTAAGTAATAATTAATAATGTGAGTCAGTTATTGAAGAGACCGTTTATGTCATCATTTCCCCGAGAGTTTCTGTTAATGGGTAGGGAAACAGTTTTCTCCAGATAAAGTGTCACGTTGCCCAGATTGTGGCACATAACCTGAAATTTCCTTCGTGAAGATTCAATCGTTGATAAGGCTCTGTAAAGAACATCAGCTCTCAGAGCTCCACTTGACAATTATTATATGGAATACGCTGTACTGGAGACGTTACTGTCTTCAACTCGTACTTCAGCTTTCCTGTCACTGGCTGGTAACAGGAAATAAAACCCTGCAACATAAAAGAAACCCTGGCCTTTTCATATCTGTTATATTCTTCCCTTTACTTTCTACAGCTTCCGGCCTTCACGTGTGGCTCAATTTGAGCCCGGCGGAACTGTTTCCACTGACGGGAGAAGGGACAAAGGCGAGCGACTGGCGCCTTAAAACCAGCAGCTTCGGGCAGATAGGGCTCGTGATCCTTGGTTGGTAGCTTATCTAAGAGAAGGAACTCTGAATTCAAATCACCGCTGCCTTGCGGGAATATCCATTTATGGAATTGGCTTCGGGAGTAAACCCTGAGGATAAATCCTGAGTCGGAGTCCCTAAGGCAGTCTAATGTCGATTCGACATTATTCTGGCAACTCCTGCGACATGGCTGGTACCAAACTGTATCGGCTACTGCCGTTCCTTTGGATCTACCGGCTGTGTGGAGAGGGGGGAACATGCTGCATGGGCAACAGCTTGATCTCCATATAACTGTGCCCAAGCTCGCGCCCTGGAGAGGACACTCCAGCTTCACCCTATAGGTGTCGGCAAAACACGGGAAGTAGCAGTTACCGGTTATAAGCATTTTGCCCAATTGGCGTAGGGCATGGCGCCAGGGGCTACTTCCGACAGTGGGAGAGGTTCTAGGATCTCACTGGACAGCTACCGCCCGCTTCAAGCTGGGCAGCCCCCAGTCAATAAGGTGTTGTCCCGCCACTGTCTGCTTTCCCCATTGGGTGCATGGGGATTAGGGTCAAACCCGAACTGTGGACAGAAAATTTTGCACCAAGCAATTATCGAAAAAATAGAAACAAGCAAACTCTCAGATTGGGATGCTGGAACGTCCGGACTATGTTGACTGGACTATCCGAAAACTTACAGGATGTAAACGATGTATGGAAGACAGCCATAATTAATGATGAGCTTAAACGACTTCAGGTGGATATAGCTGCACTTCAGGAAACGCGCCTGGCGGGCTCTGGAATGGTGAGCGAGAAGGACTACACATTTTATTGGCAAGGGAAAGATCTTAATAAAGCTAGAGAACATGGAGTAGGTTTTGCGGTCAAAAAATCGCTAACTAAAATGGTTGAACCAGGCGAGAATGGATCAGAACGCCTGTTAACGCTCCGCCTGCAAACTAGCACAGGTCCCATCACCCTTGTCAGTGTGTATGCTCCTACTCTGTACTCTGTCTCAGAAGCTAAAGATGAGTTCTACGAGAATCTAACAGCAATTACACTGACAAACAACATTTTTCTTTCTTATATAAGAATAAGTGTTCTTATGTCAGTTTCTTGCGCTGATTTCAAATCTGAAATCCGTTTATCTCTATCACGTCGGGTTCTTAAGATATTTGTGAATAAATATATTTTTGGGAAACCGTTATTTGCTCCGTTTCATTTTTACTATATAACTTATTAAAAATTAATAAAAAGCAACATAATTCTACTTTTTATACTGCTAAAAGATGCATGACATATGTTTCGCGATTTTTCAAATAGTTACTGTATTTTGAAATAATTCTGAGCAAAATATGGCTTCTAGAAGTTGTAGAAATTCGGCTGATCTGTTCTGTTACGTGTGCGGATATTTTACCGATCGTGTTGACCAGAAAAACTTTACATCATTACTAAGGAAAGCATATGAACTTTATTTCGATTCGAAAGTTGATGATGCAAATAAATCTTGGAAGCCAAATGCAGTTTGTTCGATGCATTGGCAGGTTGGTTACGAAAATCGCCGAAGCATAAGTCGATGCCTTTTGGAGTGCCAGTAATATGGCGTGAACATACAAATCACACTACTGATTGTACTTCTGCTTGACAAATATCCATGGTTTCACTTTTAAAACTAGAAAGTCTGTGGTTTATCCAAATATTGAATCGGTTTCGAAACCAGTGCCTCATGATCCAATCACGTGTCCGATACAAGTACCACCAGAACATAATCCGTTGGACGTGAATGAACCATCAGAAAGTGATAGTTTACCTGCTTTAGAAACTAATTCTGACTCAGATTACATACCGGTGAATGATGGTGTTTACTTAATTAACCATTCAGGACTTTCCCAATACTCCGATATCTAAATTTCGTCATAGACACAGAGAACTTGTTCAATACTTTGAGATGGATGATGACATTTGCTATTGCAAAGATGTAAACGGTCATGAGCACATAGTCAACGAATGGCGATTTTTCATCGATTCTTCCAAGACTAGTCTAAAAGCCGTGTTATTGCATAACAGAAATTTTTTTTTCATCAATTCCAGTCACCTACTCTGTTCATATGAAAGAAACTTATGACAATATGGCTATACGTTTGGAAAAAATAAAGTACAATGACTACCAATGGCGGATTTGTGGAGACCTAAGGTCATTGCTATTCTCACGGGCATGCAGACTGGGTATACTAAATTTTGTTGCTTCCGATGTGAATGGGACAGCCGCAACAGACAGGAACATTATGCAAGAAAGGTGTGGCCTATCCGGGATCGTATGCAGCTCGGGCATAAAAATGTAATACACGAGCCATTAGTTAACAAAGACAGCTTCATTTTACCCCTGTTACATATAAAGTTGGGGCTCATAAAGATTTTTGTAAAAGCGTTAGATAAAACGAGCAATGCTTTCACTTATCTTTGAGAAAAGTTTCCGCAAGTTAGCGATGCAAAGATAAAGGAAGGTATCTTTGTAGGACCTCAGATTAGGAAAGTTATTGCAGACAAACAATTCGAGAACTTGTTACATGGTAGTGAACTTCGCGCATGGATGGCATTCAAATCGATCGTCGATAACTTTCTGGGAAATCACAAATCTGTTGACTATGTTGCATATTGTTTAGCAGTGCATAGATGCATACAGAATTATGGGCTGTAACATGTCCCTCAAAATCCATTTGCTCGATTCGCATCTTGACTTTTTCCCTGACAACCTTGGCGAAGTCAGCGATGAACATGGAGAACGATTCCATCAAGAAATCGCCGTAATGGAGTCACGTTATCAAGGACGGTGGAGTGTGACCATGCTTGCCGATTATTGTTGGATGCTTCATCGCGATGTACCACATGCCATTCACCGACGAAAGTCGACTGCAAAGAAATTCAAGCCTACATAACTGTTATACTTCTTGTACGAATGATGTTGTAATACTGTATGCATTGTTAAAAAAAATTCAATTGCGTATTTCTAGAGATCCCGACCTGATAGAGAAAAACGGTTTGCAGATTTAAAAACAGCGCATTAAAATTGACCAGAAAAACATAGAAATGTTAGAGAAAGAAAAAAAAGTTTTTTTTTGTTAGTCAGTGTTATCAAAAGCATACCTAGGCAAGAACAGCTTCTTCTCCTTGGTGACTTTAACGCTAGAGTGGGTGCCGATAATGTTTCATGGCCTTCATGTCTGGGCAGGTTTGGTATTGGCAAGATGAATGATAATGGACAACGGCTCTTAGAGTTGTGCGTCCACCATGATCTCTGCGTGACCAACACCTACTTTCAGACAAAACCCCAGCATAAGGTGTCATGGAGACACCCACGATCCAAGCACTGGCACCAACTTGACCTGATTCTCGTCAGAAGGCCACTCCTCAGGTCTGTGCTCTTCACGCGCTCGTACCATAGTGCAGACTGTGATACAGATCACTCCTTGGTTTGCTGCAAAATCAGAGCACAACCAAGAAAACTCTATCGTGTCAGACATGAAGGGAAACCACGCATTGATACCAGCAAGATGTCAGACCCTTTCATTATCGCTCAATTCACTGCAACCTTCGAGAAAGTGCTCAGTAGCCCTCAGCATGGTGATACTATTACAGAGAACTGGGAGCATCTACGGAACACCATTCAAAGTACTGCACTTGCCACCTTTGGTAAGAAAACAGCAAAGTCAAATGACTGGTTTGATGCTTCATCAGATGTGATGGCACCTGTCATTGAAGCTAAGCGCAGTGCTATGAATGAATACAAACGTTCACCGAGTGCCAGAACCCTACAGATCCTGAGGGCTACGAGAAGCAAAGTTCAACAAACTGCTCGACGCTGTGCAAATGACTACTGGCTCCAGCTCAGTGAGAGCATCCAGATCGCAGCGCAAACAGGCAACATTAGACAAATGTATGACGGTATAGAGAAAGCACTTGGCCCCCATAAAAGTAAGACGGCACCGCTAAAAACCATCAGCGGAGAGAAGCTAACCGATAAGGGTAAGCAGATGGAGAGGTGGGTCGAGCACTACTCTGAGCTTTACGCTAGAGACAATACCGTTACGCCTGCAGCCCTTGATGGTGTCAACAGTCTGCCAACTATGGAGGAGCTGGATGCCGAACCAACATTAGAGGAACTCAGCAAAGCCATTGATAGCTTGGCCTCTGGCAAAGCACCAGGCAATGATGGGATTCCTCCTGATTTAATCAAATGCTGTAAGAGCACGCTATTACATCCCCTGCATAGGATGCTGTGCCAGTGCTGGGAAGAGACAACTATTCCTCAAGACATGCGAGATGCCAAGATTGTAACACTGTATAAAAATAAAGGAGACAGAAGTGATTGCAATAACTACAGAGGCATATTTCTTCTTAGTATTGTTGGTAAGGTTTTTGTCAAAGTCATTTTAATGCGACTACACAAGTTATCTGAGCGCATATATCCAGAGTCACAGTATGGATTCCGAGCTGGCAGATCAACAACAGATATGATCTTCTCTCTCCGCCAGCTTCAGAAAAAATCAAGAGAGCAGAAAAGACCATTATATATCGCCTTTATAGACCTCACAAAAGCATTCGACCTGGTTAGTAGGGATGGACTCTTTAAAATCCTCCTGAAAATAGGCTGCCCTTCTAAAATGCTGGAAATGATAAAGTCATTCCATGACGGCATGAAGGGAACAGTCCAATATGCTGGAAGCATGTCACAGCCCTTTGATATACGAAGTGGCGTTAAACAAGGCTGTGTTCTGGCTCCGACCCTCTTCGGAATCTTCTTTGCCTTACTCTTGAAACATGCATTCAGAGATGCAACTGAAGGAATATGCCTTCACACTAGGTCAGATGGCCGTCTGTTTAATCTTTCAAGGCTGAAGGCAAAAACAAAAATCAGAAGGGTCACTATAAGAGACTTGTTGTTCGCTGATGATGCTGCAGTCGTCACTCGAAGCCAACAGGAGCTTCAGAGCTTGATGAATCGCTTCACTAAAGCATGCAAGGACTTTGGCCTCACAATAAGTCTAAAGAAAACGAATGTGCTGAGTCAGGATGTGGGTGCTGCACCAGTTATCACTATCGATAACTATGAATTGGCAGTGGTGTACCACTTCACATACCTAGGGTCTATTATCAATGACAAACTCTCACTGGATACAGAAATCGACAGCCGCATTGGCAAAGCTGCAGCTACCTTTGCCCGCCTCACATCGCGTGTTTGGGGAAACTCTAAACTCACAATGAAGACCAAAGCTGCGGTATATAATGCCTGCGTCACCAGCACACTCCTATATGGCAGCGAGACCTGGACGACCTATGCTAAGCAAGAAAGAAGGCTCAATACCTTCCATTTGCGGTGTCTACGCCGCATCCTCGGCATCTCGTGGAAAGATAAAGTGACAAATGTCGAGGTGTTGTCACGTGCTGGCCTTCAAAGTATGTTATACGCTTCTTAGACAGCGTAGACTTCGCTGGCTTGGCCATGTTCACCGCATGGAAGATGGTCGCATCCCAAAAGATATCTTCTACGGACAATTAGCAGATGGCAAGAGAACAGTTGGGCGACCACAGCTGAGGTTCAAAGATGTGTGCAAGAGAGATATCAGGGTACTGGACATGGATCCAGCAACATGGGAGGATGAAGCTGCCGATCGCACTAAGTGGCGATGCTATTTACGGCGCCACCTCAGATTGGGCGAAGAGAGGCTCACACAAGAAGCAGAGGTGAGGAGAAAACGTCGAAAGGAGCACCAGGAAAATAAGCAGCTGAGGGCTGTCACCTCAGGGGCGCATTCCTATGGTCAGTTATGACTGAAGGGGCTATTATTACTCTCTACATGATGTGGTGGGGTTCAGCCTCGTATGCATACAAGTGCACCAGCCCCTAATTTATACGAACTCACATCACATTGTGACGACACCTCAGGTCCATATGGCAGATACGCCACTGTCATTTTACATAGTCTTCTTCAACACAATTTAATAGGAGTATGTACATCTCCTTATATGCATAAGTGATTTTCTTCTATTACAAAATATAAACGCTCCAGGCAATTACAAGTGTTCAGTGAACACAGAGGCTTGCTATTCTACTTTAGTCTTACAATAATTTTTAATTACAACAATGCAATATTCAAACATAAATCAAATAGGTATACCCAAACTGTCTCTTTAGGCATGTCTTACACTTTCCCACTTTTTGCCTTTGCACATATTACATAATAATATAGATATTCTTCTTACCAGAATTCAATGAAATAAACACAGGTGCAATGAATGACACAAATTCAGCTTTGCTGCTGGCTAGACTATGACAATACTTTTTAGTTTTTGTTTTACAAATAAAAGTCAAACTTCTAGGATCACATCGACCTGATTCAGGAACAGATTTTCTACAAATGGCGAAAACCTATCTAAGTTTTCCATAATATAAAATGCATTGGCCAATCAGATTGGAAGACTAAGCTTTTCAATTTGAATTTGAAAATCAAGTCAAAATTACAGCCCAATTTCAAATGTACGTCGGTCACATTTTGGCATTAAAAGTTAAAAACAGTCTTGGTTTTTGACCTAACAAGTTCTGCCTCTCACTCACTTCAAGATTTCCACTGCCAAAATATATTTAGTTTTAGGGCCATCCCATAATATCTCTCCATCTTTCTACCCCCCCCCCACTCCTCAATCAGATTACATGCACCTTGGCTTATCTCATTTCCCCTAACGCGTCCAAAAAGTCACCGTTAGTGAATGCAAAATGAATGCAAAAGCTCCAGTCTGTTCGTCTGTGTGTACGAACCAATACAGTCTTTTGTCAATAACTCTCTTATTATCTGGGGAATTTTGTATTTTTAAACATATTATTTATCAGGAGATCATAAGCTATAAAACTAACCAAATAAAGAATTCCATATATTTTCCGTGTGAGTTTCAATTTCTAATATTACATAAACACGCCATCTCTCTCCCCGCTTTCCAGGTAGTTCAATTCCGAAACAACAAGTCTGTGACGTCATAAAATGTACCAATTTGCAGACAGAGCGAGGCGTGTGTGTTTATACCAGTCACTCTGCGTGCTTATGGAACGAACAAATATTGGACTTAGTGTCGAATTTTCCCATCTGCCGCTAACAATATCGCCCGCGTTTGCCTACAATTTTGCGTGTTTCAACCAACTTGTGTCAAAAGTCTCATTCTAAAAATACACTTGCCTCTCTCCTCCTTTTTTCCTCTTTTGGGTCCGAAACAAGGCTAATTCCGTCAAAATTGTTACCGCTATTTTCAAGGTCACTGGCAAACGATAGTACACTCACACTACGGTTCTGTCTTGCAAAAATTTAGCGCGATGACTGGCGTGGGGAAAGAAGACGCGTTACAACCCAACTATTTGTATTTCTACCTATCGTACTTTTTACTTACAAATAATAATTTTATCGGTGTATCAATGTAATTTTATCACAGTGTACCATTGTCACAGTTTTGCCGCTCAAGTCATTACAGTGTTTTTTTTTTTCAGTGTAAGTCGTACTGTCGTGTATGATACTGATAGACTAAGTTGTTAAGGCAAGTTACATTGGCATGTCATTATTATGTTGTATTTTTTCATGCGTTTGTTGGCCGTGTGAGGCCTTAATATATTGTGCATAATATTAAAGGGAAGTACATGTAGAAGGTGTTGATTACTTATGTCAGCCATTGTTGTGTGGTCACACTTCTAAAGAACGAGCTTATAATTGTTATTGCAAATCCACACTGCAGTGGTGCAACACAGTGGAGTGTTATCCACGATAACTGTTCCTGACAATAGTGAAGTCACTAACACTTCCCTCCACTACGGCAATATCTTATATGGGATTACCTTTACATTTAACTACTATTAGATCAAAGATTAAGGGGAACATTGCGGCAAATAATAGCCAAACTGTGCTTGGAGAAAAAGTCATTAATGTTACCAGAAGAGAAAGAGTGAGAAATTATGACATCTGGTAAATCTAAGGAACTGCAAACTGCATAAATTGTAATAAGCATGGTTTCTTTACTTGTGGTCCACGGACCCCTTTGGGACAAGGTGGGGGGAATCGAAGGATTCTAGAGGGCCGTGTACATTACCTAAAATATTACATTTTTAGTTTTTTAGTATTATTTTATGAATATTTTGTTCCCAAGAAGGGGTCTATAGCCTTCATCTGACAATCAAAAGGGTCCATAGCCTTCATCTGACAATCAAAGGGGTCTATAGCCTTCATCTGACAATCAAAAGGGTCTATAGCCTTCATCTGACAATCAAAAGGGTCTATAGCCTTCATCTAACAATCAAAGGGGTCTATAGCCTTCATCTGACAATCAAAGGGGTCCATAGCCTTCATCTAACAATCAAAGGGGTCTATAGCCTTCATCTGACAATCAAAAGGGTCTATAGCCTTCATCTGACAATCAAAAGGGTCTATAGCCTTCATCTGACAATCAAAGGGGTCTATAGCCTTCATCTGACAATCAAAGGGGTCCATAGACTTCATCTGACAATCAAAGGGGTCTATAGCCTTCATCTGACAATCAAAGGGGTCTATAGCCTTCATCTGACAATCAAAGGGGTCTATAGCCTTCATCTGACAATCAAAGGGGTCTATAGCCGCCATCTGACAATCAAAGGGGTCCAAGGCACAAAAAGGATTAAGAAACCCTGGTATAGAGAGATAGAAATGTAAGTGGTTTGGGCATAGAATGAAAAAAGAGCCCGATAAATGACCACTATGCCTCTACAACAGTAGAAGATCTGCTTTCAGAACACGGAGAAAACCGAGAGGTCGATGTACAGACAATGTCACAGAACACGGAGAAAACCGAGAGGTTGATGTATAGGCAATGTCACAGAAAACCTACAACAACAACACGTACTCGCAGCAACCAGTGCAACACACGTGAATCAAGAACGCAAATTTCAGCGTCCCACTACGCTTCACGGCAACAGTAGCCCGAAATATTTTTTTAAAAATGGATAAGTAAGTACACATAAAGTCTAGTATCCATGAGGATTGAATGTTTCCATGCTTCAGGTGAGTATGAAAAGACGACTTGGCATTTGAGTAGACTATTATTTGATATTACTGTCTGTTTGTTGGCGAGATAGATATCTGTATCAGTCTACAGTTTATACATATGCGTTGTTGTTTAACTAGGGATGCTGAGCTTCTAGCTCTTTAGAAGCCAATACCAAGCTGAAGACTTCTTGTTATTATCTACACTGTCGATCTAGCCTTTTCCTGTGGCTTTTCTGCCATTCCGAAATGTGTTGAGTTGAAGTCATGAGCTCCAGTTTCTCCAGCTTGTCTTGCATTTAAAGGATCATCACATCTGGTCCCATGCTGGAAGTAATGCACTTGGCATACTGCGCATTACCCACCATCCAAGAGGGCTCTCCAACTATGCAGAGTTAAAATACTGTGCTCTGGTTCTGGGCTCTCCCAAGGAACTGCCACGTCCTGCACAGAGCCAATTCTCAGCTCCCCCTGCCTATCACTAAATCCATAGTGATATCCTAATGCATGCAGTCAACCAGATCAAAGCCAAAGAATTAAGTCTAGGGCTCAAGTGACTTCACCAAGCTTAGTGTGCAATGCTGGGTTCTCAATAAGCTTCACCACTGAGGGAATCCCTGGAAGTGTGGTGATGATTTCAAGAATCAGTGAAAGTGAAATTAGCCTCACAGACAGAGGTTCAATTGCACATATTTATATTGTAGTATTGTGCATAGCTGGTGGTCATATAAGGATGACTCCAGATATGCCTCCATGAACGTAGAGATGTGTCTGAGCCCACATTTTGTAGATATCTGTAAGAATCCATATTGTATAGTATTTGACACACAAATATCTACAAAATGTTACCTTTTACTGATATCTACGCGATAAGGACTCGTACAGATATCTTTTCATCAACTGTTCCACTGGTACTTGCTTTTTAATCAGTTCCACATTCGTGATCTCGTCATGCCATTTCAATCCCTCCATTCTAAGCAAACACATTTTTATGAAACTCCGTATCTTCTACTATACTTTTCACTTCTTCTTCTTTGAACCTTAGCCGCCGACTGTCAAAGTAGTCAGTGGCCATCACGCCTGTTGGTGTTTTACGTTTCACTTACCTCACTAAAACCTGTAGTCGTCCATACAATAAACACCCCACACAGAGCCAAGACTCCTATTACAATCGAAATTTGGCAGCTGCGTAACAATCTTCGAACAGCGTTCTGTGGATATGTGGGGAAAAGAATCATTCAGTCAAACTTATAGAACAAACACAATAGAAAAAAAAAGCAAACAAAGATTTAGAACCTAAAGGTATGTATTAATTATTTGCTTAGAAGAAGCAGGATTTCCCTCGGGTAGTTACTGGGGTCTATAAGGAAAGAAAAGAAATAATTAAATTAACAAGTAGTATGCCGACTATTTTTAATTTTTTTTTTAATATCGTCATTTATATCCATTATTGGCAAATCACGGAATAATAACGGCATGTGACAAAGACCAACCGAGGTGTTAAAAAAATTTAAACATAAATGCTACATATTTTTCAGTTTAAGGGAATTAATTCAGTTGTCTTCACCCTGGGCGACATTGCCCCAAAACTGGGCGATTTGGGATTTTTGGGTGTTCGCTGCATAAATCAAAGAAATTGTTGGTACTTGACAGAATTTGCTAAGATAAAATTGAAACAGAGTTTTACAGTAAAAAATGACAACCAATGTAGCCTATTGGGCTGGTTTTTTTAAAGGGGTACGAACGGTACGGCCGCACCGGATGCAGATTTAGGGGATGCGCCGAAATGCATTTAACAAACAAATTAAAATATTACTAGAACAAGAAAAATTAAACCAAATTTCAAAGCAAAAAACCAAAAAAAGTAAATTAAAAAATATATAATTTTTGTTATTGCTTAAAAAAACTGAACGTTTTCTCCTATATCTATATTTATTTTCTTTTTTTCACAAACAGCACAATGAACGCCCATCAATGATTCAACATGAATAAAGTAAAATCTATTACCAGAAATACATTTTTTAATCGTAAATGAATTATTATTTATTTATTAATTTTTGAATGGAAAAGCTGCAATGAACATCGCTTGTGGAAATTATCTAGTGATACAACTTACAAAGCATGAAATTGAGTCTCGTAAGAGTACATTTAGACATGCACCAGCTGGGAAGGGGGGAGGGGGGATAAGGAGGAGGAGGAGAGAGAGTCTCCATCAGAAGGAAACGGGCTACCTTGAAAAATCTCTATGGCCGGCTCTGGTAACCAGGATTTGAACCAGTGACTACATATTCCACAGCCAGTCAGCTGAGCTCTCCAGTCGATATAATTTTACTAGAACTTACTGAGACACTTTTGTTAAGGGGAGACAATCAGGGTTGAGGACTCGGACTCCGGCTTAAACTACCGTTTAAAAAAAAAAAAATAAGTTACATGGCATAAAATTATGCACTTATATGGAGTTATATGTAGACGCATGGTATGTGTTTAAATAAATGAATACTTGGCTTTCTTAAACTACATTTTAAAATATGAATTCATTCATACAGAAATACAAAATAACAAATCATCCACACCTGAACACAAATGGCTGCTTTGCCAAACACCATGAGGCAAAATTGTCTCATTTTAACAATGACGGAAAAATTGACAGTGTATATAGTTTATTTTCATTTCTTGTGTGCTTTTTTACACGCTTTTATATAACTTTACTTGTATGTCACTTACATGTCACTGTCATGTCACTTTCAAATCTTGCAATCGATTTTTCAATCACTTCCAGATGAGCATAAGCTAGGAAACTTGGCATAGTTGTGTATTCCCGATGACAATACAATAATCAGTCAATTATTTAATAATTTAATATTGTAATTATGACATTATGAGTAATTAGAGTTTTTCGTAAAGAAATATAAACAAATCAGGGGCCATTCTCAAGTTAATTAAAAATTCAAGAGTACGTAGTGTGTTTTATTTTTTTCTACGCTTAAAACAGGGCAGTACTGAAACAAGTGTCTAGCTAAATCAAGGGAAACTATGCTTTTTGTCAATGTGGTGAAATTCTAAATACAATATCTAAATTAGAATATAACAGTATAGTGCATCAAGTCAAAGATAGGATAGAACTAAAAAATTTAGTCGAGAATTGTTTTCTTCACCCACGCCTTCAGCGTATTAGTTGATAACGCATTAGCCGAACAAAAGGGTACCCAAATTTTCAAATTCGTCCTTGAGATAAAAGTAACACATTTCCAAGTTCAAGCAGAGTATTTGCCTAAAAGACATAGTATGTAGAAAGAGGGAGGGGAACGGAGAGATGGCCCAATGCTAACCGCGTCTCACATTGTGTTTAAAAAAAAAAACCTACGCTTTGGCCTTGCTTTGGACGATTTTCAAAATACGATATAAAAGTTAAAAAATGTTCGGGAATTGGGTCATGCAGACAGCATTTATGATGTAATTCTAATATTTTACGAGAGACCCTCGTATTAAACTTGAAAGTACTTAGAAAAGACATGAATAGGTTGGATATTGTAGAAAAATAAAAAAATATGGAATTCTGAACCAATACACTTAGCCCCATAAAAATTATATATTAGTGTGCCTTAGGACTTGCGGAGCAAGAATATGTTGTTAGTTACATAAATAGTCCATTAAATAACTAAATATTGGCAATAATACTATAGAGAATCGGAGATACTGTCAGGTCAAGTCATGCCTGCTTAAAATTTTACGGCATAATTAAAAAAAAAAAAAAGTTAAGGGAAATAAAGACTAAGATGGTACGAGGAATTGGATTGGGTGGAATTTGAAGTGAGGCGAAATATTATTGGCCGACCTCGTACTAAACATATATTACCCGAGTAACGTAGTAGAAGTTTGAATTGTATTTTTGAAAGACTTTGTTTACAAGTGAAATATCGATAATCATTGGCCAGAGTAGTTGATATTGGGGAAAAAGCATTAGGTGAGGACGCCATTTTATAACAAAATTTTGCCAAGAAGCGATGAGAGCAGGCTTGTGCTGTGCAAACAATATTTCTCAAAAGCCTGGACAGAAAGGCAGATCGAAAGTGTGCCAGTCATCGTTCACTTGTGTATTTCATTGAATAATTGTGGTAAGATTGACTTTATTAACATGTATCTAAAATAAAAATTGAATGTGAGATAATAATGTATGACTGTAAGTAAGTGGGTCTGTAGCAAATTTAGGCAGAACCTAGAGATTGATCCACCATGTGATAGACTATCAGAGAGGTGTTGAACTACAAGAAAATATGTATGATTGCCATCAAGGAGCATAACACCTATCCTATTGTATGAAAAAGATTACAGCTGGAATTGCAGTGGCGTTGTGGTGCAGTGCCGGGCTCTGAGCCTCGACAGAGCCCACCCTCAGCTACTGGAGGACCCTCTAGACCGTCTTGTGGAGTCAGCAGACGGCGGAGGAGAACTACTGACCAAAACAAAACAGAAAAAGAGAAACCCAGAGTGTCACTTGTCATGATGCACTGGAATGCAGAGGGAGTGAACAGCAAGCAGGCTGGATACAGCAAAAAGACAGAGATGGAAAACATCTTGTATGAGAAGCAAGTCAGTGTTTGCTGTATCCAAGAGACTCACATGAAAGCAGATCAAACCTTTAAAATAAGGGGATATCAATGCTTCAGATCCGACAGAAAAGATAGACGAAAAGGAGGAGTACTTACTCTTGTAAGGAATAACATTCATGCACACGAAAGGAAAACCTTCATGGATGGAGCAGAATATCAGCTGTTGCAGATAAAGGTAGACAAGATGGAAATAGAACTCCTGAACTATTACTGTCCGAACAACAAACCCCTGAGTCTCAGCTCTATACAGGTACCAGCCACCAACTTTATAGCAGTTGGAGACTTTAATAGCCACTCCCAGAGCTGGGGCTATAACCATCTGGATCACAGAGGTGAAGAGGTTGAAACTTGGCAAGATGATCACTCCCTAATCCTAGTCAATAATGCCACAGATACTCCTACCTTCTACTCCAGAGGATGGCACACAACTTCAACACCAGATCTTGCCTTCTCCACACCAGATATAGCTGGATCTATTAGTAGAGAAGTAGGAGACCAACTAGGGGGAAGCGACCATCGCCCAATCTTTCTTACTGCCCAGAGTGCAACTCTCAGTACAGGCCCAGCCATTACAAGATGGAACTACAAAAAAGCCAACTGGGGTTTATTCAGGCATCAGGTGAACACGCTGCTGTCTACCCTCAAGGTACAGAACAGAGACATTAACGAAGTGGTAAAATACTTCAACAGATGCATACTACAAGCTGCAAAAGAAACCATTCCCAAAGGATGCCGGCGTAACTACATACCATACTGGTCCAGCACACTCCAAGAACGTCAGGAAGCTATGGACAGGGCTAGAAAGGACGCAGAGTCTCAGCCTTCACTTGAAACTCACAACAAATGGAAAAAGGCTGTAGCAGAGTTTCAGAGAACAAAGCTAGAAGAAAAACGGAAAAGCTGGAGAACTAAAACGGCATCGCTGAACATCGAGAAAGACCGCAGGAAACTTTGGAGATTAGTCAAGTCTCTAAATGAAGAGCGTTCCTCACCTAGGCAGACTATCACATTGGATGAAGGTGGCAAATTTTTCAGAGGAAAACAAGCCGCAGACTTGTTTGCTAGAAGATACAGTTCAGAAAGCAACGTACCCATTAACATAGATCATCAGAGAGAGATAAGAAAAGAAATACTGGCAACCATGGGACAGACAGATACTCCTGCCCCAATGAGGGAACCCATCACACTAGGAGAACTACAGAAGGCTATTTCCAAGCTTAAGTTTCAAAAGTCACCCGGCCCAGACAAAATCAGCAACGAAATGCTAGTAAATCTGAGCTCAGCAGCAAAGACAAAACTGCTTGAGATATTCAACCACAGCTGGTTGAAAGGAACGGTACCCCAAGTATGGAGAGAAGCCATCACAATACCCATACTAAAGAAAGGGAAATGTAAGACCGAGGCTGCAAGTTACCGGCCAATCAGTCTCACAAGCTGTGTTGGGAAGACTATGGAGCGAATAGTCAACCACAGATTGAAATGGTATTTAGAGTCTGAGCAGATCCTGGTGCCGGAACAAGCTGGATTTAGAGAATGCTACAGTATAGAAGACCAAGTTACTTACTTGTCTCAAGCAATAGAAGATGCCTTCCAGGAGAAGAAAAAGGTCCTAACGATCTGGGTCGACTTCAAGCAGGCCTTTGACAAGGTGTGGAAAGATGGCCTAATTGCAAAACTTAGGAGAAGTGGAATCCAAGGCAACATGATGAAATGGATCCAGTCATACTTGCATAACAGGAGAACTAGAGTCACTCTTGACAGTCTGCAGAGCAGAAAAGTGTTGCTCCATCAGGGGGTACCTCAAGGAGGAGTAATTTCCCCAACACTCTTCCTTGTTTACATCAATGACATGGTGAAAGATCTCCCTGCAGGAGTTAAAGCTGCCTTATATGCAGATGACCTAGTACTCTGGTGCGCTGATGAAAATGTCACCACAGCAAATTATAGAATGCAGCGGGCAGCAGACATGCTAGTGTCATGGGCAGAGAAATGGCTTATCACAATAAACACAGACAAAACCTCCACAACACTGTTCTCCCTCGCCCCCAAGGACAAATCAGCTAACATACACCTAGGGACAACCGTGATCAAGGAAGAAAGCTACCCCACCTATCTTGGGGTGACATTTGACCAAAGGCTTACATGGAATAAGCATATTGAAAATGCAGAAGGAAAGGCCCGAAGACGACTAGGCATACTCAGAAAATTAGCAGGTACCAACTGGGGAGCAAATGAACGAAATCTAAAGAAGATTTATAATGGAGTAATAAGACCACACTTAGAGTTTAGCTCAGCAGCATGGTCATCAGCTGCTAACTCACATCTGCAGTCTTTGGACAAGGTGCAAAATCAAGCTCTCAGGCTCATTACAGGAGCCATGAAAACTACACCAATAACAGAGATGCAGAAGGTTGCTGGATTACAGACATTGTCCCATAGAAGAGACACAAAAAACCATGATCCAGATGGAAAAGTACAACAGTATGCCAATGCACCCAATGAAGGCAAGACTAGATGATCTGGCATTGGGACGTCTAAAGCGTAGCAGCTTTGTGCATCGGGGGAAAAGACTTATAAGACAGCATCAAGAAGACCTATCCATGAAGACAACACCACTGAAGTCCACCCTATATCCTGTACCATGGGAGCAGGCCAGCAGTGCCCTCCAAATTAATACATCAGTCAGTGGTCTCACAAGTGGATGTGAGTATAATGATCTGCAAAAACGAACTGCTACATTGAGTATGATCCAAGAAAGCTATCCCGATCAATCATGGATACATGCCTATACAGATGGATCAGCAACTAATGCTGTTAGGAATGGAGGTGCCGGTATCTTTATCTCATATCCTGACAACCACTATGAGACTAGGCACATTCCCACTGGTAAATTCTGTTCCAACTATACAGCTGAGGTTCAAGCTCTAGAGCAAGCTGCAAATATGATTTATAACACCAACTCTGACTGCCACCAGGTAGTCATTCTCACAGATGCACTGTCTGTCCTGCAAGCTCTCAAAGGTGGTAAACTCCCGCATCTGAGAAATGAACTAAACAAGGTAGCTGCCAAAAAGAGAACCATACTTCAGTGGGTACCATCTCATTGTGGTGTACCCGAAAATGAAAAGGCAGATAAACTTGCAAAAAAGGGAGGAGAATGTGAACAAGAAGATAATGAAGTCACATACTTTGAGAAAAAGAGAGCTATCCAGACTATCAGAAGAGAACAGAACCAACCCAAAGACGACTATCACACTCTCGACCGGCAGGGACAGATAACTATTTTTCGACTCAGGACAGGGCATAACAAACTGAAAAAACACATGCACAAGCTACGATTGTCTGCTTCACCACTGTGCACATGTGGATTAAACGAACAAACTGCGGAGCATGTTCTACAGGACTGTCCTCTGTATGACCAGTTAAGAAAGATAAACTGGCCCAATGACTCAACACTAAACTCAAAGCTATATGGAGTTAAAGAGGAACTTCAAACAACAGTCGAATTCATCATGAGAACTCGTCTGACGGTGTAATCATCAAAGATGCGATCGCAAGAAGAAGAAGAAGAAGAAGCAGTGGCGTTGTAACCATTAGGGGAGAGGAATACTGGTGTACATTGTCACATCAAAAGAAAATGATGGCATAGGTTGGCATAAAGCTATGACTCTTTTCGTTTGTTTGTAATGTACCTGTACTTAAGTGTGGAATATTATGGTATACTAGGTATAAAGAAGGATGCATAACCTTCACATTTCAAGGTCCCTGGTACTGACGTTAATGTAGTACCAAACGCTTGAGAACTGCTCGATTGAGGACTCTGTCTGTATACTTCGAGCCCATGCTAGTGGCCATTGCCTATCAAAAAGGTGGAACAGATTGTCAAGCGAGCAGAGGAAACGATCTACCCGTATTCTCCTGCCAAGTTAAGTTCTTGTTCGGCACCAGGCAGTTCAACCATAAGAACTCTAAAGTTATAGTGAAGAAAACTGTGAATAGTTATTAAAATTTTCACAAGTGACAAACGAAAACAGACATAACTTAAAGGGTGTGATTATAACCAACAACCTATTGTTTGATACCAGTATTACCTCAAAGTAGAAGAATACAACTACACACTTATATTAGAATAATATTGTTTGTATGGACAGAAGATCCACTGTGTTATTTGACTGTTGTAAATGATTCTTTTGATTTCACTTTTGATTGTCAGTCCTGGTTCAAAATAAATTAGAATCAGGATAATAAATTGAAAAAAATTCTATTTATACAAATTTCAACCACGGTCTTAAGTAAGATAGCCTTTTAAAGTGTCGTTTGTATGTTATTGTTGTAGTACTGTTGGTTGTTGTGGATAATAAACTATTTGTTTATATGTTAGTTGGTTATTGCACATTACACTCTACATTCATAACCCTAGACACTACACGAAGTCATTTTATATAATAATATAGATTAAATTTTGAATGAGATCAAAAGGGTGGTAGCGGAGAGGTACTCTGAAAAGTTTACAATACTATTTGTTAATTTCAGGGACCTTCATAGCTGATCTCATTTAATACAATAATAAAACATAACAACAATTCATAACATCAAAACCCACCACATATATTGGGGTCTCGTCTCCTGGGATTGAATTTCTCATAGCACCAGATATATTGGGTGGCTTGCTCCAGGGATTTGTAATTACCTATAGTATAAAACTAAAAGTATTCCTTTTGTGGAAATTAAATAGTGGTTGAGCTATCAGTGCCTGTGGTTGTTCTTAGTTATCATTAGAAATTGTTAGCCATAATTAGAAATTTGTATAGTTAGAAATTTTAAAGGTTGCATAGTACAGAATGGCTGATCTGGCAAAGTTTCGATCTGCTGCTGTGCAGACTGCTAAAGAGATGGGCATGGATGGGCCAGAGCTGGTCCAGTATGTAACCTCAGAGGTTGATAAATTTATTTCTAGAGAAGATAAAAGGTTAGAGAAAGAAGCAGAAAGAAAGTTAGAGGCTGAAAAAGAAATTAAGAGGTTGCAGATTGAGGCTGACAAAGAGGCTAGGGCATTGGAGGCGGATAGGGAGGCGGAGATTAAAAGACTCCAATTATAAGAAAAAAAGGCAGAAAGAGAAGCAGAGGAAAAGAGATGAGATTAGAAGCAGAAAGAGAAGAAAGAGATTAGCGGCAGAAAGAGAAGCCGAAGAAAGAAGACAGGCTGCAGAGAGGGAAGCAGCAAAGGAGGAGAAGAGGTTACAAAGGGAGCACGAGCTACGACTAAGGGAATTGGAATTTCAAGGCCATGCTTCTGAAAATGGTGCCAGCCCCTTTGCCTCAGATGCCACTGCTAGTCAGGGAGCCTCAACCTCAGCTATGGGTTTTCATTTAGACCATTTTGTTGAGAAAGACGATGACTTAGAAGGGTATTTAAGTAGGTTTGAACTTTTGGCTACCACGTATGGGTTAGAGAGAGAGAGAGAGAGAGAGAGAGAGAGAGAGAGAGATGTGGAGCCTCAAGTTATCACAGGGCCTCAGGGGTACAGCTTATGAAGTTTTTGCCAAAATGAGCAGGGATGACCAAGACAATTATGACATGTTAAAGCAGGCTCTTTTGTTAAGATATGAAAAGAATGGAGAATTTTACAGGAAAAAATTTAGGAAGTTGAGGGGAACTGCGGTAAGACGTGGAGTACAATTGGTGGGTTTGAAAAAAAATCGAAAAAAGGTGAAAGACGAATCACCTTTTTTCGATTTTTTTTCAAACCCACCCAGGAAAAAATTTAGAAATGCCAAGCTACTGTCAGGTGAGACCTATCACCAATTCTCTGCCTGTTTAGAGACCTATTTGGAGAAATGGACTGCTCTGGGGAAAACCCAAGATCTTAAGGAAATGATCCTTATTGAGCAACTGAGAGAGTCCATGGCTCCAGACTTGAGAAAGTTTCTCATGGAACAAGGTGCAGAGAGGCTGGGTAAGTTACTCAATGTCGCTGAGAGGTATCAGGCAGCCCAAGCAGAGGTAGCTGGTAATAAAAAGAAACAGATGGACAATTTTAAGGCACCACAAAACTTTAATAGGTTTGACCATAGAGAACAGAACAAAGGTAAGCAACAGTTTGATAGGCCACGCAATGACTATAAAAATAAAATCCCACAATTCAATGAAAGGAAATATGATGGCAGAAAACCTTTTCATAAAGGTAGATTATATTGTAGTTGGTGTAGGATGGACAACCATAACACCGAAGTGTGTAAAAGAAGACCTGTGATAATGGCCACGCTTCAGACCAGATTACAGTCAAAAAAAGGAGGAGGATAATCCTATAAATACCCATCCATATGAGATGAGGAAGGCGCAGGCTGAGGATAAGACCCTTAAGCCTTGTTTTAAGAAAATTTCCAAATATCATACACCTCCAGGCAAGGGAGACTTCTATATGAGGAATAAACTGATATATAGGAAGACCGGAACTGGATCCATTGGTCACGGACAGTTGGTTCTTCCAAGGGCATATAGGGCAGATGTAATAAGGAGCTTACATGTTGGAAAAGATGGGGACCATGAGAAAATAGGTACCATCATCCAAAAGGTGGCTCAAAAATATTATTGGCCAGATGAAATGGTTGACATTGAGAATTTCGTAGAAGCATGTGGCATTTTACATGAGGGAACACCCACAAGTGGGAAAATTGATCAGGACCTAGACACGCCACGGGGCAAACTTACGCCTGAAAATGGAAAGAAAAATAAATTTAATAATGTAGACAAAGTGGAATGGGAGCCCCCTATTCACACACAGTCTTCACTTAAATGTGTTAACATGGCCACTATGCGGCGAGTACAAAGAATTGGTTTACCCCAGAATAAGCCGACAATCCCTCGGTCGGAATTATGTGAACTGGAGGAAGATAAAAGAGAGAGAAGATCTCTCACAAGGAATTTAAAGTGGGAAGAAATCCCCAAGAAAAGAATTGGTAGTGGAAGATTCTTATGTGATGACAAGAGGAAGAAACGTCCTCAAAACAAGGCTTCCAATATTATGAAAACTATGTCAGAAAAATTAAAAGTCCATATGTAACCTTGTTAAGGACGTGGACCGATGAAAAGGCAGAAGAAAATATTACCTCATCATATCAATATGTGAACGAGCTGACCACTTGTCTTAAAACTGGCTGGAAACTTGCCAATGAAAATTTGAGACAAGCCAGGAAAAAGCATGCTGCCTATTACAATAAGAAAGCGAAGGATAGAGAATTAGCTGTGGGAGAGAAGGTGCTTCTTCTACTGCCCGGCAGCCATAATAAATTGCAAATTGGATGGCAAGGTCCATATACAGTTCTAGAGAAGGTGTCTAAAACAAATTATAAGATGGATAAGAAGGGGAAAGAGAAAATCTATCATGTCAATCTCCTGAAGAAATATCTGGAAAGGGAAAACCAGGAAGAGACACACCTACTGACCTTGTCTGTTGCAATGGAAATGAAAAAGGAACCACTCACCTCTCATGAATATCCTTTACATCCCTGTGAGACCGCTGCGCAGGTAAAAGTCAGTACACACTTGACGAGAAATCAGGGGGAAAGAGTTCAACAGGTTCAAGATGATCATACAGATGTGTTAACGGACAGACCGGGGCATACAAATTTATTCGAATATGATATGAAACTCATAGACCCAACACCAATCTGTATGAGAGCCTATTCGATTCCGTTCGCTAAGGAAAAAGCTTTGAAGGAGGAGATAGATTATCTGTTGAGAGAAGGGATTATCTCGCACAGTGAATCTTCTTACAGCTCCAGTGTGGTTTTGTTGAGAAAACCCTCTGGAGAACACAGACTGTTTATAGATTACAGGAAACTGAATGCTGTCACAGAAGGTCAGGTGGATCCGTTACCTGATACAAATCAGCTGTTTGCCAGGCTGAATAAAGCTTTTAGCCTTTAGCACTTCGGACGGACATTATGAATTTAATATGTTGCCATTCGGGTTGAAAAATTCTCCGAGTGTGTTTTCGAGGATGATGAGAAAATTGCTGGATCCCCTGAATAATCCATGCATCACCAATTTCATGGATGATATTCTCATAGCTACAGAAACATTTGAGGAACACATTAACTCTCTGAATATGTTGTTTGATAGACTCAGGGAGGCAAACTTGACCGCTAGACCGACCAAATGTTGTATTGGATGTAAAGAGCTGGAATTCTTGGGACACACAGTATCTCAGGGAAACATGACCCCTGACCCCAAGAACTTGGAGAAATTAAAGAAAGCTCCGAGACCACAGACAAAAAAAGATGTGAGATCTTTTGTCTCGTTGTGTGGTTTTTACCAGAAGTATATTAAAAATTTTAACTCGATATGTGCACCACTGACGGACTTAACGCGCAAGGGAAATCCTGATAGAATTACTTGGTCCGCGCAGTGTGAGTCGACCTATCAAGAGTTAAAAGAAAAGCTCACAAGCAAGCCTATCTTGAAATTGCCTGACTTAAGTCAAGAGTTTCTTGTGAGGACGGACGCGAGTAACGTCGGGTTAGGGGCAGCCCTATTACAAAGATCCAATTCACTGGATGGGGAATTAACCCCAGTTGCTTATGCTAGCCGTAAGCTGAACACATCGGAACAAAAATATTCAACCAGTGAAAAGGAATGTATGGCTTTGATATGGGCGATAAAAAAGTTCCAAATCTATCTCTATGGTAGATTATTTAGGATTCAAACAGATCATAAACCACTTGTATTTCTGTCGCAAGCAAGAAATGAAAATGCTAGATTATTACGTTGGTCTTTGCTCTTACAGCCATACCAGTTTATCATAGAATATATCACCGGCTCGGAAAACGTTGGTGCAGATTTTTTAAGCAGACACCCGTACGACGAAAATCAGAGTAGTCACCAGGCATAGGTAGTAAATTTATCTATGTGTATTTCGAATTATGAACTGACATATGATAGTCTGTTCTAAAGTGCGGAGATGTGTGGTGAAATTCTAAATACAATATCTAAATTATAATATAACAGTATAGTGCATCAAGTCAAAGATAGGATAGAACTAAAAAATTTAGTCGAGAATTGTTTTTTTCACCCACGCCTTCAGCGTATTAGTTGATAACGCATTAGCCGAACAAAAGGGTACCCAAATTTTCAAATTCGTCCTTGAGATAAAAGTAACACATTTCCAAGTTCAAGCAGAGTATTTGCCTAAAAGACATAGTATGTAGAAAGAGGGAGGGGAACGGAGAGATGGCCCAATGCTAACCGCGTCTCACATCGTGTTCAAAAATAAAACTTACGCGTTGGCCTTGCTATGGACGATTTTCAAAATACGATATAAAAGTTAAAAAATGTTCGGGAATTGGGTCATGCAGACAGCATTTATGATGTAATTCTAACATTTTACGAGAGACTCTCGTATTAAACTTGAAAGTACTTAGAAAAGACATGAATAGGTTGGATATTGTAGAAAAATAAAAAAATATGGAATTCTGAACCAATACACTTAGCCCCATAAAAATTATATATTAGTGTGCCTTAGGACTTGCGGAGCAAGAATATGTTGTTAGTTACATAAATAGTCGTCCATTAAATAACTAAATATTGGCAATAATACTATAGAGAATCGGAGATACTGTCAGGTCAAGTCATGCCTGCTTAAAATTTTACGGCATATTAAAAAAAAAAAAGTTAAGGGAAATAAAGACTAAGATGGTACGAAGAATTGGATTGGGTGGAATTTGAAGTGAGGCGAAATATTATTGGCCGACCTCGTACTAAACATATATTACCCGAGTAACGTAGTAGAAGTTTGAATTGTATTTTTGAAAGACTTTGTTTACAAGTGAAATATCGATAATCATTGGCCAGAGTAGTTGATATTGGGGAAAAAGCATTAGGTGAGGACGCCATTTTATAACAAAATTTTGCCAAGGAGCGATGAGAGCAGGCTTGTGCTGTGCAAACAATATTTCTCAAAAGCCTGGACAGAAAGGCAGATCGAAAGTGTGCCAGTCATCGTTCACTTGTGTATTTCATTCAATAATTGTGGTAAGATTGACTTTATTAACATGTATCTAAAATAAAAATTGAATGTGAGATAATAATGTATGACTGTAAGTAAGTGGGTCTGTAGCAAATTTAGGCAGAGCCTAGAGATTGATCCACCATGTGATAGACTATCAGAGAGGTGTTGAACTACAAGAAAATATGTATGATTGCCACCAAGGAGCATAACACCTATCCTATTGTATGAAAAAGATTACAGCTGGGATTGCAGTGGCGTTGTAACCATTAGGGGAGAGGAATACTGGTGTACATTGTCACATCAAAAGAAAATGGTGGCATAGGTTGGCATAAAGCTATGACCCTTTTCGTTTGTTTGTAATGTACCTGTACTTAAGTGTGGAATATTATGGTATACTAGGTATAAAGAAGGATGCATAACCTTCACATTTCAGGGTCCCTGGTACTGACGTTAATGTAGTACCAAACGCTTGAGAACTGCTCGATTGAGGACTCTGTCTGTATACTTCGAGCCCATGCTAGTGGCCATTGCCTATCAAAAAGGTGGAACAGATTGTCAAGCGAGCAGAGGAAACGATCTACCTGTATTCTCCTGCCAAGTTAAGTTCTTGTTCGGCACCAGGCAGTTCAACCATAAGAACTCTAAAGTTATAGTGAAGAAAACTGAATAGTTATTAAAATTTTCACAAGTGACAAACGAAAACAGACATAACTTAAAGGGTGTGATTATAACCAACAACCTATTGTTTGATACCAGTATTACCTCAAAGTAGAAGAATACAACTACACACTTATATTAGAATAATATTGTTTGTATGGACAGAAGATCCACTGTGTTATTGGACTGTTGTAAATGATTCTTTTGATTTCACTTTTGATTGTCAGTCCTGGTTCAAAATAAATTAGAATCAGGATAATAAATTGAAAAAAATTCTATTTATACAAATTTCAACCACGGTCTTAAGTAAGATAGCCTTTTAAAGTGTCGTTTGTATGTTATTGTTGTAGTACTGTTGGTTGTTGTGGATAATAAACTATTTGTTTATGTGTTAGTTGGTTATTGCACATTACACTCTACATTCATAACCCTAGACACTACACGAAGTCATTTTATATAATAATATAGATTAAATTTTGAATGAGATCAAAAGGGTGGTAGCGGAAAGGTACTCTGAAAAGTTTACAATACTATTTGTTAATTTCAGGGACCTTCATATCTGATCTCATTTAATACAATAATAATACATAACAACAATTCATAACATCAAAACCCACCACAGTCAATTTGATGTTACATGTTTTGACTGCAAGCTATAAACTTCTTGAAAAATTATTTTTGGGTTTTCAGTGCATTAAAAGCGTGTGTTTAAAATATTTTAAAAAAAATATTTTTAATCTAAATGTGTGTTACGACACGTTTAATGATGTCGTCTGCTACAGTTGTGAGTACTTTAAAGTTGCGCGGTAATTTATTAGGATGCTAAAAATATGAGATGTTTGCGCTTCACGATATTTTAGTGAACGCGAATTTGTACAGTTGTCTAGGATTAGGATGACGTGGTACGTTGGTATAGTGCCACTTGACAACTTTATATTTGGACCCTTCAGACTCCGAATTTTGTCCAAGTCGGACGTATTCTTCATTCCTCCCAGTATAGAGTGAATTGCGCTGAATTCCTTGTGAAGATAAGCTACGGGGTCAGCTATCTTGTTTTAAGAATACAAATGTTGGAATATTCTTATTGACGATTAAGTTCCGTGAATTTGGAAAAGCAGGGAGTATTAATTTTGTGATTGTTAGAATCGTTATCTTCGCCAAACCTATGGCTGTTCGTTACCGGATGACCGACATACGGCATCGTGTGTAAACAGTCAGAACTTTTGACGACAGAGCAAGTAATATATATGAGACTGTAATGGACTGCGCATAAACTGATAACACTATTTGATGCAATGAATTCAACTATCTTGTATGTCATAATAAATTTGTACTGTTTTGTGGACTCAAAAAGATCGCATCGTTGTCGCTTCAATTCAATTGATTTGGTCATAGTACTCACCATTCGCGAAAAACACCAATAGGCATTATTGCTCGATAGAGAACAACTTTAAGATCAAGTAAGAAGCACACGAAATAATAATATGAAAAACATTCTTTATTATTCAACAAATCTTCAGAGTAGAAAAAACGAAGTCAACAATCTGGTGGCCAGTGTGGGGATCGAATTTTTTTTTTCTACAAGATATTACAGATTTTGATCCAGAATAACTATTCGCTTTCGCATTGTCAAGAACTGTGTACATTTTTCGTTCGCTCACGTGACTTGAAAAGAGTATGAATTACTGCACATGACTACTAGAGGTCAAACTGACGTCATAACCTTGTCGAGCGGAAAGTCGTGGCCGTTACAAATCTTTGTCAAACGTCAGATCTCAAAAGTCATCAAGATTTTATACACTCAATGGATTAAGAAAAACACAGTTCTATCAAATAGTGAACTACAGTTCCGAACATCAATTCAATACCGTTGATGCACGGCAGCACTGGCCAAGGAATATACTTGATCACAAAAGCTAAGTACCCATTGTTGGTTTTTTTGTAAAGCAACCGTAGTCCATTTGGCCACTCGCAGGCATGTTTATCTAGCTCATTTCTTAAGTGTTACATGGTTTTTAATATGCATATATGTTGTTATTGTTCACCTAAGCAGACGGTTGGTTGGGAATCAGGATCACTGTAATGTCGCTGTCGGCTGACCGCAGCAATCCTGATCGTTCCTGTTAAGGCTAGCTGAATATTTCCATCTTACGAAAGATCCATTGTAAAAATTCATCAATGGCATGCTCTGTTCGTATTTGAATTTATTCAACAGTATATGTTTAGCTGTGAAGTTGCGTATATACCCGTGGTATTATTATTGTCCTACGTTTTCCCAGGGTTTATTGCTAACGTACGCATTACTTTTACTAGATGGGTTGAACTCGCTGGAGTGGATAAATCCTATGATAAATTAGTTGATTTATTGCTAAGGGATAAAGTTCTGTACTCCGTCAGCACACCATTTTTATCATTCCTGCAAGAACGCAAACCACCTACTATATCTGCATTAGAAGAAATGGCAGTCAATTATTGCACTGCACATCCAGGGGTTAGTATAGCTAATTCTCACTTGAGAGAAGCTTTACCAGTAGCTTCTGCTGCTACATGGCATGGTAATGATAGATCAAGAGCTTAAAGCCTTGATAGAAATTTTACACATAGGAGATATACTGACAACAATTATCATAGACAAAATAATTACAACAATAATGATAATTTCAACCGAGGTAGACAGCAATTCAGGAGGCATCAGTCACATCAATTCAGAAATAACAACAATGATCAACAAAATTCAAACTGGAAGAGACCATATAACTTTAATACGAATAACAATGGTAACAAATGGAATAATAATAATCAAAATTATAGATCCAGAAACAATAGCTACAATGGTAGACAAGTAAATAATTCCGGTGATCATCACCGACAACGTTCTCATTCACGTAGACCACAACGTTTTTAGCACAGCGGAGGGGCGGCAATGACTAGCGGTGCACCACCTTGTATTCAAGACAATAATAATGTAGTACATTCATCTTCTTGTTGTACAGTTGATGTTGATGTGGCAAATCGTTGCCAAAAATGCTTAACTCTTTTGCAGAAGGACATCCCAACTGTGGTGAAGTACGTACATCCTATCCCGGCAGTTAGTCTCGCTGCAAATGATGGTACCGGCACCCTGATCTTCAATAGAGGA
This sequence comes from Oreohelix idahoensis, assembly GCA_024509875.1. Classification (NCBI taxonomy): domain Eukaryota; kingdom Metazoa; phylum Mollusca; class Gastropoda; order Stylommatophora; family Oreohelicidae; genus Oreohelix; species Oreohelix idahoensis. Next base: position 262,323 of record JAMPIV010010787.1, on the reverse strand, counting down.
CTGGTCAACGGGACAGTGGTATCCGTTTTGAGAGATTCAGGATCAACTACCATCGGAATTAGGCAGTCATTAGTCCATCCGAGTTGCTCCACTAACGAATTTGTTAAATGCATTACCTTCGGGGGTACTGTCGAGTACTACCCGACTGCCATTATTTATGTTAACACACCATTTTTACAGGTAATATCAAGGTTTGCATGTTGCAAAATCCAATCGCTGATCTTATGGTGGGACGCATCCACGGCAGTAAGGATTGCACACCAGAAGAGATTATTGAATGGGAAAAAAGAACTTATTTACAGCCAACGCAGTGACAACTCGAGCCCAGGCTCAAACTTTGGAGAAAGTTAATACTTCAAATCCTGAAACAGTTCTCCTTAATGACACTGAGGTGCAGTCGACTATAGATAGAGTATTATTTGCAACCAAACAAAGAGAAGACAACTCTTTAAAAAGGTTTTTTGCTCTGGTAGATAATTATGATAAAGTCACCTCAAATAACAAGTGCAAACACTGGTTTAATATTAAAAATGGCATTTTAATCAGATGTTATATGGACCAATCACAGGTTAAACAACAGGTAATGGTACCCTTATCATTAAGACCTTATATCCTACAACATGCACATGACTCCCAATGCGCGGGTCATATGGGATACACTCGCACACGTTCTGGAGTGTTATCTTCATTTTTTTGGCCAGGGGTTTCACGTGATGTATCATTATATGTACGTTCATGTGATATTTGCCAAGAGGTTAAGTCACAAGGAGCATTTCATACTGCTCCGATACAGGCATGTGACATTTCGGTACGTCCATTTGATAAAATAGCAATATATATTATTGGTCCTCTCTTACCTTCTGCCAGAGGTCATAGATTTGTCCTCACATGCATTGACTTATGCACACGATGGCCAGAAGCCATCCCATTAAAGACTACCACTACAGCAGATGTAGCTGATGCACTATTACTTATTTTTTCTAGATTAGGATTTCCTAGGAAAATATTATCAGATCATGGTTCTCAATTCGTCTCTGACACCATGTCTGAAGTGATGAAGACCCTTGACATCGGAATAAATCTTATTAGTATATATCACCCGATGAGCAATGGTTCCGTGGAAAGGCTCAATCGCACCATTAAGCAATTACTGCACAAAGTTACTGTTAAACACCATCAAGACTGGGACAGAGTACTCCCAGCTGTGCTATTCGCATACCGAGAGGTGCCGCATGAACAGGCTTCTCTCTGTTTGAATTGGTGTTTGGTGCTCCACCAAGAGGTCCAATGGGACTGATAAAAGATTTACTACTCGACTCTGAGATGACTCAGGAAACCCAGTCATCATACGAATATGTCATCAACTTGCGTAAAAAAATTGTAGACGCTTGCCAGTTGGCAACAGCTTCTTCAGAGGCTGCTAAATCTAAAGCCAGGTCAATTCAGAATAAAAATAGACGCTTACGTCAGCTATTTCCAGGTGATGAGGCTTTCGTGTTACTTCCACGAAAAGAAAATAGACTATTAATTGCATGGAATGGTCCCTACAAAGTTGTGGAGAGAATTTCTGATGTTGACTATGTTCTAGACATTAAGGGTCATAAGAAAATATACCATATCAATATGCTTAAGGAGTTTCACACTCGCCCTCTACACTTACAATCTCTTTTTCATGATCTAGATGACAAATCAGTTGGTTCTTGTCAATATTCTAATCTATCTGTAATTCAGGAAGAAGAATCTTCTTTTCCTGAAATACACATGTCCTTACCTGTACCTGCTTTACAGCCTACAGAATCATGGCGAGATGTAACCATTTCTCTGTCGGTTACACCTCAATAGCATCAACAGATTGCTGATCTTTTAAAGTCTTTCTCGGATGTGTTAACTGATTTGCCTGGTCGCACATCAGTTATTAGTCACGACATAATACTCAACGATAATACACCTATCCGCTTACATCCATATTCGGTTCCATTACATTACCTAAGTAAGACAACTCAGGAACTCGAACAGATGTTGGCTTTAGGTATCATAGAGAGTAGTAATTCTCCATTTTCTTTACCTTTGGTTATCCTTAGAAAGAGAGACAACAACATTCGTCTATGTGTCGACTATAGAAAATTGAATGCTCAGACAGTCGCTGACAGCGAACCACATCTATTCTTGACGACTTACTTACTCGTCTATCGACAGCAAAATTTTTCACAAAAATAGATTTAACTAAGGGATATTGGCAGATTTCCTTAACAGAACAAGCCAAGTATTGTACTGCGTTTTCGACTCCACAAGGTCTTTACCAGTGGAATGTCATGCCGTTTGGGCTTATGAACGCACCGGCAACGTTTATTCGCATGATGCGAACAATTTTATCACACAGACCAGACATAATCACATACATTGACGATATCTGTTTATTCAGTTCGTCATTTGAGGAACATTTTTCAGGACTTAGTTCCGTGTTGGAGATCCTGAGATCTAATAATTTAACTGCTAAACCTACTAAGATCCAAATAGCTTTCCATGAAATAACTTTTCTTGGACATATCATTGGGGCTGGGCGTATCCAAACCATTCCCCATAATGTATCTAAAATTTTAAAGTTATCAATTCCTCAAACAAACAAAAACAAGTTAGAAGTTTATTAGGTCTCGTCCAATATTATAGTAGATTCATACCTAATTTGTCATCCATCACAGCTGTCTTGTCTTCCCTCTTGAGGAAAGGCATGCCTGTGAAAGTCACATGCATTAAAAGCGTGTGTTTAAAATATTTAAAAAAAATGTTTTTATTCTAAATGTGTCAACAAATTTCCAATTGAGATAAAAACTTTATTTATGATCAGAAGCAGCTGATATTGTCCTACATTATGTAAAAATGGATGTAATTTACCATGAAAATGATTTTAGGAGTTCTCCTTCGTTAAAATGTTTTTTTAAGTCTCGTAATATTCAGAGTCGGAGTCGGGACCTTTTTTCCGACTCCACTAAAAAAAGACCGACACCACGACTCCGACTCTGACTCCACAGCCCTGGTAACAACTACCAGGACTCTCACCTAAGCCATTGTGTATAATGATTGCAGATAACGTGGCAGAGTAGACATCTGGGCGGAAATATTACCGCATGATTATAAAGAGGTCACGCGTGGAATTTTAAATTACATTTTAAACGCGCGGGGGATATTTTGAATTAAAACGTCCCCACCCAAACAGTGCTAGAGAGATTTGATTGGTTTGAAGTGAGACTCGGAATATACAATGAATTTTATTGGAACATTTGGCGAAAACACAATCTGTGATTTAAACTGAGAATGAGATATAATCTAGTGAACTCAGAGGCACAGAACAGACAATTTCGCAACTTCAACTGACCAACTCTATGGAAGCCAGAATGAGAAGGATCGGACCTAGAGTTCCTATATCAAAAGTGACAGATCGACAGTATTTGGGCAACTCTGAAACCTGTAAAAGTAAACCAGCATATTTAAATACATAGACTGTAAAAGGGAACAGGACTTTATAAATACAAGACTGGAAACCTAGAAATCGGGTCATCAGTCATAAGAGAAATAATATCCCAGACCAACTGTATTGCAGAACACCCGTCGAAGAGGAATTATTAGTTTCCCAGGCCAAGTATATCTCAGAACACCTTCATAAGAGGAATTTCTCAGACGAAATTGATTTAAGAGCATATGCACCGACATTGCACGTGTCCATCTGAAACCTGTGCAGGGAGATTGTGTATTCCCAAAATTTGGGGTTAGTTGTGAACATTTCCTTTACAAATGTGAATTTAACATGTTTTTTCTTTTTAAGTGGTTATATAGGAGGCTGGCAACCTCACCATACGAAAATAGTATATTCATAAACCACTACAGCAAGCGCTGGTGATTTCTTCTGACTGGTCGTGCGGAAAAACCCAACAGCAGAGGTGACCCCAGACTCGGACTGGAGCAGTGATATGTGCCTCAAGTATAGCATATCAGTTTGTGAGATTTATGTAACTTGTTAATGTTAATTCAGGCACAAATCATTGCTAGCGCTGTCCAGACACACTGTCCCAGTTAATACTCAGAGGAATATTGGTGAATTTTATTCACCTTTCCTGAGTTGCACTGTGTAAACTCAGGAATTTAACTATTCTGAGAGATTAACATTGGTGGGTGGACAACGAGAGGATGCGCCTGTTAAACTTCCAACTCAGTGTACTTAGCATAGGTATTTTTGTATTTCTACTTTTTTCTAAAAAGTACGTAGTTACAAGCAATCAGACTTTATGAAGTACTGAAGTTACTACGCCACTCGTGTGAGAGAAGTACATTCATCACCAGAACAACGTGACGAAAACCTAGGCGGCAGTACTTACTAATACAAGCTAAGTGCTAACTAAAAGGTACCAACAAAAAGGACATTTCAGCTATACATTAAGAATCAAGTTAAATTTCCACCTACGTCTCAATGACGAGAACTTTATATCCATCAAAATTCCACTAATCTTTCCATATTTATTTTAACTTGTTAAAGACTAATCACTATTAAATGCGTTACCTGTTGTTTTAAAAAGGCAACAGGTAAAGGATCCCGTTACACGCCCTATTGAGGCATATTGGAAATATGGTGTTAGGCCCATATTTTCTCGACCGTCGGCACACTAGGGGTGATGTGGTCAGTATCACGCCGGCCGCCTTAACCTTCCCAGACTTGCTCTGGTACCCATTTAGGGCTGGGTCGACCCAGGAGCCGTTTGCGGCCTAAAAATATCCCACCTCATTTGGGGATCGAACCATAGACCACTGAGCTAGGACGCCAGTGCACTAACCACTTTGCTACCGCGGCTCCCTGTTGTTTTAAAACTAAACAATAATAGTTGATTCAGTTATATGAATAAAAGCAAACGTATGAGCCAGAATATTATATATATACAAATTAAGAAGCCAATTACATTAACCATCATAACTGCCTTATCGGCAACGTATGCCCTATCGTTTCCCACCAAAGTTGTTACCGTTTCATGCCACGTTCCGACGAAGGAAGTAAATCCAGCATCTCTTGAAACAACGAACATTTCTTCTCAAAATACTTCATGGCGCAAAATTTTTTTTAAAAAGAAATATACTTGCCTCTGATGCTTTTCTGTGACAAAATTTATGGAAGTTTCCCAATTTACATAAAGCAGTTAATCTAAATATGAATGTGTATCTACACCATATATTTATATATTGAGCATCATTGCTCATCATAAATGAAGCTCCTATGTTTTCGAGCCACTGTTTCTGTACTTCTCAAGCAAAATGGAAATGAAATAATTACCTTATACTTTAGTGCGTCATCAAGGTAAGCAGCGGAAAGAGAACAAAATAATTATATCCAGCCAATGTTTTGTCGAGTAACTTATTCTTAGTTTAACATTTTTGTGAATAATAAATTGGTGTCAATAATTATAAACATTTTGTTTGAAATTCTTGTCATTTTTTTGTTGAAAATTTCAATTGATATTATTTAAACTTACTTATTTAGTCGTTCCTCTTCTACCGTGAGGTGTAGAGGTTTGGAAGAGAGAGCGCAATTCTATCCTATCGGCTTTCCTCGGTTCTTCAAAGATTGTCTAATTTTGTCCTCCCATCAATTCTATTGATGCAGAAATTATCACTGGCAGTAATAAGGGAGAACGAGTCTTAATTCCTCGCATTGACTTAGAACCGAGCGAGCGCAGTTTGCCATTTAGGATGCGACGTCGTCAATTCCCAGTGATTTTAGCATTTGCAATGATGATCAATAAGGCGCAAGGACAATCTTTTGATCACGTAAGAGTTTTCCTTCCTGACCCTATTTTCGAGCACGGCCAGCTTTATGTCGCTATCACCCGAGGAACAAATCAAGAAAACTTGAAAGTTTTTGTTAAAAACACTTTTTATCAGGGAACATTCTTTGAAACAAATCCACGAACTTTCACAAAAAATGTTGTCATCAAATAACTTTTATATTGAATTTTTAAAATATTTTAAAAATATATTAAAGTTTTTTATTTACTTCCGTCATTATTGACGGGTTATTGCTAATATTTTCTATATTTTAGTACTAAGCGCGGAGATTTTTGTTGTTGTTGAACATTTTAGTGCTAAGCGCAAACACATTGTTACATGCGGTCTGTAGTGTATGGAGACTGTTCATAATATTAAAAGATGGCACGCACGAACATTTCAACAATGATAACGCGAATGATTGAAGATCACGTCTCTTGAAAATTCATAAATTTATTTGGCACTTGACAACGATGAGCTCCACATTGATGCAATATGATGACGTGTGATCGTCTAGTAAAAGGTGATTAAACATAGTGAACGGTAGGCAAAGATACCGTCAGTAATGGGTATGCTGTCCGCGAGATAAACTGCATTGCGACATCGTCGAAATAGACATTTATCTAAAGACGTGAGAGAATGGGGCGCCCCTCTCGATCTCTGTTTTACTCCGGCAATAATCGGTGCATTTGTGGGACTGATTTTATTGTGTGCTTTCAATTGTGGCACTTTCTTTCTTAAGATCATTTGGGCTTCCACTGGAGCATCTATACTTAGCACTTTATCAATTGTAATGTCTATATTGTAATTTCTAAGGTACAGTTTTAATTCATTCCTCTGTTGCACGTATTTGTTACAGTGTATCAGATAGTGGTCAATATTATTTTTTTCCTGGCATGCTTCGCAGTGTGGTTCCTCTATTATAAAGTATGCTGCATCGAGACGGAGACGCCACAACTTTTTGTTCGGTGGTATCTTTAGTTCTTCTTTGACCTGACACGTCCTTGTTAGTTCTTTCAGTAGTTTGAATGCGTGTCAGCCTTTACTACTTTCCTTCCATGTTGTCTTCCATTCCTCATTTACATAAAGACTGTGATGATAACTTTTCTTGATCCATAACTATTCAAATTATTTTCCACCCGTTAAATACTAAAATGATTATTAAATTTTGTTATTTGTAATGTTACAAATTTAACTTCCATTTAATCATTTTAAAGTTACTGCATGTTTGTCTCAGTCAAATTACTACACACCCTCTAAACAGAGCTATGCTAGAATAACAGAATTCCACTGAGTAAATCAAGGGTGGGGGCTTAAACGAGCTGAAAGTAATAAGTGCTTAAATCCTTCACAAAAGCGTCGGCAGAATTACAGTGTTAACATACTCAGCCAAAGCAGTATTGTTCTCGCTTATTCTATCTTGTGAAGACTCCCTTTGTAATAGAAGTGACATCATCCTTCTATCTGCATCTCTGCCAAGAGTAATCTTGTGCGAAGGTAGATACCTTTGAAGACCATATTAGATACTCTTGAGTTTTGGCCACTGTTGGACCACTACTGCAAAGCAGGGAAGGCAATACCGTCACACTTATGCCAGATTTTTAACCTTTCGACTTGTGTGATCTTGACATCTGTCACGTTGACTGATAATTTGTCTTTCCATCACGTCCCATCTCTTTTATTACTCTTTTAATGTTCTGGTTTCCTCGACATTTTGTATTTTCGTCTCTTTCGGATTCTACCGTCGTGACCCATTTTTCCCCTTGTCAGACTCCACCCCGCGGTTTGTTTACGTTCTGGCCTTCAGCGGTCAGCTAACGATAATGTTACGTCAGCGCACCTGGCGTTTGCCTGATCACAGCAATGTCTCGCTGGTAACAGGTTTTTATCTCCGATTCAAGGGGGGGATAAACCCGCGGTCGGTCTCTGTGGTTTTTCCCCTTAGACGAGCAGTTAGAGATCATAATATTATGTATTTGTCTATCTGGGGAATTTTCTCGCGGTTTTTGTCTCTGATGTCGTCTCTGGAATAACCTTTGTCTTACTCTTTATTACGTTACACGCCGATACATCTGTAGAAAACAAGCCATGCCAGGTGTCCTTGTGGCGTTATTTGGAAACTATAAGAGTAGAAGGGTTTAATCAGTCAGACACACTCGTAAAATATTTCCTGTCCGGGATGACCATTATGAGAATAAGTCAGACGTTACCACAGAACTAAATGTTATTGCCTATGTTCTCGGCATTTTTCGGGGTGAGTTGACAGCCCTTATAATATGTATATTCATATTAGCTTTTTATATATATATCTGATAGGAATGTGACTTGAATTCATTGTGAGGATTTCTCCCGGCAATTTAATTCAGTGATAATGTAGCGCTGTATACAGCCTTAGTTTAGTGGTACTTAAGCAGTTATGGTTTATAATGGGTTAAATGATAAACTTACGATAACACAACTATCCCCTAACTAGAGACTCACTCAGGCGTAGTAATAGTCCATAACTCTCTTTTTCGTCAGAGGTGTGGGTTATTCACTTAACACTGAATTATGGGAGATAGTCACTTATTCCTTTTGATAGAAACTTCTAGTGGCAGGGTGAAATCATTATATGCCGATTTGTGTAGCTAGACACCAGTTTATAACTTTCACAGAAAGCAGTAACCAGTCATAGAAAACATTTAATCTTATGATCAGTCACAACTGTATTATTATAGCAAAAACATTGCATTTTCTATGTATTCATTTGTGGGATGTGAATATTTTCCCAAAGGGGGACATAAGATTTATTTTTTTAATGTCAAATGCTGTAATCTGTTAATGTAAATTCACTTAATGTTGTAAGATGAATAACATATCCAGTCAGCTGTAACTACAGGGTTAGGTTTCCTGTATGTTGAGTTGGAAGAAGAAGAGGAGCAGATTTTGATGTCAGAACATTTACTGACAGGTACATGCGTGTACAAAATATATTAGCCTATGCGGGCGCATGCGGATAGTTGATAGAGTGGAAAGAACAGGAGGGAAACTTATATGGTTAAAGACAGCCCTAAACTATCATAGCAATGATTATAATAATTTAAATCCCATAGTGGAGCATAACTGTTTTGTATAACTTTATTTTAATTTCATTGTTTGCTTGATGTAAAGGTCGTCTCTTTTGGGTCTCAGTTTTCAGGGAGACCGGATTGCTAGAACAAGAATCCAGTCAGGCGAAGAACGCCCCATTCTCTTCGATCTAGAGGGTTTCTGAAAACACCTAGCATCACGAGTTGTCTCCCCCCCCCCCCCTCCACCTGAACCCAAACCCTTTTGGTCAACACCAATCCCTCTAACGGGAAAATAAGCTTACGCACTGTGTAACGAGCCATAGCAACTCTGGGAAAATCATCGGTTGCAGTAGTAGTTTTTTACTCGCCTCTTGATCGCCAGTCAGAGCATTGCGGCTTTCAACCTGTCTATCAGCCCAGCGTCTAAAGCAGAATTCAAATCACCAGACTTTGTTTGCTTAAACGGAGCACTCAGTCAAATCACAGTCAAGCCAGCCCAAACTGGATTTAATACCAAGTACGCAAGAAAAATTCTTTAAGCGCCGGATAAGAGCGCCAGGGACCATTTGTCCTCAAGTAACTTCGTATTGTGTGTATTTCTGGGTTATGTAAAACCTCGTACTTATGGCGGTCAGCCAGAGAGAGAGAGAGAGAGAGACAGACAGAGTCTGCCAGTCCACCTCGCGCAATTAGGGGTCACCAATGATAGCACCTACAGGAAAGTTATGTATGTTATTCCAATCATCTTGAAGGATATATACACGTAAGACACTTTCCGGAGCTAGCACATTTGGTCCCACGAAAGCGGACGGACTGTCACTCAGTTTATTTATTTATCTCGCTGTGTTCTACAGGTTTTATGTTGGTGGTCTGTGTGTTCGTTGGTGTGTATTTGCATATTCGTGATTATTGATGATTATTTATGTTGTTTGTGCTGATATGCATTATTTCCATACATTTCTTCTTTTAATAAATTTTACTCATTTATTAATGCGCTGTTCACGACCCTTTCATCCATAATTTACCTGTTTTAGCTCTTTAATATAGTCTCTTTTTTGATAAGAGAAAAGAGAGAGAGCGGGAGGTGCTTAGACTATATAAGTGTGTTGAGGCTTGGAGAGAGAGAAAATTTTAATAAATCTTCTTCCAAGTTTGTCTCAAGTCCACCTTCGTAAAAACTAAAGGCTTGGATTTAAGGTACAGGTACAGGTAGCTTTATCTATGTGTAATCTATAACTCTGCCAGTCCACTATCATTGTTGATTTCACTACTATTGTCCAACTCGACAAATACTCCTACACTTTAACTTAACCACGACAACATCTGTGTTTTCGTTGATAGGGAACTGTGAACCCGCACGGGACCATCCGGTATCGACCCTTCGTAAGTCCAACTTCTCGTTGTAGTACTTGGCTTTTTTTTTTTGGTTCGATTTTTGTCTTCTTGTAGCGAGGCGCGTACCTTTCAACCTATTTGGTTATATCAGAGCCGAATTACGATCCCAAAATAAAGTCAACTCTGTTGACTGCTAACCCGATCAGCGTTGATAGTCCTGAAAAGCACCTTTTTTTTAAAATACCCCTTCTGGTGCTCAAAGTGAGGTCTATTTACTTTATTGTGTAAAATCTGTAAAATATGTGTGATCTCGTCCCTGTAAGACCTTCTGGGGCTCAAAGTGAGGTCTATTGACTTTATTGAGTAAATGTGTAAAATATGTGTGATCTCGGCACTTTGATCTTAGCCAAAAGGCCGAGAGCCAACATTATCTATCTGCTTGCATAAAGCCCTAAGGAGGAGTACTTGGCATCGTTCGTTCGTTCGTTCGTCGATTAGATTGCTGTTATACCCTGTTCAACTAAACCGGCTTTAATTGGGGTATATTGTGCGTTAGGTTCGTCGATGCTAGCCGGTTGTTAGTCCTGAAAAGGAATGGTCCTAAAAAGGACCACTAGCTGACTGTCTGGATTCCTCTTCATTGTTTGTCTGTTCATGGTGCCGTCGCGTGTTCCATGGTGTTTGTCATATCCTGCCTCACTATCTGGCTTGTGTGGTTTTGTGTGTTTTTACGCTCCTAGTTTCTGTTTCTTGTGTCTTCCTTTTCTCCTGTATCTGAAATAGCGCTTTTTTTGTTATTGTTGGGAGTAGCTTTTCTAGCGTTTCCTCCATGATTTCTTCGTCTGATTGGTCGTTCGTTTTAGTTTCTCGTGTGTTGTTAGATGTCATTTATTCTATGGCTATTCTGTCTGCTTCTATTCTTTTGAGTATTTCTGCGTTTTCTTCTTTAAGCTCTGTCAGCTTCTTGACGTCTGTTTCTATTTGTTGCTGGATTCTTTTCAATTCTTCCATCATATGTTTAATGCTCTGCAGATCTATCACATCTTCTCCAGTGTCAGTTTGATCTTCGGGAGTCTGCCTGCTTCTATTCTCGACCTGGAGTTTCAGTTTCATTTCTTTAACTTCCGCTGTCAGCTGATGTAGCTGTCGTCTATTTATCGTGCGCTGTTTGTATGCAACATCCGCAGCCACTCTGTGTTATGCCTCTTTGAGAGGGGTGTTTTTGGACATAGCTTCCTTCAAGATGCTCTTTGTTTCCTGAAACACAGGGCAGCCTCGATACCTTGCCCCGTGGTTTCCGTGGCAGTTTGCACAGGTACGGTTTGCATTCATGGCCTTGTAATTGAGATCTTCCATCGCTTTGGGACAGTCGCGATATGGGTGGCTCCCCGCACAATACCGGCAAACTGTATCTCTTCTGCACGTTTTCTTTGTGTGGGAACTATGTTTAACTGATTCCATACGCAAGATCTTTTAAAAGACGCAATGGCCGACCGCTGTATCCGCAAGATCTTTTAAAAGACGCTGATTTATTTCCTTGTTTCTTTCCATTCTGATATTTTATACTGCCCGGAATTTATCTCAAACGGAAGTAAACACAAAACTGGGCAAATTTCAACAAGCTTCAACGTCTTTTATTTGCGTTTGAAGGGAATTTTTCACATTTATCTTCATCTTTAATCGTGTTTTGTCATATCGCCATAATGGCCGGAAACATACAGGATATGTTACTAATATGTGAACAGTGAACAAACTGTGTGATCAACCATAACTTTCTTACTTTTTCTGTGTTTCTAAATGGATTACCTGTACAAAGAGAGCAGTGAAACTGTATTGTGATAGCAATTTATGTTACAAGCCTTACGTAAGTCAAAGATTTTTGTTCAAAATTTCAAGTTATCGTTTTTTCCATGTACGTGTTATCTGTTATAACATAAACATAACATAAAATTAGCTAGAAAGGCATATGGATTTATATTGTTCATCCAATGTACTTTAATTTGATATATAATATGTTATACTTAACTCATGATTAGACACACATTGTCAGTAAACGTAATTTATGTATGTGTAAATTTTTGGGGCTTAAAAAATAATTCCGTCCAGAGCTGAAAATAATTACATACTGAATCAGTTAAGAAGATTGCTTTGTATATATCTGATTTTTGTGATGTTTGTAAATCAATGATTTTCTGCAGTAGTTTCATTGTAGGTGTGATTGTACTGCATTCAAAAAACAAATGATCTTCTGTGTCTTGGATGCTTTTCCTGCATAGCTGACTTGCATTGTTCAGTGATCTCAGTTTGGAAAGTCTGAGTCCCGTGTAATAATGAGCTAGTGTGTGTCGTTCTGTGTGTTTGATGATGCTGCCTGTGTGTTTAATTCTGAGTGCCTGGATCTTTGTTTCTAGGTCTTGAAGGGCAGTTCCTCCGTGTTTCTTTTCTTGTATTAGTGTCTTGTGTTTAATGCTGTAAAATGTGCGCCCAAAAACGAATGCTCTGACCTGTTTGTTTAAATCCGTAATAGTCCGTTTTGGCGGGTCGAAAACTGTGGCAATGTAAAGTAGCTTAGGGAAAATGTATGTATTTACAATTAAACTTCTTTTTTTTTTTTTTTTATTCACATTCCGTTGAAGTTGACAAAGACATATGCATGGAAACATTGACAATAATAGTTTGAACATAAGCATAACAACGAAAATACACTGTGCAGCTGTAAAAATATAAAAATATTACTTTCACACCTTGCACACACTCATTTACACACTCTAGTACTCCCAGGTTACACATTTTACATTTTTTGGTAATGGTAGTGTTGATTAAAAAGAGAAGGAAGAGAAAAAGAAAGAAAGAAAAAGACCTTGCTTTTTTTTTTTTTTTTTTCACATTCCGTGGAAATTTACAATGACATATGCATTGAAACATTAACAATAATAGCATGCATATAAGTATAAAAATGAAAATACAGTGAGCAGCTGTATACAACAACAACAAAAAAAAAAACCTTTCACTCCTTGCACACACTCATTTACACACTCTTTCTTGTACTCTAAATATACATTGCACATTTTTGTTGTTGTAATCATAGTATTCATTTACTATGTAGATATATTTGTGACGGAATATCTGTCTCTGTCCTTTTGTATGATCTCTCACACCTCCAGCCCTACGGCAGTATCATTTTTTTCCTTCATTTTTCTCTCGGTTTGCTTTTTTTGGCATTTCATTTTTCCCCTTAATAGATTTTACTCTTTATGCTGGACATAGCATGGGGAAAGTCTCAGACGGTCAGCGACATATTTTATCGCATAATCTGTCTGACCATCTTTTCAAGCGAGTGTTTTTTTACTTTTATTTTTTTTTATTTTTCTTTATTTTAACATTTTTATTCACATTCCGTGTAAATTTACAAAGCTCTTTGCATTGAAACATTGACAATAGTATGAAAATAAGTATAAAAATGAAAATGCAATGAGCAGCTGTTTAGAAAAAACAAAGAAAAAAAAAACTTTCATTCCTTGCACACAGTCATTTACCCACTTTTGTACTCTAAAAGTTACACATTGCAAATTTTGTAATTGTAGTGTTGAAAAAAAAACCAATTTTCAACCGCTATTTTCCGACTTTTCATGCTGGCGGTCGTTGTCATAGTCCCAGTCCCCAAAATTACAGGTTCCGGACACATTTGGTTGGTCGTAAAACTTCAACGTGTCACAGCGTTCTATAGATACACCGTCAACAAAAAAGTCCCGTGTTCCGATTTTCCCTGCCACGATTTAACGACCACTGTTTGAATGCTTGGCGGTCGCTCTGTACCAAGCCCTTAATTACGGGTGCCGGACATCGCTATCGTAAATCTTCAACGTGTCACAGTACCCTATGTAGAAACTGGGGCGAACGGATAACATTAAAGTTTCCTTAAAACATTTTCTTTTGTTCCTCTCTGTGGACACCCACGCATTCTGACCTGTGCAAAATTATCCTATAAAAAGCTAACTTCTGAATCATCCGTTTTAAAATAATAACAAAATAAATAAACTACTCATTGTAGCGAAATTTGGTTCCTCTTGCTTTGTCGTGGAAAAAAAAATGTGTAGCGCGACTCCCACACACACACACCAGCGCAAGGTCAGCGCGGCGGTCTTTCTTTGAAGTTTGTAGTAGACGGGAAATGTGAATTACGGTTAAAAGCCATACAGTATTACCGAAGAATGATGAAATAGCTAATACTAATGAATGGCGGACTTTCAAAGTTTGCATTTACTGGACATTAAATTATTCACTACAGGAGAACGCCTGGTTGGAATAATATTAAATAAAAATAATTCAACAAAGGAGATAGACTAGGAATTATATCCAAAAGGATATTATTCAGATATAAATAGTTTTAAAGATAATTAATATTTTTCACCTTCATCACATCGGCTAAAACTTAGCTAATAATCTTTAAAAATTTATTACACTAACAAGCCTCAACGGATTTGTATAAAACTTATATGTAATGAAAGCCTCATATGGGGAAAAGGAAATGATACATAGAAAGGACGGAAGAATATAAGTGTGTAGTTAACAGAAGAAAAAAACAAGTACAGGAAAAACACAGATTGCTTCAAATAGCCTCAAACCAGGAGATGAAACGAAAATCTTTTGGGACTTTTAGAGGTGCTTTCTCGTACGCGCGAGAGACTGAAATATAAGGACAGAGGGACGCGTTGAAAATCACACACACCAAATCCAGAAGCCAAAGTGAGAAACTGGAAGACAGTATCTGCAAGAAAAGTTATTTTTTCACGCTGCATGCAGGGCAGATTAACTTCAACCAAAATAATCTCACCGTGAGCTTATAGATCCTAAGAGGGTATGTAAGTTTATTAAAGATATATGTATGAATAATATCATTTTATTTCAGATTTTATTTCTGATTGATTGTATCAGATATAATAAAAAAGAGAATGACGCTAACCAGAGATAACCTTCACCGGCATTGTCAGGAAGCATAACCATTAATTGGTTAGCCACATATATCATGGCTAGTTCTTGCCTGGAAGCTTACGACATACCAGCAAGTACATAAGTGACTTGACATCCATAAGTGGAAGGCAAAGGTTATATCGTACCCATGTATCATAACATATGATTTATTCATGTATTTTGTTAATTCTGCACAGTATACATTATCTTATCATGATATCTCTGTAACATACTACCATGATTCATTCATTTATATACAAACACTGATGACATGGTCGCATCATGAACAGTAGTTGGTGTATACTTATTATGTTCGCAAATATTTGGTAATCAAAGTATTTCCTTTTTAAGTGCTTAAGGAGAAGTCATTTTTGAGTTACTTCCCTTGAAAGTAGTTCCGTCATCTTCGATCGGACTCCGCGGACGAGACTAGGCCTACTGCGATTTATTCTTTGGCTGGGTAGGAATAGATTGTTCTTGCTTCAGTATATCTATGGCCTGAATTTATACGTAGTGTTTGTATGAGTAGGACGAGTCTGTCTTATATATGGATATCTTTACATTTCTAAGTCGAACTATGTTGGTTGTGGCTAGAAAAGGTCAAAGGCTATGCAGCGGAAGTATCGCTAGCAAGGGGTGTGATTCATGGCTGTCATCCTGTCTGGATGCAGAATTTTGTTGTAGCCGGCCTATCGCCGAAAAAGTGATCTATATGTGGATGGGGAAAAGTGATAGTCATTTAGACATGTTGTATGTACTTTACCCCAGTGTTTATTCTCTTTTGCCAAGGAATGGCAAAGTTATATTTCGCATAGAAAGGTAAAACCACAATTTATTATGAACTTGGGCTTCGCCATCGTTGTTGATAAACAGATGCACAGTGGTACTTTTGAAAAGAATATTTATTCAAAGGAAGACGACATTCCTATGTATCAACACTAGATTATATGATATTATTATTCAATTACTTCTATGATAGAAGTCATGAAGAAATGAGGACATTTAACGAATGACCAATTTTGGTCTGGGTCCTATAGTGAGTGAAACTCACGAGAGAAGAACAGCCATGTTGAAATTCATATACTTTGTATTTATCGAGTGAGAAAAAGGGATGCCTGTACTATCGCTCGATGAACCAAGAGATCACTGCTACATGTGAGAACCCATGTCTGGGATTCCTATATCTTTATGGAAAATATATATATTGAACTTTACGTGAAGGGATATTCACTAGACGAGGTTAGGTCTAGGAGCCTTCCTATATATTGGTTATGGTCTGACGTGCCCAGTCAGTAAAGCCAGATGATTTACATGATGGAACTCTGAATGCTTATTTACGAATGCTCCATTATGATATTTGCCAAGCATGAATGCTAACTTAAGATGATATTCCTGTGATCAACATTATGCTGTCTATGTCGACATTTGTTCCTGTAACCATACACGTACTGTCCAAGTGTGCGTCCCATTAAATGTTATAAAAAGACCACCGTAGTTCCAGTACTTCTTGAATTCGAACAGTGTGAGTATGAGTGATGTACTATCAACCTGTCAACTCTATCGAATCATTCTACCATTCGCGTTCTGACATTCACATACACACTCATTGTTTACACTCACATTCTTGTCGGAGCCTCATCACGTTCCAGGACAAGATGACCTGTATGACCAAAACTGTGCTGGGTTTAATGAGTTGACAATCGTTACACTTTACTACACCAGTCCCAACATCTACATTTATCAACTGGTGGACATTCACGTCATTTAACAAATAAAGCGTGATTCAGCAACTAGTAGCCAGTATGAGTAAACAACTAAACAGAGTTTAACAACTGGTGTGCCAGCTTCCTGGGTCAACCTGCACAGTGACCATATTGAGAAGTAAACTACTGAGACCAGACGTTCCTTGGGGTCTGTTACGACACACAAATACATCAGCAGTACAACTCTACAGTGATGTCAGCGTGACCTGTCCTGTCGAGAGTATGCGGTAACTAGGTCAGCGTTTGTTGACATTTGGTTCGTTGGACATTTGCCATACAACTGACAGTGTTACACAGCAAGCTTGGTTGAAACATAGAACATTACACATCAGGACTGGAGAATATTTGACAGTGTTTGCGAAAGGAAATGTTATTGAACTGAGAAGTACTACATCGATTGTTATCATTCACATCAACGATGGAGCTTCTATTTCTGTGTTGAATTTAAAATAATTAGACCAGAAGTATTTGTTTAATAAAGTACCACAGTACTGTACTATTAGGCAGTGTAACTGAGCCTTCTTTACAACACATTCTTTCTGCAACACTCTATTTACATCATATTGCCATACTATTTATGCAATTATGTATTTATGTTTAAATATTTATATGTGATATTTGTTTGTATCCAGCGGGTTGTTGTTTTGGTTGGGCGGTGTCACACAAGCAGAGTATCCCACGTAATAGAGGGTCTGATGTGTGCGTTTCTATAGGTGCAATTTTCTTGATTGAAAATTTGCTGCGACAGCTGTTGCTATTAGTGTTAGCTGTGAAGACTGTACTCATTGTTGTTTTTGTAATATTCCTCTGTTCTTTAGTTTGTTTTGATTTGTTTGTAATTTGTTGGTCTACCCTATTCTATCTTTCAGTTCTATTCTCAATTTATATTTATATACTGTGGCGTTATTTGTATTTGTTATCCTCTTGCGGTTTATCTTTTATTGTTTTTCCCATTTGATTTATTTCATCTCCGCAAATGTTTTCATGTTCTCCTGTATAACTGTTTTGTTTTGTGCCTGATCGACATACACTATTTAAAATATAGTTGATCATATAAATTGATGTACAAGAATCAACTGATAGTTAATTGCTATTACTAAAGGTACACAGTTGATGATATAAAACACTATTTCTGGTGCACTGCACTTATATTATAGAGTGAACCAGCAACTTATAGCTGTTATTATATAAGGATTTATACAAGACCTTTGTAAGGCTTGTTTCCCACAGTGATTGGGATAGTTAAGTACTATTTTCCACAGGTTACAAAGTTATCATACAAGGTCTTTGATTAAGACTAAGAAAGTGAATTTATTTACTTTTGCAAATTACTGATCTTATTAGACAAGATGTCTACTTTAGATTATTTTATCACACAAGGCAAGATTCTTGATAAGACTGGTCAGCAATTAGAAGAATGGGCAGTTGCTCAATATGACAAAGCATTGGCTGCTGAAGAAAGAAAAGCATTGATTGAAGAAAAGAAATTAGCAGCTGAGGAGAAAAAATTAGAAGCTGAGGAAAGAAAATTACAAAGAGACTATGAACAAAAGAAATTGCAGATACAGACTGATGAAAAAAGATTCCAGATGGAAATGGAAAAAGAGAAAAGAAAGGATGAAGCTGCTGCAGAAGAGAGAAAATTACAAGCTGAAGCTCAAGAGAAAAAAGCAATAAGAGAACATGAACACCAAAAAGAACTTTTAGCATTTGAGTTAGAAAAGTTAAAGTTAACAAACATAAGTGATGGTAATCAAGCATCTGGTGGTAATGGTAAACCCTTTACTTACAAGGTCAAGGTACCAGCGTTCAACCCTTCCAGTGATGACATAACATTCTGGCTAAATAGATTTGAACGCTCGTGTCGAGCACATATTGTGGACAAATCACAATATGCTAACCAGTTATCAGAAAATCTGAAAGGTGATTCTCTGACTAGTTTAAGTTTGGTTGAAGAGGCTGACAAAGATAACTATGATGTTATTAGGGCAGCCTTATTAAAGAAGTATCAGTTGTCTGAAGAGGGTTATCGGAAGTTGTTTAAGACAATGGTGCCTGAGGCAGGTGTAGAATTCTCAGAATTCATTGCAAGGACACGTCTTACATTTGATCGTTGGATTGAGCTATCCAAAACAGAAAAGACTTATGAAGCCCTTATGGACTTGATACTCAGAGACAAGATTATGTCAAGTATAAATAAACCTTTCCTCGAATTCTTACATGAGCGTAAACCTAAGTCTCTAAAAGAAATGGAACAGTATTGTACCCAATACGTCACTGCACATCCGGACGTAGCTATTAGCAACAATAAGGTTAAAGAAGGTATGCCAGTTGCTTCTGCAACACCATACAACCCTAATCACTCTCACAAATTCCAAGGACCTCAAAATAAGTTTAATAAAAAAGGTAACTATTACAGTTATCAGAACCAAGGTAACCAATCATTTCAGGGTTCTTCTTCGAATACCTGGAGAAGAGCTGACAGCCCTCGATTCAGGGGTGGTCATAATTACAGGAACTTTCGCAAAGGAAGTCATTCTAGAAACTATCCAAGTTTTCCTTCATGGAGACAACAAGATCATAATTACAGAGATACTCATTATAATGAATATGATGATAGTAACCAAAGGAGCTATGATTCAAACCCGAGTAGAGGTTATAATAGTGGAAACAATGATAAGTACAGAGGCAATAATAACAGAGGTAGAGCACAATTCAAAAAACATAAAGCTCATTACCAGGCGAACTCTGCACAGCAAGAGTCCCACGAAGCCTATAAACAAAATAAAGATAATGATGACTCTAATAATATGGCATGTGCCGCTTTTGATTTTGGGAGAGCATCTCAGTGCCCCCAATGCAAAACATTATTTGAGCCAACCACAGTGTCTACTTTAAGCTGTGGGCATCCTCTTCCCGCTCTTCCTGCGTCAATCGCGCATGATGGGAGAGGTTCTCTTGTCTTACACAAAGGTTTAGTAAATGACAATCCAGTCTCAGTACTTTTTGATTCTGGATGCACAACTATTGGGGTTAGGCAGTCACTCATAGATCCTTCTCATTCTACAGGCAAAGTAGTCAAATGCGTAACATTTGGCGGCACCATAGAGAAATACTCTACCGCTATCATTAGGATTGCTACTCCTTTCTTCACAGGAGATGTACACGCATGTCTTTTGCCGGATCCGATCGCTGATCTTATCATCGGTCGCATTCACGGAGTCAAAGAATGCACTCCGGAGCAAATTTCCGTTTGGGAAAATCAAAATATGCAATCTGCTAATGCGGTAGTCACTAGAGCTCAAGCTCTCAATATGCCTGAAACTTCATCTGTTGAAGATAATGAAGTGCATAACCAAGATGATCCCTTGGTAATTTCTCGTGACTCGTTTATAAAACAACAAGAAGAAGATCCGACTCTTAAGAAATTCTTCACTCTTGTAACGAAAGGTGATCCGAATAAAGATTCAAATTGTAAATCTTGGATTACAATGAAGAATGGCGTACTTGTACGTATGGTGCAAGACTCCACTAAGTCAAGTCATTCTCAGATTCTTGTACCCAAGAATTTGAGAGTTAAGATCTTACAACATGCACACGACTCTCAGTGTGCTGGTCACATGGGTTTTTCCCGTACAAAGTCAAGAGTTCTTGCGGCTTTCTTTTGGCCTTTTGTGAACAAGGACATACGGATCTATTGTCGATCCTGTAAAGTATGTCAAGAAGTCAAATCCAAAGGTCCTCGTCATGCTGCGCCTATTCAGGCTGCAGATATTCCTATTCGTCCATTCCAGAAAATGGCGATAGACATCATTGGTCCATTCAAGATCAAATCTGCTAGAGGACATCAGTTTATCTTAACGTGTGTAGACATGTGCACACGTTGGCCAGAGGCTATCCCTCTAAAGAGCATTACTACCGCTGACATTGCAGATGCTCTTTGGCTTATATTTTCTCGGCTGGGATTCCCCGGAGAAATATTATCAGATCATGGCACCCAACTGATATCGGATACCATGTCTCAAGTAATGTCTACTCTACAGATAGAGAGATCTTTGAGTAGCATCTATCATCCTATGTCCAATGGGATGGTCGAGCGACTAAATAGAACACTTAAGAACTTATTAGGGAAGATAACTGAGGATCATCCTCAAGATTGGGATAGGGTTTTACCCGCGGCCCTCTTCGCGTATAGAGAGGTCCCCAATGAACATACAGGGTTTTCTCCCTTTGAACTTGTCTTTGGCGCGCGACCGCGCGGCCCAATGTCTTTGCTGCATGATCTTATAACAGCTGACAATATTGACGATGACACAAAATCTTCTTACGAGTATGTCATCGCGCTGAGACAGAAGATTATCGAAGCATGCAAATTGGCAACGTCCTCTTCTGAATTTGCTAAGCAGAAGGCAAGACAATTTGCTAATAAGAAGAGAACTTTACGACAACTTTGTCCTGGTGACAAAGCATTTGTTTTGCTACCTTGTCGTGAAAATAGACTCCTTATTAGTTGGAAAGGTCCGTACGATATAATATCGAAAATTTCAGATGTTGACTACATCGTCGATATCAACGGGAAGCATAAAACCTTCCACATCAATATGCTTACGGAGTTCCATGAACGTCCTGACTATCTACAGCCTATTTTCCAGGCAACGGACGATTCTCATGTCAAACATGGTCATTACTCATCACTGTCTGTAATACAGGATGAGGAAACAAGTTTTTCGGATGTTAATCTTCCGCTTCCAATGATCCCACTTCATTCTAGTGAATCATGGAAAGACGTTACTGTTTCTCCTGATTTGTCTCTAGGAGAACGGCGACAAGTTTCGTCTATGTTACAAACATTTCAGGATGTCCTCACTGACATCCCTGGACAAACTCATGTCATTGAGCATGACATTGTTCTAACTGAACATACTCCAATTAGGGTTAGACCTTATCCTATCCCTATACATTTCCAAACACAGGTTGAAAAGGAGTTGGATGAAATGATAGATTTACAAATAATCGAACCATCCACTTCTGCATATTCTTCGCCGATGGTTATTGTTCGAAAAAAAGACAATAACATACGTCTTTGCGTTGACTATCGCAAATTGAATCAAGTTACGAAGTTCGATGCTGAACCTATGCCTTTACTAGAAGAGTTACTTACTCGTCTTTCTAAATCGCATTTTTTCACTAAACTTGATTTGTCTAAAGGATA
Source organism: Oreohelix idahoensis (assembly GCA_024509875.1). Classification (NCBI taxonomy): domain Eukaryota; kingdom Metazoa; phylum Mollusca; class Gastropoda; order Stylommatophora; family Oreohelicidae; genus Oreohelix; species Oreohelix idahoensis. The sequence continues at coordinate 240,187 of JAMPIV010010787.1, read as the reverse complement.
TTGGCAAGTTCCATTATCCGAACGCGCCAAACCTCTTACCGCTTTCTCTACTCCCAGAGGCCTTTTCCAATGGAATTTTATGCCTTTCGGCCTTATGAACGCACCAGCTACATTTGTACGCATGATGCGTCGAATCCTATCGTATCGGTCAGATGTCATTGCTTATCTAGACGACATCTGTCTTTTCAGCGATACTTGGGAAGATCACTATTCAGGGTTAGTTGAATTATTATCAACTCTGCGTGAGTATAACCTGACAGCAAAACCATCTAAAGCTTGTATTGGCTTTAGCGAAATTGCTTTCTTAGGCCATCGAGTAGGTCACGGTTTCTTGAAGACAGAAGACCATAATATCACTAAGATACTTAACATCTCTATCCCTAGGACTAAAAAGCAAGTGCGAAGTCTTTTAGGTCTCATACAATTTTATGGACGTTTCATTCCGAATCTGTCCTCTATCATGGCACCTCTCTCTACACTATTAAAGAAAGGGTCGCCTAACATGGTTCACTGGTCTCATGAATGCCAATCTTCACTAGAGAAGATCAAAACTATGTTTTCATCACCACCTATTTTAGTGTTACCTACAACAGATAAGACATTCGTTCTTCGTAGTGACGCTTCATCCACTGGGATTGGAGCGGCACTAATGCAAGAGTACTCTGGAACTCTGCATCCTGTAATGTATATATCCAGAAAACTTAATGCTGCAGAAAGGAATTACTCGGTTTTAGACCGTGAATTATTGGCAATGGTTTGGTCAATTCTCAAACTCCAAAGATTCCTTCTGGGCGCGCATTTCGTAGTGGAAACTGACCAAAAAGCTCTTACGGCTATCCAAAGTAAGAACTTGAAGAGCTCGAGATCAACTCGATACGCAATCGCTCTTCAACCTTTTCATTTTTCGGTACGAGCTATCCGTGGTTCAGAAAATGTGATGGCGGACATTCTGTCCAGATGCCCACATGATGCCACTTAACTGTTAAATATTGGATCTTTTTAATATGTATAACTTTACAACAGTTATTTTTTGTTTCTTTACTAAGATACACATTTGTAATTTAATAATAGAATGATGGTATCGCTACTTAGCGGTTTATTGATGTTTATTCACCGCTGTTCTTTGATGATTGTTTCTTCATAAATCATAAATTTAAGATTATAGTGTGAATTTTTGGTATGCATTGTATAATTACCAGAATTGTATTATACGTACATCACACCTTCCTGGAAACATTTATTCGTAGAGAAACAATTTCTCTCAGATTTTGAGATATATTCTCACCGGTCATATTAGGAATTATAGTTATTCCTGATATTTGCATCTGCGCAGTATTCTTGCGTTTTGAGCCTATTGTATGGTGCTCCTAGATGTATTTTAAAAAAAAAAAATTTTTTTTTTTTTTTCCCGGGAGGTGTGGTAAGACTGTAAAGGGCAATTTTTACTATCTTGCAATATAATACATTTATATACTTATTATGTTCGCAAATATTTGGTAATCAAAGTATTTCCTTTTTAAGTGCTTAAGGAGAAGTCATTTTTGAGTTACTTCCCTTGAAAGTAGTTCCGTCATCTTCGATCGGACTCCGCGGACGAGACTAGGCCTACTGCGATTTATTCTTTGGCTGGGTAGGAATAGATTGTTCTTGCTTCAGTATATCTATGGCCTGAATTTATACGTAGTGTTTGTATGAGTAGGACGAGTCTGTCTTATATATGGATATCTTTACATTTCTAAGTCGAACTATGTTGGTTGTGGCTAGAAAAGGTCAAAGGCTATGCAGCGGAAGTATCGCTAGCAAGGGGTGTGATTCATGGCTGTCATCCTGTCTGGATGCAGAATTTTGTTGTAGCCGGCCTATCGCCGAAAAAGTGATCTATATGTGGATGGGGAAAAGTGATAGTCATTTAGACATGTTGTATGTACTTTACCCCAGTGTTTATTCTCTTTTGCCAAGGAATGGCAAAGTTATATTTCGCATAGAAAGGTAAAACCACAATTTATTATGAACTTGGGCTTCGCCATCGTTGTTGATAAACAGATGCACAGTGGTACTTTTGAAAAGAATATTTATTCAAAGGAAGACGACATTCCTATGTATCAACACTAGATTATATGATATTATTCAATTACTTCTATGATAGAAGTCATGAAGAAATGAGGACATTTAACGAATGACCAATTTTGGTCTGGGTCCTATAGTGAGTGAAACTCACGAGAGAAGAACAGCCATGTTGAAATTCATATACTTTGTATTTATCGAGTGAGAAAAAGGGATGCCTGTACTATCGCTCGATGAACCAAGAGATCACTGCTACATGTGAGAACCCATGTCTGGGATTCCTATATCTTTATGGAAAATATATATATTGAACTTTACGTGAAGGGATATTCACTAGACGAGGTTAGGTCTAGGAGCCTTCCTATATATTGGTTATGGTCTGACGTGCCCAGTCAGTAAAGCCAGATGATTTACATGATGGAACTCTGAATGGTTATTTACGAATGCTCCATTATGATATTTGCCAAGCATGAATGCTAACTTAAGATGATATTCCTGTGATCAACATTATGCTGTCTATGTCGACATTTGTTCCTGTAACCATACACGTACTGTCCAAGTGTGCGTCCCATTAAATGTTATAAAAAGACCACCGTAGTTCCAGTACTTCTTGAATTCGAACAGTGTGAGTATGAGTGATGTACTATCAACCTGTCAACTCTATCGAATCATTCTACCATTCGCGTTCTGACATTCACATACACACTCATTGTTTACACTCACATTCTTGTCGGAGCCTCATCACGTTCCAGGACAAGATGACCTGTATGACCAAAACTGTGCTGGGTTTAATGAGTTGACAATCGTTATACTTTACTACACCAGTCCCAACATCTACATTTATCAACTGGTGGACATTCACGTCATTTAACAAATAAAGCGTGATTCAGCAACTAGTAGCCAGTATGAGTAAACAACTAAACAGAGTTTAACATTCATCCAGCTCACTGAAGCCTAGAGGTCAACCAAACTTCAACACCTTAGTCCCCCGTAGTTATAGGGCGGGCTGAAGGAAAGTCTTCCGTACTCCAGTGTGTCTGAGGAACCTCGAGCAGACGTGGCTAAAGTTGAGTTTCTTTGTATCCATCCAACAAATCCTGTGAGCAGTTTCTAAAACGAGTGTCTAATGATGACAACTAGATGGCAAGAGATAATATGACAATCCTTTTGTTGTAAATTCAGTGGAAGATAAATCCAAGACTTTTTCTATTAGTTATTTTAATTTGTAACTGTAAATAATCATACATTTTACCATCTTTTAACACCCATTTATCATTACAAGAATATATAGATGTACATAATAAATTGGATAATTCTACTCATTTGACTTGTTAAATTTTTAACTGTTAAATTTTGAGTTACCTTTTCAAATTTAATTATATTATCACATAGGGTTACGATAGCGAAAGTAGCAACTTATACTTCTGAAGCCTAAATCTATTGTCCAGCTCAGAGTATTCACAGCTGTAACTCACTTGTGATACCAGTGTACTTCTCGGGCACTGGAACTTCATACTTTCTGGAGAGAGATTCTACTTCTGCTCTACCACTATTATCATAATAGGAAAACCTTTCGCTACACTCATATATATATATATGCATTCGAATTGTCCTATAAAAACTCTTACTTTTGCATCATCCGTCTTAATCAAAATAATAATAATGAATAAATACAAAATAAATAGACTACACATGTACATATGCATTTAAAATGTAAACATAATAATGACAATAACAATAATAATAATGATAATAGATACATAGAAAATAAAATAATAATAATTTAAATGCAGGCTTCTCTCTGCGGGCATTATAAAGGGAGGATGAAATTTTTTTTTAAACTTACCCACACACTCTCTCACATGTACTTAAGATAAAAATATTGGGTGATGGAGTCCCTCACCTCTAACGCTGTGTGTGTAGGGAAGGAGGAAGGAGGATGAGGATATGTGTTAAAGGGAGTGGGGAAGGTAGGAAAAAAAAACACAGGTGGTGGAATAACACGTAATTGGCAGTGAGGTTTGGGGTGGGGGAAGGGAGAGGTTATAGGAAAGTGACCTTCGTATAAACTAAAGGCTTGGATTTAAGGTACAGGTACAGGTAGCTGGGGATAGTGGACAGGTTTTAAAATAAGCGTCACTCGCTGGAGGAACAAATTTAGGAGAAAAGCTGGACGGATAATTTTGTACTCAAATACTGATTGAATGCGACATTTCCAAATTATAAATCGAAATTCCGAGAGTAAAAGAATTAATTGAAAATGGACGTCTGGTAGTGTCTTGGGAATTGAATTAAGCATAATCGCTTTGAAAATGTCTGTTTTTGTTTTCGTATGTGTGTCCAGTATGTCTTGTAAGATTCTCTGTGCTGGTATAATTGCACTACATTTGTAGAAAATGTGTTCCTCACTTTCTTGTACATTTGCCTGGCACATCTTGCATCTTGATTTTCGTTTTAATCTGTGTGCTGCTCTTTCTGTGGTTGGTGTCATGTTATATAAAAGTCGATATGTGACTTCTCTGGCTTTTGGTGCGATGCTTTTGGTGTGAAGATCGGTGAAAATCTCAGTGTAATCTGATATAAAGTAATTGTAACCTCTTTTAATTCTTAGGTGTAAAGGTGGTGCTTGTAACCTGACTAAGTGTTTGTAAAGAAAAAGACCTTGCACCCACTTATAGTAAATATAGAGCGTAGGAAACCATAGGAGTACTTTGCATATTTTTCAGTATCACCTAAAACGTTGAACCAGTAATTATGTTATGAGGAACGACCTTACGTTTGATGTAAATAATATACCTATGATAACTTAAATACTTCAGAAAAAAAAGTGTTTTTAACTTTCCAATAAAACTAAATATAAGTAAATAAAAATGTTTAATTGCATTGTAAAATAATACAAATTGGCATATGAATTGTAAAAAATAAAAGATTGTTTTTACTGATTTGATTATTTCCCTTGACCTCTAGAATGACGCTATTTCCCTTTATTACAGACAGTTTGGCGCGTATGAATTACAACGGAATAATTTTTTTAAAATATTATTTTCTGTCAAAAACAAAATGAACCGCTAAGAAATAATCTTAGGGCGTTCCCGAGAAGACCATAAAGAGTAACTCTGCCAAAACCCAAGAACAAATGTCAAGGCATAAATATGTGAATGAAGCACAAACAAATACGTTTTTGGCTTTATATATATATATATATATATATATATATATATATATATATATATATATATATATATATATATATATATATATATATATATATATATATATATATATATATATATATATATATATATATATATATATATATATATATAGCGTAACAGACATTCCTTGTACATAAAAGATGACACTAGACAACAGAAACGAAATATAAGTTAAAAGGTTACCAGGAAACGAACAGAGGACAATCCAAATGGCGCCATCGCTTTGCTGTGAAAGTAAATCTCGAAGAGACGCACAGCCAATAGCTTCCTTTCACGATTTACTTTCTCTGCAGAGGCGATGTCATACTCCCCATGGATCTCCTTGGTAGTGAGATCGGATGCCTAGCATTCTCGAATAAGGGCGAAAAAAACCAAATAGGAGGTCACGTTAAAAATCCCTCGACAGTTAGAAATCGTAAAGAATAGGCCATGCGACCGCTGTTAAAATCTCAAAATTAGGAAACTTACCCACCACAAAAATATATATAGAATGTGTGATTCATGTATACACATACTAGGATCTTCGCCGGTACTACGGGGTTCGTGTACTGTGCTGAGATCCTCTCTTGTGTGATCTAAGGGAGGACATCTGAGCACTGATGGAGTTGTCCGTGTGCAATGAAGATGATCCTTAAAAACTATACCAAACCAAAGTTGTAGGGGACATGGGGACATACAGTTTAAGAAGCACTGCTTTAAGTGTGTGTCTAGCCAGGACATAAACAAGAAACTAGAGCTCATGACGTCAACTTAACAAGTTTCGGAATGAGAGAAAAGCCGAGATCTAGAGCAGTGTTTCTCAACCTTTTTGTGTTCACGGCACACTTTTCAATTTTCTAAAAATTTGCGGCACACCTATCTGACTCGCGCCTGAATAAAAAATTACACTTATATATACTAAATTAAATACACAAATTTGTGGGTACTTTAGAATAAAGAAAACTCTTATTTATTTGATTTTCTTTTAATTGTTTAAAATAATTTTGAAGTATATCTATTTTTGTTTACAGCAGTTTATAGCTGTAATTATTATTGAGTGAATTCAAGCTGTAAGATCAGTTTTATATTACACGATCTCTAACAATATACTTCATGTAATAAATTTACAAAATTTTTGCGGCACACTTTGATAGGCGTGGCGGCACACTAGTGTGCCGCGCCACACGGCTTGAGAAACACTGATCTAGAGTTTAGATAATGCCAAGAATTCTTCAATTTAGCATTGGTTCCATAACAGCACCAAGCTCAGCAGGCATAGTTTAACAACAACAGTCCAGCGACGTTGCCTAATGATTTTTATTATATATACGAGGGTCGTTCAAGTCAAACCGGGACTTTTTGTTCTGGAAGTACAGGAAGGAATGCTTGCGTGGTGGTGCTACTGACAGTAGTAAGTAACAGGTGTGACCTACTCGTATTACCGTTACCGTTACCGTTATTACCGTTAGGTGGCGTACGCGTCACGGGTCAGTCCCTGATAGATAATGAAAATGGCGGACAACAGAGTTAGTGCACTTTGGGTGCCAAGACAGCTTTCCGCTTTTGACCGGCAGAGAAGAGTTCAAGTCTGCACTGAGTTGAAGGATCGTTTTGGCAAGAAAGGCCAGAATTTTCTGAATCGCTTCGTTACGTGTGATGAAACCTGAGTGCATCATTTCACTCCGGAATCAAAACGAGCATCCATGCAGTGGAAGCATATGGAATCACCACCACCCAAAAAATTTCGGAACATTGCGTCTGCTGGGAAAGTGATGGCGAGTGTTTTCTGGGACAAATGTGGCATTATTCACGTGGATTTTTTACCCCGTGGTGCCACTATCAACAGTGAAGAGTACTGTCGCATTCTAAGTGATGTGCATAACCATCTGCGGAAAAAACGGCCTGGTTTGATAAGAAAAGGCGTCCTGTTTCTACAGGATAACGCAGGACCACATACCGCTCACCGCACCACGTGCAAATTACAGCAACTCGGGTGGGAGGTATTGCCACATCCCCCTTACAGCCCAAACCTCGCTCCGAGCGACTTCTACCTGTTTGGACCCCAGAAAGAGTTCCTGGGAGGTTGTCGTGAAATATTCTAATCCACATATATAAATTATCAGGTAAATATAAAGCCTAATAAATACATATAATAAAGAAAGGAAGAAGAATGGTAAAGAACAGTGCTGTCACAATGACAGTACTCGAAATCCCCTTTGTTTTATGCTTCGTCTGCAAATTGTAACGTTTCCACGTTAAATAAAAGCCACTGCATAAATACAAGCGTTTCCACAACACATTAAAACGGGTATTGCATTTCTAAGAAAAACATTGAGAGGCACACTGCGTAATGACCTAAATTAATCCTAACATTAATTATACTACGTTACCAAAACGAACGAACAGATGGACTCAAATAGAAAGAAGGGAGGGCTGAAAATCAGGAACGCATGCAAAATTAAACACGCGTCTCGCTATTAATGCCACCCCCAACAAGCGTAACGCGATACACAATTACTACTATCACGCGTGTAAGGCCACATGCACTAACTTTTTCGGACGGACAGTGATAAAAACACTAACCTTCCCAGAGTTAGGTTTTAAAAAATCCTGGAAAACGCTTATTAGAAAAGATGACATTAGATGGGTTTACGTTTGAAAACATTACAGTACCCAGACAGCACATCTTCGAAACAGGAGGTAGAAGAAATTGCATATTTTGAACGCAGCCACTTGGCTCTTTTAAATTTGTATATTTGGGTTCCTTAGGGCTTGATGACAAAGAATATGTTAAGTGTTATGCAAATAGTCTAGGAATTAACAAGTTATAGCCAAAATAAAATGATGGTGCTGTCAGACAACACCCAAAATCAGAATCGCTCAGTGGTAGATTTTTTAAACCACCATTGTACGGGAAATGGGCCACAAGTTACATTTGAACTGATTGGCTGGAATGATATGTAAGGCTAAACACGATTAGTCGGACTATAAATGCTATCCTTGGTTGTTAGGGGAGACGTAGGAAGGTAAAATTTTTTCAAACACTTGTCGAAACGTGGCTCCATTGGCCAGACTCGCTGATATAATCACTTAGGAGCGTTAGTTCGAGACCACTAGTTCAAATAAGCTTGATAAAGCAACAGTGCGTTGAAGCCAGCTCATATTTTTGCTAAATAAAAGCCTGGAACATAAGCAGATGGGAATTTGTGCCAGTATTTGTGCCAGAATTCATTGCTAGTCAACGTATCTGTGTTTATTTCCATGAATTGTGGTAAGCTTGAAACATTCAGTATCTTTTAATGAAAATTGAATGTGAATTGTTTATTTATGCCTGTATATATGTGTAGTTCAGTAGCAAACATGATGTAAAGCCTATAATGCTCCAGCCTGAACAGAAGGTGTCGGAGGAAAGTAAAACGGCATGGAATGGCCAAACAGTACACTGACACCTAGATTATTGATTAGACAGAAATAATGCTGGAATTGCAGAGGCGTAGTAACCATTAGGGAGGGAAATACTGGTATAAAGTATTTCAGATGAAGCTGACAGTTGGCCTAACGCTCTGAACTCAATGTTTGTGATGTATTGTGCTCAGTGTAGAACTAGAGTATCAATTAGTTATGAAGTAGAAGGCACATCCTTCTTGTTTTCAGGGACTGTGGTCTTGACGTTATTGAGCAGCACCTGGTCAGAGCTTTGATGAATCCAGAGTCGGACAGCATACTCCTTGGTCCATTTAGCTATCAGTGAGGTGTCTCCAGAGCCCAGGGGAGAAATCGAGCAGAGGAGTCTTTTCCTGCCGCCATCACGCAAGATAAGCTGATGTGGCCAGCTGAGCTCAACATTATGTATCCCCATCTTAAAATGACAGTGTAAAATATAATCAAGAGGGGAATTTAATTGTTTTAATATCAGGAACTGAGAACATCTCCAATACTAGTTCCAATAAAGACAAACTATTGAAGTCATGATGACAAATTCCAACAGAGCTTGAACAAAACAAAACCAGTATTACCTCATATTACTACTACACCACTGACACACATAGGATACTATTAAAAATACATGTCACTACAAGATTCATATTGAGAAATTCTGTACATATAACTTGTAATTAAAATTGATTGTGATTCCTGGTTCCATTTGTATTTGAATCAGGACACATATTCATTCATGACAGCACTGAATACATATTGTTATTTGAAAAGTTATCAGTGACTCCTTTAAGATATCCTCATAGAGTGTTTTATGTATGTGAGTGTCACAGTGTTGTCAAGTGTGGTGGAATAAATTAAATTGTTTATCTGTCTGTTGTTGTTATGACTTACACTTCATCATACACATACCCTAGACATATAACGTAGTCATCACACTATTCCAGAATAATTCTGACTGAGGTATACATATGTGGCAGCAAGTAAGGTTATATATAATACACTACTCTTATTAGATATATATACCTTCACAGCTGATCTCAGTCAGTACACTAAGTCCCCTATAAATATTTATAACATCCCACTTCACCACAGAGGTCAGCATTTTAGCACTGATGACGAAGTGAAGCAATGTCCTACAATGGTTCAGGAGTACTGACATATCTTTCTACGCTAAAGCTTTTCAAGCATTAATTAAAGGCTGGGATAAGTGTATAAATGTTGCAGGGGATTATATCGAAAAATAAATGGCAATTTCACTCCTACAAATTCGTTCTTTTAATTTGTACAAACAAAAGTCCCGGTTTGACTTGAACGACCCTCGTATATATATATATATATATATATATATATATATATATATATATATATATATATATATATATATATATATATATATAATATATATATATATATATATATATATATATATATATATATATATATATATATATATATATACATACATACATATGAAAAGAAAAGCTAGATGGGATGGATGAAGGTTTAAGAAACCGAAATATAAAATGTAAAAGAATTTAATAATCTCGGAAGATAAGAATCAAAATGATAAGCAGAAACAGCAGCAGAGATATTTGAATCAATGATAACATTACTCAGATCGGCAAATATCATTCAGTTACTTCCCTTTAATCCCCGGGGAGTATAGGCCTTCAACAAACACATGCAAAACCATCCTGTTCTTTGCGTATCTTCACAGAAACCCATTGTAGCATAGAAACAAATTACTATTAATGACATGACACTTGTAGCTACATGGGGAGACAAAGAGAGAAAAAGATTAATGCTCTCTCAGGCATCTCGCGATAGGCGACTACGATCAGGTTGTCTAGGGGGCTGATAAGATCATCATATAAAGCAAAATGCTTCAGAAACCACAGCCATCATCTGCTGCCATCTTCACATCGCAGGTCGGCTGCAATAAATCTCAAGCCTCTTCTGTCTTGTCTTAATGGTGAACTCTTTCTTGTCCATTTCTTGATATTATCTTCCCACGCATGCATGGAAGCATATATGGAGTCATCCTTATATGACCATCAGCTAAGCACAATACTATAGTACATATATATCAATGCGAACTTCTGTCCGTGAGGCTAATTACACCCTCATTGACACTTGAAATCTTTTTTTTTTTTTTAATTTAAGTAAAACTTGTACCTCGTTTTGGCGAGGCGCGTCCCGTTCAACCTAGTCGGTTATATTAGGGCGCATGTCCAAATATGAAAGAACCTTAGGTCTGGGATTTCACTTGAAATCATCCCCACGGTCATTAACTGTTTACAGGCCTCGGGTTTCCCCTTCTTATTTGTTTATATGGTTATACAATATCAAATCTACCCTCTGTCCTTTACTATTTTCATACTTCCATCATTTACTTGACACAGTATTAAGGTCTTTGTCTTGTGTAATCTATCCTATACTGTTAAATAGGAAAACTGCTGAAGTGATTGCGTCTATAATTCGTCTGGTCGTTCTTAGGTAATATTCGGGTTATACGGGGACGTCGTGCTAGGCCTCTGTCCATGAAGCACTATTTTTGTGGTGCCTGTTGGTAGACCGGATAGTAAGGATTCTCTCCCGTAGCTAGGCGGTGGTGTCGTTCGGAAGGTCCTGGGTTCGATTCCCGGTAAGCCTATCACTTATATTGTTTTTCTGTTGTCTGGTCTTCTACGTATTTATTTCTCACGAGTGCCGTAAACAAACCTTTGTGTATTATTTATTTACTTATTTACGAAATCATCCTGACACTTTCAAGAATTCCCTCTGTTGTGAAACTTGTTGAGAACCCAGCACTGCATACTCAGCTTGGAGGAGTCACTTGACGCCCAGACGTAACTCTAGCAATTACCTGGTTGGCGGCATGCAGGTGGATCTTACCATGGACCCATGATAAGGAGGGGTAGCTGACTCAAGTGGCTCAGTGTAGGACGCGACAATTCCTTGGGACAGCCGAGAACCAGAGCACAGTACCTGCATATTTGGAGAGCCCCCTTGGATGGTGGGGAATACGCAGTTTGCCACTCGCTTCTTCCTCGTACCTTGGGACCAGATGCAATGACACTTTAAAAACAACTCTTAAACTTGGTATTGGCTGCTAAAGAGCGAAAAACTGAGTAGCCCTAGCTAAACAACAACAACAACAACAACAATCTTCCCACATAGAGCGCGGTCTTCCTCTTGCAAGTTTGCCTTCAACTCTTTCTTCTATTTTGGTTTTCAGTAAGGTTGTTTGTCTGTCTTACATGACCAAAACATGTTAGCTGTTTAATCAAGCGCATTACGTCTTTTCTGCAGGTCTCCTACAAAGTGATCAGTTCCACTGGAGACTCCATTCTCCAGAGGGAACGACAAAAAATGAAATGAGGATCAAATGTTACATACAGAAGACCAGGTTTGTTTGCACTACTGCACTGTTTATTTGCATAGAACAGAAACAAGAAAAACTGAAATTGGCTGTGAGATGATTGTTGAGCGTAGATCGAGATATGTCGGTCTTAACTTTCCACTTTAGATTTCGGAAAGACAAATGGAAATAACAAAAAGTAATATGAAGTATTAGCTATCAGACATTTTTCAGAATATCAAAGGTTTTATTTGACAAAGGTGTAAAGCAAGCATTGTTATCCTTAATAAGACGATACCAAGTGGCAATTTTCAGATTGACAACCTTCAGACTGAAATGTCACGTGGTTAAAGAATTTAAAAAATTCGAAAAACAGACGCGTGTTCATGCCGGGGAAGAGCACGCGAACAATACTAAGCCAAAACGCTATTCGAACGTTTTTACACTTGGTACGATGCTACTAGCAATCAACTTGACACTACATCTTAGGCCTTCGCTAAATTGTTTATCAAAAACTTTAAAAGATGCGGAAATGAGATTGTGTTACATAAGACCTGTTTCTGAATGGTTACAAAAATTGCGTTATGATTCACCTCTTGTTCTGACATAAATGTCCTAATTTGAGCAAAATTAAGCAGAATTTCGGATAAACAGATGTAGGCCTATTATTGATGACCCCAGCGACTTCTGCTTATCCATACTGCACTGTATTTCTATAGTACATACTCAAAAATTAAACAGCTGAAAATTTGAATAGACACCGTTTTTGTACATCTGGTTTCTATATACCACATGATAACATCTTAACTGACGTATTTAAAATTAAAATGTAATAAATAACCACACTTCGTTTGTATCAACAGAGATTATATTCAATACAGCGGAGAAAAACAGAACGCTAGAACTGGCTTAAGAATGAAAAAAATCTGCCCACAGTCGGGCTTCATAGTAAATAATGTGGGGAAACACGAGGCCTGTAAACAATAAATAAATAAACAAAAAACACACAAAGGTATGTTAGCAGGCACTCAGTAAGAAATAAAGAAGTTGAAGGCTAGTTCTATTGTCTAGTTCTGAGTGTCTGCTAACATACATTTGTGTGTTGTTTGTTTATGTATTCATAGTAAATAAAATGTCGCCCCATTGAAGAACTTTTCCCCCTTAAATGAGAAGTTCATTGTCAGCGATGAATTATTATACAAATTATTATTTGATTAATCCGTGTATCTATTCATTACACTTCAAGGTACCAGTGGAGCCAGAGGGCGCACTTAAAGTATTTGGCACCGGGGAAAGGGGGGGGGGGGTACTTTTGGTAATTAACCCCCCAACCCCCGCGCCCTCCTACATAAGGAAATACTAAGGTATATTTTTAACACTAAGTAAAATCGTTTTTTTTTTCTAACCAGCGGCACTTGAGCTTTCCAGCCCTTTTTGGCCCAATGACACGTCATTGGGGGAGTCAGTGGACTTCCCTTCCAACCCGGTCAGGAGCTTCGCTCCTTCCCATCCACAAAGGGTTTATCTGCAGGAGCCGTTCAGGTTATTCAGTCAAATCCCGGTCGATGACACTCCTACAAAATAATATTAATAATACAAAATAATACAAAATTAATAATACGAAATAATATTACGTTTGGGTAGTTTATTGTTCAGTTTCGTTTTTTAGTTTCTTAGTATGTATTGTGTACATCCGGTGGTGGCAGTCATTTCCTTTTCCGGACAAGCTCGTCCGTTCGCGGGAAGCTAAAGTGGTAGGACTTCGATGTCTTAAGGGAAGTACCTAGGTTTAATTTTTATATTTATTTAGCTTCTTATGTGTCCTATCTAGCCTTCACTTTCTTTCCTTTCCCTGACGAAGGCCTTGTGGCCGCAATGTTGGCTATTGTCTTTGTCTTTTGTCCTCGTAAGACGAATCACCTTTTTTCGATTTTTTTTTCACACCCATCCATTGTTCTCCACGTCTAACCGCAGTTCCCCTCAACTTCCTCGACATAAAAAACATATTTTTTTTTACTGCAACGTGTTTCTATTATCTCGTGTCTCTATCTACCTATCCCACTAATCCCCCCGATCCTATCTTATCTCTCCTTTTTCAGTCTTGCATATAATTTTATATCCTATTTATTTATTTTCGTATTTCCCTACTCTTCCTTCATACCTTATATTCCTGCACTCTATCCTATTTATTTATTTTTTCATTTATATCTATTTTCATTTAGCGTTTTTTTATATTTTATTTATTTATTTTATATTTTATTTTCTGGGCGATTCACTTTTCTCCTGGTTCTTTCCCCACTATGCCCTCTCTGAAATATTTTATCAACTCTCTCCGTGTGTCGGTCACCACCAGCTTTAGCTCCCTGCCTCCTGATATATACCGTGCCGCTATTGACTTTGCATTCGTTACTTTCAAGAAAACCAGATTCACCTCTCATCTCCACTTTATTCATACCTGCCTCCACCACAAAATTCTTCCTAATGGATTCTCTTCCAATTTTCATCCATCTGCTGGCACACTCAATCCAAGGGAACAACGTCTTCTACAACGAATTGAGACGAGATGTGGCTTTCAACGTATGCGCGTAGTGGCTGCCAGTCACTCCCGCCTTTTATCGGATCTCAGTGCCCAACAGTCACAGCTTCTGCTTCACTTACGTTGTCTCACCTCCAACAACTTCCCTTTCTATTCTATGATACGCACTACTATCTACACACTGAACCGGCAGCTGCATGAGTCCCTTTCCACTACTAAACATCATAAATTATCCCGTCTCCTCCCTACCCCTAAAGCTGCCCCTCCATCCTCCACTCCATCCTGCACTCAGGTAGTCTGCATCCCCTCAGATCTGCCGCTCTCTGAGGGAGAGCGCTCTGTTCTCAGTAAGGGCCTAAAATTTGTTCCTCTTCGTCCGACCCTAGACCCATACAATCTCCTCCTGGATGTTCATCGGTTTCACCGTCGCATGAGGCTGGAGTTCCATTATAGACAGGAAGACAGCACTCCGCAGTCTCAGGCTGAATCCGACATCTTCGCACGTTTTACTCACTCTACGAAACCTCCCTTTACGCCTAAACCTGGGGCTTCTCATGCCCTGAACCTATATATCAAGAACACCATCCATGACATTCAGCAGCTCTGCCCTCGTAGATTGCATTATTCCAATCTCACTTCTGCAGAGTCCCGTGCTCTCTCCCTTCTTCGCCGTAGAGACGACATTGTCATCAAACCGGCTGACAAGGGAGGAGCCATTGTCGTCTGGCAAAAGGACTTATACCTAAGTGAAGGTAAAAACCAGTTGACCAATGGCTCTTTTTACAGGCCCAGGACCAGCGATGCAACTGTCTCCAACAATCGCATCGTACACAACACTATCCAACAGCTCATCACCAGTAATGCTCTTCCTCCCCACGCATCTCATCTTAGGATTCATGAAAGTTCTTTGGGCAAGCCTGTATTCTACATGCTTCCCAAAATTCATAAGATCAACAACCCTGGCAGACCTATTGTCTCAGCCTGTTCCTGTCCTACTGAACACATTTCTGACTTCCTCGATAGCATTTTCCAGCGTATCGTTGAGAATCTTCCCTCCTTTGTCAAAAACACTAATCATGCTCTTAATACTTTCTCCTCTATTCGACTTTCAGCAGACCGCTCCTACCGCCTTTTCTTGTTAGACGTCTGTTCTCTGTATACTTCAATTCCCCACTCTGATGGTCTCCGAGCGCTTCGGTTTTTCTTTGAACAGCGCACTTGTCCTTCTATATCCACTGACACTCTTCTCCGTCTTGCTGAACTGGTCATAGCTATGCCTGCCTGTTCATGAGCCACTTGGAGCATCAGATATGGCAACAATACTCCGGTCCTTTCCCCGGGTTTTACCGCAGATATATCGATGATGGCATAGGTCTCAAAGATATGTCCCAGACTGATTTATCCCGCTTCATCGACTTTGTCACCCACTTCCACCCCACCATCAAGTTCACCTCCCTCATCTCCACAGTATCTGTCAACTTTCTTGACATTACTATTACTATCATGCCTTCTGGCCTTAATACCTCAGTATACTACAAGCCGACAGATGCCCAAAGCTACCTTCTGTATACCTCTTCTCATCCTCGGGCTTGTCGTGACTCCCTTCCATTCTCACAGCTTCTCCGCCTCCGCCGTTTGTGCCTTGACGACGATGACTTCCACTTCCGAGCCAATGAGATGCTGGATTTCTTCCGTAGCAGACTTTATCCGGAACATGTTCTCACCTCTACCCTGCAACGTGTGCTCCCCATCTCTCGTCAGGAGGCCCTCAAACCTCACTACAAACCCACTTCGGATAGAGTCAAATTAATCTTGACCTATCACCCTTACAGTACTGCAGTCAAACAGATCATTTTCCGCCATCTCCCTATCCTCCAAGCAGAGTCTGCGACCCAAGAAGTTTTCGGTGAAGCACCTTTGGTGGCATATAGACGCGACAAGAACTTGAAGGATTGTCGCATAGAGATTATGATCAATAAATTTTCTATATTCTCTTCTTTTTCTACCCGTGTCCTTTACTTTATTATCGCTCCTTTATCCTTTTCCTGTGTTTTTTGCATTCGTACGTTTGCGACTATAAACATTACTATTTTCCCATTCAAACTTTTGCCTGTTTCTTTTCGCATTTAGAAACGCGCACGCATGTTATTATATAACGTGTCAGTCGCTGCAGTCAGACGAGATGTGTGATTATGTTTCATACTCAGACATAGGAGCAGACTTTTGGTCTAGCATTTTCACCTGACACGAACGTTTCTCCGGCATGAGGTGTGATAACCGACATCTGCACGGCGCAGAATGAGACATTTGTCTGGTAATTTCCTCTGTCACGGCACTCTCAGACAGTTTCGTTAGCAGTGAGGTGTCTAAGACGCGTTTGGCATGTTATGTCCAGCGTCTAAGGTACGTAGGTGTTAGGAAAGGGGAGAGATCGGGTTTTTGGAAATAGTGGGATCTTTTGTCTGGTTTAAGATATTAACCAGAGTTTGAAACTAGATTTTCATTCGTACTCCTAAATCTGCAGTAGACAGATCGCCAGGCTAGAAGAATATCTTGTGTATTGAAAAGTCTTTAGTTTCTGGGCAACATTTTGCCGAGTTCTAGACTACTATTATATTGAATGATTCTAGTTCGTGGTATTAATCTGTAGTTCTGTGCGGAGGTAAATATTATATATTAGATATCTAGTATTTTGTGAAGTGTTTAAAGTGTTAAATCACTTATTCCATATTTCACTAGTTTTTTTGTGCAGAGAGAATTAAAATATAGCCTGTACTATTTTCTAGTGACGTGTTTCAGTGGAAAGCAGAATAAATTATATTTCTAGCTTAAAATCATGCAGCTATAAATGAATTTGATTTTACTGCTAAATAATCAGACGAGAATATATTTTAAAATTAACTTATAACTGAAATGCTACATCAGTGAGTATTGACGGGATACGTATGTATTCCTCATTCATTATGATTGATTTTATGAATATAACTTATTTCACGGGAAGTTTTAAATGATAAGTCAAGCTGTACGCTTGCAGTTTAAAATGTAAGTTATAACGAAAACATAGTATGCATAATTATTTTATTTGTGTTTTTTCCTCTATTTAGTGAAGAAAACTGGGGTTAACCCAAACTTTGCCAGCGTTAAGTACTGATGAGTAATATCTGAGAAGAACTAAAACATTTTCCTTAAAAGACGTGGTGTAAAATCTTTACAAGAACTTTAAAGGTGAAATGACATAACGGGCCTATTGCGCCAGATTTTATTCTTCCTGAGAAAACTTAAGTACAGTTCAGCCCTTGTGGCAAGTAAACTATTACAAACAGTAACGTTCCGCAAATTATGTCAACTTGTGGTGTGACCAAGAAATTTTTTTTACCTTTTGATCGAAGTTACAAACCTGACATTGTTCCTAAGTAGTGGAAACCTCGTGATTCTGATCCTGTGAGCCCGCTTGAAAACTAATTCTTACCTGAACTGATAAAGTGACACTAACTTAAAATCTGAACAAAATTATCGCCTGAAGAGGACGCTCCCCGGACAAATTGGATGAAACCAAGATCTGCAGAGCTGGGTATCCGCTTCATCAAACGATAAAACAGATTGTGTCATAACGTGCGCCAGACGGCGAACAGCAGCACGATTGTAGGTAAAGTTGTGTGAGACAGGGCCCTGATGAATGAACCGAGAGAAAGCAGGAACGAGTGACTCTTTTTATGGTATACCAAATTTCACCCACTTTGTAATTTCTTTATGCAAGTTTTTTTGTTGCAACAAGATACTTTTCCTTAGGATAGATCATACTAATATCTAAGTCTGTTCATACCTTTAAAAGGGGAAAATCATTAGATTACCGCTAATGTATCCTTGATTCCTTGGGGGCTATCACTTTCTTCTAACAGGACTGTGGGCATACCTTGAGGGATAAGATCATACTGTGGGTCTATCATTCTTGTAGCATTTTTATTGACTTTTTTGACTATTTGTATATGCTTTGATGTAATTTTATGTGTTGTGATGGAATTTTCTGATAATTAAAAATTCCCTTGAACATAATCAGTGTGTCGGGTCAGCTCGTTCCAAAATTATCTATATAATCATTTGTTATAGTTTTCCCACGTGTGTGCGTCTACATGTCGTCAAATTGTGTGTGTGCCCGTGAGTGGTAATATATATATATATATATATATATATATATATATATATATATATATATATATATATATATATATATATATATATAGTTTATGGACTGTCTGACTCCTCTGGATCTGTTGTAGAAGATAGGCGGAGAGAGAGAAGATTCTCGCTTTCCGGGACAGCCTCTATAAATTTCTACCATCTCACTCGTGGAAATCTATTTCTACTATCATCTCTCACTGTAGCTATCACTCATTCTAATCTATTCAGAAGGGACCAACCCAAGTCTTAATTCCCCTATCAAAAATCTACGACAAGGATCTTCTTGTTCGCAGCCGTCTTCCAAAGTAGAATGCCACTCACTTTGGCACACTACGCTGTGGTCGGACACGATGCAACACGTGCAAGTATGTCATCTCAACCCACAAGGTGTCTTTTCCTGAGGCTACGTACACCATCACCAGTAGTTTTACGTGTGAGTCGCGCAATGTCATTTATACGATCATATGTAAACGTTGCTGCAAAACCTATATTGGCCATACAGGCAAACGACTTGGGGACAGGTTCAGCCAGCACTTGAATGACATCTCTCAGCAAAAATCCACACCAGTTGCCATACACTTTAATGGTCCTGACCACCACGGTCCCATCGACATCCAGGTCATGCTCCTCTGACACTGCTAGCCAAGAAAAGCTTGAGAACCATCTTATCCACTACATAGGGTGTCTAAAACCAGCTGGTCTTAATACTCTGCACACCTTTGTCTGAGGCCACCCTTTCCTCTCTTGTTCTATTTTGACTCTTTCCACTCTATCCTATTTTTCTATTTTTCTGCCGCCTTCTAATAATATGTATGAATATATAATACACTGTTTTAATATGAATATTTTTTTTTATTTCATTTTTATTTATCTCCAACTCATTTTGTCCTCTTCTATTTCCAGTCCCCACTAATATTACGTTTGAGTAGTTTATTGTTCAGTTTCGTTTTTTAGTTTCTTAGTATGTATTGTGTACACTATTTCCTCATAAGTTATCAAGAAGAACAACGTGGCATGCCCCGAAAACTGAGATACATGGCCAAATTGATTTTATTCTTGTATCCAAAAGATTCAAGTCCAGTATTAATAAAGCAAAGACTAGGCCTTTTACTGGCGCCGACATTGGTAGTGATCACGACATGGTACTGATGACGCTCAGGCTTAAACTCAAAAAGAAATATAATCAAAACAGATGTTCTCAGTTAAGATTCAACTTATACAAACTGAAAGTCCAGAAATCGCAGGAATCTTTGAGGCAACTGTTGGAGGAAAATTCGCAGCTCTCAACTTTTTGGAGGATGATATCAACTCAATCACAGAGAACATGAAAGACGTGCTCATTGAATCAGCAACAGAAATACTCGGTAAAAGAAAGAAAATAAACAAACCATGGGTTACAGATGACATTCTGAAGTTATGTGATACACTGCGGGAAATGAAAAAGGTTAAGAAAGAGGTTCCTGAAGCAGCATGGCAATACAGTATGGTGAATAAAAATATTAGAAAGAAATTGAAACAGGCCAAAGAAAAATGGGTAGCTGATCAATGTGAGTCTGTTATTACGGGGCTAATAAAAGGTAACAGCAAGGCAGCTTTTGACACATTAAGAAGACTATCAAAACCCCAGCAGCCCAGGGTAACTGTCATAGAAGATAGCAATGGGGCTCTGCTCAATGAAAAAACAGCTGTAATGAGAAGGTGGACAGAATATTGTAAAGAATTATATAACTGTAAACTCGACACTGACTATAGCATATTAAACAACATTAAGTGCGAAAACAGGGAACTCGGAAATGCAGCAATATTATGGGAAGAAGTGGAAGAGGCTATATGTTCGATGAAAGGAGGGAAGTCACCGGGTATGGATAATATCCCAGCAGAGCTCTTGAAATATGGAGGACCAGATATAGTAAAAATCATGACAACAATTTGCCAGAAGATATGGAGTACAAAAAAATGACCAAAAGAGTGGACGCAGTCATTAGTAATACCGCTTCCAAAGAAAGGAAATATAAAAATGTGCAAGAACTACAGAACCATTAGCCTTATTAGTCATCCAAGTAAGGTGATGTTAAGGATACTTTTGAACAGAATAAAACAGAAATCAGAAGAAATCTTGTCCGAGGAACAGACTGGCTTTAGACCAAAATGAAGTACCTCAGAACAAATCTTCAATATTAGATTACTGATCGAAAAACATCTCCAGCATCAACACGATTTATACCATAACTTCATCGATTTCACAAAAGCCTTCGATCGAGTCTGGCATGAAGGCTTATGGCATATAATGAGAAAATTCAATTTTGATACCAACATCATAGATATCATTGAAGCACTATACAAGGACGCAAGCAGTGCTGTTTTTGCAAGCAATGACATTGGAGAATTTTTTTAAACAACTGTAGGAGTTCACCAGGGATGTATTCTGTCCCTAGTGCTCTTTAATATATATCTAGAACATATTATGCAGGAGGCTCTCTACGATTATAAAACAACCATACCGAGTGGAGGCCGACCTCTTTGCAATCTACGTTTTGCTGATGATATCGATCTGATAGCTGGAACAGAATCAGAATTTCAAGACCTTACCTCTAGACTGGAGAAAGTAACAAGAACGTATGGGATGGAAATTAATATAGAAAAAAGCAAGATATTGGTGAATAGCCATAAGAAACATGTTCCGACCAACATTACGTTAAATGGGCAAACGTTAGAAGAAGTTAACACCTTTAAATATCTCGGGTCCACTATATGTAGTGATGGAAGATAAAGTAGAGAAATCAAGACAAGACTTGAGATGGCCTCAGCTGCCATGACAAGGCTGAATGTGATCTGGAAAAGTAACATCAGTTTTCCTGTGAAGATCAAATTATACAAATCACTTGTATTATCTATTCTCTTGTATGGGTATGAGGGCTGGACCCTCACTGCAGATACGGAGCGAAGGATTCAGGCTTTCGAGCATAAATGTTATAGAAGAATTTTGCGCATTTGCTATAAAGAGCACAAAACAAATGTCTATGTTAGAGAGAAGATAAACACCTATGCAGGCCACCAAGAACCACTTTTGTCAGTAGTGAAACGTCGAAAGCTTGCCTGGTTTGGGCATGTAACTCGTCATTATTCCCTTTCGAAAACGATCCTCCAGGGAACAGTCGAGGTTAAACGGAGAAGAGGAAGGCAAAGAAAATCCTGGACTGATAACATCAAAGAATGGGCAGGACACGGTTTTTCCACACTTGTACGCATTGCTGAGGATAGAGAGCAGTGGAGGACCTTGTCTGCTGATGCTTCCACCATGGCACCCCTACGACCCATGACGGGTTACGGATTGAGATGAGATGATGATTGTGTACATCCGGTGATGGCAGTCATTTCCTTTTCCGGACAAGCTCGTCCGTTCACGGGAAGCTAAAGTGGTAGGACTTCGATGTCTTAAGGGAAGTACCTAGGTTTAATTTTTATATTTATTTTGCTTCTTATGTGTCCTATCTAGCCTTCACTTTCTTTCCTTTCCCTGACGAAGGCCCTGTGGCCGTAACGTTGGCTATTTTCTTTGTCTTTTGTCTTCGTAAGACGAATCACCTATTTTCGATTTTTTGTTCACACCCATCCATTGAACAAACGACAGCGCCCGGGCTTGAACCATGAAAACCTGTTCGCTAGCGCAACGTTGTAACCATTACACCAGCGCGGCTCCCAGTAAAATCATTATAGTGTCAAATGGCATCCCCTCCCACTTCGATGTCACCCGGAGCAAAATGCCCCATTCGAACCCGAAAGTTCGCCACTGAGTGGAGTACACGCCTTCTATAAATACACAACAAGCCTTCTTGTCATGTTCCCTTCTTTCTCTCGTTCATCATCAGTTACCTTCTTTCTCTCGTTCATCCTTGGTTATCTTCTTTCTCTCGTTCATCATCAGTTATCTTCTTTCTCTCGTTCATCATCAGTTACCTTCTTTCTCTCGTTCATCCTTGGTTATCTTCTTTCTCTCGTTCATCCTTGCTTATCTTCTTTCTCTCGTTCATCATCAGTTATCTTCTTTCTCTCGTTCATCATCAGTTATCTTCTTTCTCTCGTTCATCATCAGTTACCTTCTTTCTCTCGTTCATCCTTGGTTATCTTCTTTCTCTCGTTCATCCTTGTTTATCTTCTTTCTCTCGTTCATCATCAGTTATCTTCTTTCTCTCGTTCATCATCAGTTATCTTCTTTCACTCGTTCATCATCAGTTACCATCTTTCTCTCGTTCATCCTTGTTTATCTTCTTTCTCTCGTTCATCCTTGTTTATCTTCTTTCTCTCGTTCATCATCAGTTACCATCTTTCTCTCGTTCATCCTTGTTTATCTTCTTTCACTCGTTCATCCTTGGTTATCTTCTTTCTCTCGTTCATCATCAGTTACCTTCTTTCTCTCGTTCATCCTTGGTTATCTTCTTTCTCTCGTTCATCATCAGTTATCTTCTTTCTCTCGTTCATCATCAGTTACCTTCTTTCTCTCGTTCATCGTTGTTTATCTTCTTTCTCTCGTTCATCCTTGTTTATCTTCTTTCTCTCGTTCATCATCAGTTACCTTCTTTCTCTCGTTCATCCTTGACTATCTTCTTTCTCTCGTTCATCCTTGTTTATCTTCTTTCTCTCGTTCATCATCAGTTATCTTCTTTCTCTCGTTCATCATCAGTTATCTTCTTTCACTCGTTCATCATCAGTTACCTTCTTTCTCTCGTTCATCCTTGGTTATCTTCTTTCTCTCGTTCATCCTTGTTTATCTTCTCTCTCTCGTTCATCATCAGTGATCTTCTTTCTCTCGTTCATCATCAGTTATCTTCTTTCACTCGTTCATCATCAGTTACCATCTTTCTCTCGTTCATCCGTGGTTATCTTCTTTCTCTCGTTCATCCGTGTTTATCTTCTTTCTCTCGTTCATCATCAGCTATCTTCTTTCTCTCGTTCATCCTTGTTTATCGTCTTTCTCTCTTCATCATCAATTATCTTCTTTCTCTCGTTCATCCTTGGTTATCTTATTTCTTTCGTTCGTCATTGTTATGGTATATCTCTAGTTCATTCTTGGTTATCTTCTTTCTCTCATGCATCATCGGTTATCTTCTTTCTCTCGTTCATCATCAGTTATCTTCTTTCTCTCGTTCATCATCAGTTATCTTCTTTCTTTCGTTCGTCATCGGTTACGTTATTTCTCTAGTTCATTCTTGGTTATCTTCTTTGTCTCGTGCATCATCGTTTATCTTATTTCTCTCGTTCATCATCAATTATCTTCTTTACTCTCGTTCATCATCAGTTATCTTCTTTTTCTCATGCATCCTTGGTTATCTACTTTCTCTCGCTCATCATCAGTTATCTTCTTTCTCTCGTTCATCATCAGTTATCTTCTTTCTCTCGTTCATCCTTGGTTATCTTCTTTCTCTCGTGCATCATCAGTTATCTTATTTCTCTCGTTCAACATCAGTATTCTTCTTTCTCTCGTTCATCATCAGTTATCTTCTTTCTCTCGTTCGTCATCACTTATCTTCTTTCTCGCGTTCGTCATCGGTTATCTTCTTTCTCACATTCATAATCATTTATCTTCTTTCTCTCGTTCATCATCAGTTATCTTCTTTCTCATGTTCATAATTAGTTATCTTCGTTCTCTCGTTCATCCTTGGTGTCGTATATTTTTCGATAGGAGTATTAAGACTTGAGTTGGTCCCTTCTGAATAGATTAGAATATGTGATATACACAGTGAGAGTAGTAAAAAAGAATTTGATTTTCCCAAGAGTGCAGTGGTAGCGAATCAAATAGAGCTGTCCCCTGAAAACAAGAATCTTCTCTCTCTCTCAGGCCTATCTTCTACGACAGATATATAAGAGTCAGACAGACTATTGACAACATATGTTACTATGTATGGACATACCACTCACGTGCACACCCCTTCAAGTGACAACAGTTTGACACACAGACGTGGGAAAACTATAACAATACTTATGTAAATATTCTAGAACGAGCTGACCAACACGCTGATTAGTTCCAGAGAGATTTTATTTATCATCTATAAAATCTTCTCACAACACCAAAACAAAAAAAAAAAATACATCAAGGAAAAACATATGCACATAGTCATACAATATCAAGAAAATGCCACAAGGGTGATAGCCCCGTTATGATCTTAACTCTAGGTTTAGCCCACAGCCCCGTTAGGATGACAGATGATGGCCCAAAGAGTTATAGATGCATGTGGTTAGGGTCTAATATTGTCCCCCTTTGAAGGTATAGACTGACTTTGACAGCAGTATCTATTCTAACGTAACACGTTACTTAAGCAGCAAATCTCGCCTAAAAAAACACATATAACAAATGAGGGTATTATACAACGAACCTCCTTCCGTCACTTTCACTCGATTCTTTCATCAGGGCCCTGATATACTTACAATCGGGTTGTGGTTTCGCCGGCTGGCGCAAATGTTGGACACTCACACTTTTTATCTGTTACTGTCGTTTACTGAAACAGATCCCAGCTCTGCAGATTTGTTTGTTGGTTTCATTAAAATGGATCTGGGGAGCGTCTGCTTCAGGCGATAGTTATTTCAGACTAAAGTTAATGTCACTTGACTCCCGAGGTAAGAATTAGGCTTAAACGAGCACAAAATGTCAGAACACGAAGTTTCCCTCAATTAGGAAGATGACCGGTGGACAACCTCTCTCAAAACAGAAAATCTTGGTTCCCCACTCACTTGTCAACAATGTCGGAAAGTTTATGTCATAGATTGTAATTATTCTCGCCGCCAGGCAGAAAATTTACGTAGAGTTTATGGAAGAAATTTAGATCTGGTTCACAGGCCCAGTATTGATCATTACAGTCTTTGAAAAACCCGTTAGTGGGATATTAGTATTTCTGTCTAACTTGCACCGTCAGATCAGTGTTACTTGAGAAACCCACGTGGTTCAAAATAAGGACTGTCTATTTCTTCACAATTATGAACTCTTATTAAATGCTGGTAAAGTTCGGGTCACCCCCAGTATTTCACTGTATAAAAAGAAAAGCACATATAAATCATTTTCATATTATGTACCCAATATAACTTACATTTAAAACAGCAAGCCTACAGCTTGACTTATATTTAAACTTCCGGTGAAATAAGTTATATAAAATCGATCATCAGGAATTTAGGAATATGGTGCGTATTCCGTCAATATTCACTGATGTCGCGTCTAGCATTTTATAAGTTAGTTTGAAAATTATGTTCTCGTCTGATTATTTAGCAGTTAAATTAAATTTAGTAATAGCCGACTGAATTTAAGCTGGAAATATAATTTATCCTGCTTTCCACTGAGACACGTCACTAGAAATTAATACAGACTTATAAATTATTCGCTCTGCACCAGATCTACCTAGAGAAATAAATAGCGATTTAGCACTTTTAAACACTTCACAAAATACTAGATATACTAGATAATAATATATAATACCTCAAACACAGAATTCCTAAGAACTAAACCACTTCGATCAAACTAAAGGCCATCTCTTTTAACAGAGATTTTTAGAAATCGAACGAGGCTTGTTCTAGTCTTGACTGCGAAGTTACTGAGTGATAATGAAATCTAGCTCATTCTAGCATATATGAAAACCCAGACAAAGAGATGAACGTTTATTTCGCAAAAACGAAATAATTTCCCCTTTCTCATAACAACTACGTAACTAGAAGAGGCTGTCGTAAACTGCCACTTTCTGCGTGTCAGTTGCGAAATCTCAGACAACCTGTCTCCAATGCAGGGCAGTTTTCACACTACAGCTGACCATGGCCCACAGTGAGCGCCGTGTCAGTTTGGGGTTTTTCAGACAAATGTCTGAATACTGACCGGTGCAGATGTAAAGTATCACACCTCACCGGGACTTATGCCGAGAAGAAGCTCGCGCGCTCGGTGAGAATGTAGACGATTGTCTACGTCCTATGTTCAGCGAACCGACTTATCACGCCTTCTGACGCCCTGCAGCCCTGACATCTACGCAATATGGTTACTAGTCCGATTCTCAGTTTTGAGAAAGAAACAGGTAAAGTTTAAAAATACTGAAGAAAATATTTTTCGCAACCGAGTGATGCGAAAAATACAGGAAAAACAAGTATGGAAAGAATATAAATGAAAGGATTAGGGTGAGAGAATAGGAAGAAGATGTAGGTAATTTAATGACATAAAGACCTACGTGACAGGACGTCCCCCCTTAAGATATGGAAGCACTCCATGTCTACGTTATGGAATTAAATTTCCTATAACCGTAGCTTCAGGGTGTCTGTCTTCTTCCCTCTCATCTTCCCCCTCCATCTCTCTCCAATTCCTACTCGAGTCTACTCCCCAAAGTTTCCTTCCTCTGGAATGTCTCCCATGCGCGCTTGAAAGAGCGTCGCCGCTTCTGACATTTTTGAAAGATTTCTTGTGATAGCGGTGGAATATCCCTGCCACTATCATCATCTTCGTCAGCTCTGGCGATCGTCAGGAGATGGTCGGAGGTCGGCACTGGTCTTTCCAAGTATCTCTTTAAGAGATTTAAATGGAAAACCTTCTCCATTCCTTGAATAGATATCTGGTAGTTAGCCTTAGAAATCTTTTTCAGGACGGTAAACGGCCCTTGCCATCCGATCTTCAGTTGGTTGTTCTCGGTAGGGAGTAACACCAAAACTTTCTCTCCTGCTTCCAGTTCTCTCTCTTTCGCGACTTTCCTGTATCGGTTAGCGTGCTTTGTGCGTGCTCGCTTAAAGTTAGTCGTTGCTAGGTCCCATCCTAGTTTCAACCTATCCTTTAAATCCGATACGTATTTACTGGCTGAGACGACTGTCTCATCCGCCTTCTGGTCTGTCAGCGACCAAAGTAAGGCTTCGAGCGGGCCCTTAATGGGTCTGCCGAATAAAAGCGTAGCTGGCGGAAATCCTGTGGAAGTATGAGGAGATTCTCTATAGCCAAATAAAGCTGCCGGAATGCAACAATCCCAATCTTCAGGTTTCACTTGTGCCAGTCTACTTATCATCATGTTGAGGTTTCCATTTGCACGTTCCACGAGCCCATTTCCGGCCGGAGTATATGGCTTAGTGTGGATGTGTTGGGTCCTCAAGATCTTAACGATCTCATCCATCAACAGGTTTCGGTATGGAGATCCGTTATCCGTCAACACCTGCTGAGGGAATCCCAACCGAGTGAAAATCTGCACGAGGGCTTCTGCGACATGCTTGGCATCTGCGCATGTTAGCGGTATAGCTTCTGCCCATAAAGTGCATGTATCGACTAAGGTCAGGATGAACCTGTTCCTTCTTTTAGTCCTTTCGAAAGGCCCTAAAATGTCGATCACAACCCGTTCGAATGGTGTTCCCACTATTGGCATTTCCCCCAAAGAGACTGGGGGTGCCCGTTGCTTGGGTGGTACACGTTGGCACTGGGCACAGGATTTGACATATCTGATAATATCAGTATTTACTCCTGGCCACCAATAATGAGTGGTTATACGTTGGTTTGTGGCGTTCTGTCCCATATGTCCGCTGAAGGGAAGAGAGTGCTCCATTTCTAGGATTTGGCTTCTATACTGTTTCGGTACTAGGAGCTGGTTGTAACCTTGGTCAGGCTTGCCCGTTCTCCGATAAAGTACGCCATCCTCAGAAAAAATGTCCCCGTGCTGTCTGGGTTCCTTAGCCATGGGCAGTTTCCTAAAGCAGGGTGCCAAAGTAGGGTCCTTGTATTGCGCTTCTTTAAGTTCCATAGGTAACAAATTAGGCGCAGGCTCCCGTTCCTTCTTGGTTTGCCCTCTTGTAGTTACTGCTGCCACAATCGGCTCTTCCGGTGTCCCAATACACACGTATCTACCGCCAAGTATGACTGGGTAGATGGGATCATCCATAACAGCCACTTTGATCACGCCTCTTACAAAGTCAGAGTGTATCTCCACCAATGCGATGGGAAGCGCTGTAGGTGCATCACTCTTACGAACTCCACAAAGTTTGACGGTCTCTCCTGTCTCTTGACCGGGTTTAACCAGGTTTCTGGCAACAATGCAATCGTAAGAAAGCCCCGTGTCA
This sequence comes from Oreohelix idahoensis, assembly GCA_024509875.1. Classification (NCBI taxonomy): domain Eukaryota; kingdom Metazoa; phylum Mollusca; class Gastropoda; order Stylommatophora; family Oreohelicidae; genus Oreohelix; species Oreohelix idahoensis. The sequence goes on along the minus strand of JAMPIV010010787.1, from coordinate 211,362 downwards.
AATAAGCAAGAAGTTTGAGAACCGTTCAAAGTAACAGAACCTCGCGTTGAGAGTGTATCCCCAACAGGTTGGGAATCACTGTCAATAATTCCGCCTTGCGAGACTGTCAATAAGCATCCGATGCGTTTCGGCTCGGTGTGCTCGGTCTGATCATACGTCCCGTGCTCAGGGGTTCTCCCTTTGCCACCTTGTCCTTTCTGGCTACGCTGCCATGTAGGGCGGTCGGGTTGATCAGACTGCTTGGGGTGGTTGGGGTACTTGTTCTTGTAGAACTTGGATTTTTCAGGAGGGGGGTTTTGAGGTCCAGTTTCTCTGTGGTTATTTAGGTTAGAAGCCTGAGAAGATTGCTCTAGGTTATGTTTTCGAAAATGCTCCTCTGTCGGTTTCCGCTTTGTGGCCGGTAGTTCAGCCAGCGCATTATGGTAACGCTCAGACTTCTCTAGGATGTCTCCGAGCTTTTCTGCACCCTGCTCAGCTAGAAATCTCCGGGTATCAGCAGACAATGTGTTCTTTATTTGTTCTGTTAAAACAAATTCCTCAAGACCTTCGTAGGTAGAGGGGAGCTGCGAGAGCTCTAGGCACTTTGTCAGATATCCTTTCAACCGAGACGAGAACTGCTGAAAAGTTTCAGAATTCTCTTTTCTGCTGTTGCGAAACAGTTGCAAAAATTTGCGAGCGTTCATTTCAAAGCGCTCCAGTAACGCTTTCTTCAACATATCGTAGTCGTCTTGTTGGCTACTTTCCAGTTTGGCGTAAACATCATACGCAGAACTTTTCAAAGCCTGGGAAAGCTTCATGTTCCAACGCGACCTCTCTAAACCGTACAGAGTTGCAATTTTCTCAAATTTTTCTAGCCAAGTGTCAATCTTCTCATTAGGACAAGGGAAAGATTCTAGCGGAAAAGACATAGCAGAGAGATGAGTAGATTGAGTGTTAGAAGGATCAGTTAAAGAAGAATGAGGAGAAGACTCTCCATTGCTGGAGGTAGAGGTAGCACCACGACTTTGGAGTTCAAGAGTTTTAAGAGCCAACTCATGCTGTCGTCGTTGCTCATTTTCTCTTTCCTCATGCTGTCTCTCCTTCTCCTTCTCTCTTTCCTCATGCTGTCTCTCCTTCTCTCTTTCCTCTCTGTCCTCCCTCTCCTTCTCATGCTGTCTCTCCTTCTCTCTTTCTCTCTCCCTGCGGATTTTCATTTCCTCGTCCATCTTCTTCTGCTCTTTAGCTTCAGCTGCTTTCCTCTCCGCATCATATCTCTCAAGTTCGTCTCTGACAAATGCTTTCGCTTCCTCTCCTTCCAGTCCCTCCTCTCTCGCTTCGTCCCTGAGGAGTTGTCTAAGCTTTGCGCTCTCGGCCATATTATGTCAGTGACTGAGACTAGTGGAGAAAAAAAAATAGGAAAAAGGATACACTGACTCCTACCACTTACGAGAAAAAAAATACCAAAATTCAAAAGATGATATCCTTAACCCTGGGATACCTCCTCCAAAGTAAAATCTAACTATCGCTGCTATTATCGGCAATAAAGCACTTAATGCAAAACACGACTACGCCAACTAAATGGTAGTTAAGATTACTTCTGAAAAATAAGTTGCTACAGTGGAAAAGCAAAATAATTATTGCAAAAATTAAAGAGAAAAATAATCCCTTAATTTTTAATCCACAATCAACTTTACCCCTGAAGTCAGATAGGGTAAGGGAGGCAATTAATCTGGACAAATAGTCCGAAACGCACTCCTTAACTTTAGTTCAAACACCTTCCTGCTTCAGAACCCTTGTGAATGTTATACACTCACAAAACTTTACCAGCGTTTAGTATTACAAATCAACAATAACATATATTCCGACAAAATCCACCTGTAACTCAAATGTATATTATTTAAAATGCTGTGGAAAAAAACTTATCAGTTTGTGTGGTCAGCACGCCCGTAAACAGATCGTTAGTCTAGGGGATAAATTATTTAAAGATATAACAACTCACAAGACATCACACTCTTACTCTATATCAGAATAAAGAATCTAAAGTACAAAATCCAGATAGACGAGTCCACGTTTGTCGTACTCGTCTTCCTATTCTAAGTTCAAAAACCGGAAACGAGCAACCATTTGTCGTACTCGTCTTCCTATTCTAAGTTCAAAAATCCTACGGACGAGAACCCATTTGTCGTAGATTTTTCGATAGGAGTATTAAGACTTGAGTTGGTCCCTTCTGAATAGATTAGAATATGTGATATACACAGTGAGAGTAGTAAAAAAGAATTTGATTTTCCCAAGAGTGCAGTGGTAGCGAATCAAATAGAGCTGTCCCCTGAAAACAAGAATCTTCTCTCTCTCTCTCAGGCCTATCTTCTACGACAGATATATAAGAGTCAGACAGACTATTGACAACATATGTTACTATGTATGGACATACCACTCACGTGCACACCCCTTCAAGTGACAACAGTTTGACACACAGACGTGGGAAAACTATAACAATACTTATGTAAATATTCTAGAACGAGCTGACCAACACGCTGATTAGTTCCAGAGAGATTTTATTTATCATCTATAAAATCTTCTCACAACACCAAAACAAAAAAAAAAATACATCAAGGAAAAACATATGCACATAGTCATACAATATCAAGAAAATGCCACAAGGGTGATAGCCCCGCTATGATCTTAACTCTAGGTTTAGCCCACAGCCCCGTTAGGATGACAGATGATGGCCCAAAGAGTTATAGATGCATGTGGTTAGGGTCTAATATTGTCCCCCTTTGAAGGTATAGACTGACTTTGACAGCAGTATCTATTCTAACGTAACACGTTACTTAAGCAGCAAATCTCGCCTAAAAAAAACACATATAACAAATGAGGGTATTATACAACGAACCTCCTTCCGTCACTTTCACTCGATTCTTTCATCAGGGCCCTGATATACTTACAATCGGGTTGTGGTTTCGCCGGCTGGCGCAAATGTTGGACACTCACACTTTTTATCTGTTACTGTCGTTTACTGAAACAGATCCCAGCTCTGCAGATTTGTTTGTTGGTTTCATTAAAATGGATCTGGGGAGCGTCTGCTTCAGGCGATAGTTATTTCAGACTAAAGTTAATGTCACTTGACTCCCGAGGTAAGAATTAGGCTTAAACGAGCACAAAATGTCAGAACACGAAGTTTCCCTCAATTAGGAAGATGACCGGTGGACAACCTCTCTCAAAACAGAAAATCTTGGTTCCCCACTCACTTGTCAACAATGTCGGAAAGTTTATGTCATAGATTGTAATTATTCTCGCCGCCAGGCAGAAAATTTACGTAGAGTTTATGGAAGAAATTTAGATCTGGTTCACAGGCCCAGTATTGATCATTACAGTCTTTGAAAAACCCGTTAGTGGGATATTAGTATTTCTGTCTAACTTGCACCGTCAGATCAGTGTTACTTGAGAAACCCACGTGGTTCAAAATAAGGACTGTCTATTTCTTCACAATTATGAACTCTTATTAAATGCTGGTAAAGTTCGGGTCACCCCCAGTATTTCACTGTATAAAAAGAAAAGCACATATAAATCATTTTCATATTATGTACCCAATATAACTTACATTTAAAACAGCAAGCCTACAGCTTGACTTATATTTAAACTTCCGGCGAAATAAGTTATATAAAATCGATCATCAGGAATTTAGGAATATGGTGCGTATTCCGTCAATATTCACTGATGTCGCGTCTAGCATTTTATAAGTTAGTTTGAAAATTATGTTCTCGTCTGATTATTTAGCAGTTAATTTAAATTTAGTAATAGCCGACTGGATTGAAGCTGGAAATATAATTTATCCTGCTTTCCAATGAGACACGTCACTAGAAATTAATACAGACTTATAAATTATTCGCTCTGCACCAGGTCTACCTAGAGGAATAAATAGCGATTTAGCACTTTTAAACACTTCACAAAATACTAGATATACTAGATAATAATATATGATACCTCAAACACAGAATTCCTAAGAACTAAACCACTTCGATCAAACTAAAGGCCATCTCTTTTAACAGAGATTTTTAGAAATCGAACGAGGCTTGTTCTAGTCTTGACTGCGAAGTTACTGAGTGATAATGAAATCTAGCTCATTCTAGCATATATGAAAACCCAGACAAAGAGATGAACGTTCGCAAAAACGAAATAATTTCCCCCTTCTCATAACAACTACGTAACTAGAAGAGGCTGTCGTAAACTGCCACTTTCTGCGTGTCAGTTGCGAAATCTGAGACAACCTGTCTCCAATGCAGGGCAGTTTTCACACTACAGCTGACCATGGCCCACAGTGAGCGCCGTGTCAGTTTGGGGTTTTTCAGACAAATGTCTGAATACTGACCGGTGCAGATGTAAAGTATCACACCTCACCGGGACTTATGCCGAGAAGAAGCTCGCGCGCTCGGTGAGAATGTAGACGATTGTCTACGTCCTATGTTCAGCGAACCGACTTATCACGCCTTCTGACGCCCTGCAGCCCTGACATCTACGTAATATGGTTACTAGTCCGATTCTCAGTTTTGAGAAAGAAACAGGTAAAGTTTAAAAATACTGAAGAAAATATTTTTCGCAACCGAGTGATGCGAAAAATACAGGAAAAACAAGTATGGAAAGAATATAAATGAAAGGATTAGGGTGAGAGAATAGGAAGAAGATGTAGGTAATTTAATGACATAAAGACCTACGTGACACTTGGTTATCTTCATTCTCTCGTTCATCATTGGTTTTTTTTTTCTCTCGTTCATCATCAGTTATCTTCTTTCTCTAGTTCATCTTTGGTTATCTCCTTTTTCACGTTCATAATCAGTTATCTTGTTTCTCTCGTTCATCATCAGTTATCTTTTTTCTCTCGTTCTTCATTAGTTATCTTCATTCTCTCGTTCATAATCAGTTATCTTCTTTCTCTCGTTCATCATCAGTTATCTTCTTTCTCGCGTTCATAATCAGTTATCTTCTTTCTCTCGTTCATCATCAGTTATCTTCATTCTCTCGTTCATCATTGGTTATCTTTTTTCTCTCGTTCATCATTAGTTATCTTCTGTCTCTCGTTCTTCATTAGTTATCTTCTTTCTCACGTTCATAATCAGTTTTCTTTTTATCTCGTTCATCATCAGTTATCTTTTTTCTCTCGTTCATCATCAGTTATCTTCTTTCTCTCGTTCATCCTTGGTTATCTTCTTTCTCTCTTTCATCATTGGTTATCTTCTTTCTCTAGTTCATCCTTGGTTATCTTCTTTCTCTATATCATCATTGGTTATCTTCTTTCTCTCGTTCATCCTGGGTTATCTTCTTTCTCTCCTTCATCCTGGGTTATCTTCTTTCTCTCGTTCATCCTACGTTATCTTCTTTCTCTCTTTCATCATCGGTTATCTATTTTCTCTCGTTCATCATCAGTTATTTTCTTTCTCTCGGTTATCATCAGTTATCTTCTTTCTCTCGTTCATCATCAGTTATCTTCTTTCTCTCGTTCATGATCAGCTATCTTCTTTCTCTCGTTCATCATCAGTTATCTTCTTTCTCTCGTTCATCATAAGTTATCTTTTTCTCACGTTCATAATCAGTTATCTTCTTTCTCTCGTTCATCATCAGTTATCTTTTTTCTCTCGTTCTTCATTAGTTATCTTCTTTATCTCGTTCATCATCGGTTATCTTCTTTCTCTCGTTCGTCATCGTTTATCTTCTTTCTCTTATTCATCATTAGTTATTTTCTTTCTCTCGTTCATCATTAGTTATCTTCTTTCTCTCGTCCATCATCAGTTATCTTCTTTTTCTGGTTCATCCTCGGTTATCTTCTTTCTCCCGTTCATCCTTGGTTATATTCTTTCTGTTGTTCATCCTGGGTTATCATCTTTCTCTCTGTCATCATCTGTTATCTTATTTCTCTCGTTCATCATCAGTTATCTTCTTTCTCTCGTTCATCATCATTTTTTTTTCTTTCTCTCGTTCATCATCAGTTATCTTCTTTCTCTCGTTAAACATCCGTTATCTTCTTTCTCTCGATCATCACCAGTTATTTTCTTTCTCTCGTTCATCATCAGTTATCTTCTTTCTCTCGTTCATCATCAGTTATCTTCTTTCTCTCCTTCACCATCGGTTATCTTCTTTCTCTCGTTCATCATCAGTTATCTTTTTTCTAACGTTCATAATCAGTTAATTTCTTTCTCTCGTTCATCGTCAGTTATCTTATTTCTCTCGTTCATCATCAGTTATCTTCTTTCTCTCGTTCATCATTGGTTATCTTCTTTCTCTCGTTCATCACCAGTTATCTTCTTTCTCTCGTTCATCATTGGTTATCTTCTTTCTCCCGTTCATAATCAGTTATCTTTTTTCTCTCGTTCATCATCAGTTATCTTTTTCTCTCGTTCTTCATTAGTTATCTTCTTTCTCTCGTTCATCATTAGTTATCTTCTTTCTCTCGTTCATCATCGGTTATCTTCTTTCTCTGGTTCATCATCGGTTATCTTTTTTCTCTCGTTCATCATCGGTTATCTTCTTTCTCTGGTTCATCATCGGTTATCTTCTTACTCTCGTTCATCATCAGTTATCTTCTTTCTCTCGTTCATCATCGGTTATCTTCTTTCTCTGGTTCATAATCAGTTAATTTCTTTCTCTCGTTCATCGTCAGTTATCTTATTTCTCTCGTTCATCATCAGTTATCTTCTTTCTCTCGTTCATCATTGGTTATCTTCTTTCTCTCGTTCATCACCAGTTATCTTCTTTCTCTCGTTCATCATTGGTTATCTTCTTTCTCCCGTTCATAATCAGTTATCTTTTTTCTCTCGTTCATCATCAGTTATCTTTTTCTCTCGTTCTTCATTAGTTATCTTCTTTCTCTCGTTCATCATCAGTTATCTTCTTTCTCTCGTTCATCATCGGTTATCTTCTTTCTCTCGTTCATCATCGGTTTTCTTCTTTCTCTGGATCATCACCGGTTATCTTCTTTCTCTCGTTCATCACCGGTTATCTTTTTTCTCTCGGTCATCATTAGTTATCTTCTTTCTCTCGTTCATCATCAGTTATCTTCTTTCTCTGGTTCATCATTAGTTATCTTCTTTCTCTTGTTCATCATTAGTTATCTTCTTTCTCTCGTTCATCATCAGTTATCTTCTTTCTCTGGTTCATCATTAGTTATCTTCTTTCTCTCGTTCATCCATGGTTATCTTCTTTCTCTCGTTCAACATCTGTTATCTTCTTTCTCTTATTTATCGTCAGTTATTTTCTTTCTCTCGTTCATCATCAGTTATTTTCTTTCTCTCGTTCCTGATCAGTTATCTTCTTTCTCTCGTTCATCACCGGTTATCTTCTTTCTCTCGTTCATCATCAGTTATATTCTTTCTCTCGTTCATCCTTGGTTATCTTCTTTCTCTCGTTCATCATTGGTTATCTTCTTTCACTCGTTCTTCATTAGTTATCTTCTTTCTCTCGTTTATCCTTGGTTATCTTCTTTCTCCCGTTCATAATCAGTTATCTTTCTCTCGTTAATCATCAGTTATCTTTTTTCTCTTGTTCTTCATTAGTTATCTTCTTCCTCTCGTTCATCATTACTTATCTTCTTTCTCTCGTTCATCATCGGTTATCTTTCTCTCGTTCTTCATCGGTTATCTTCTTTCTCTGGTTCATCATCGGTTATCTTTTTTTCTAGTTCATCAGTTATCTTCTTTCTCTCGTTCATCATCGGTTATCTTCTTTCTCTCGTTCATCATTAGTTATCTTCTTTCTCTCGTTCATCATTAGTTATCTTCTTTCTCTGGTTCATCATTAGTTATCTTCTTTCTCTCGTTCATCATCAGTTATCTTCTTTCTCTCGTTCGTCCTTGGTTATCTTCTTTCTCTCGTTCATCATCGGTTATCTTCTTTCTCCCGTTTATCCTTGGTTATCTTCGTTCTCTCGTTCATCCTGGGTTATCTTCTTTCTCTCTTTCATAATCGGTTATCTTCTTTCTCTCGTTCATCATCAGTTATCTGTTGTAAATCTTAGGAAAAAAATCATGGATGCATGCCAGCTGGCAACAGATGCATCGGAGAGAGATAAAGAAAAGGCTCGTAAGTTACAGAATCACTCAAGACGTCTTCCTCTTCTTGTACCAGGCAACGAAGCGTTCGTGCTTTTATCGAGCAAACAGAATCAACTACTGATAACTTGGTGTGGTCCATTCAAGATTATGTCACGTATTTCAGATGTCGATTATGTCCTTGATGTTAAGGGACAAAGAAAGATTTTTCACATTAACATGTTGAAAGAGTTTTACTCAAGACCTGAACATCTTCAGGCAGTCTTTCACGCTGTTGATAATGTAGGTTCACATCCAACGAGCTGGGCGTCTTTATCAGTTATTCAGGAAGAAGAATCTTCTTTACCAGCTGTATCAATGACGTTTCCTAGTCTACCGGTACAATCTACCGAAATTTGGGAGGACGTGACGATCTGTCCGAATCTTACACTTGAGAACAAAACACATGTATCCGAATTATTACATTAGTTTCATGATGTACTTACAGACATACCAGGTAGAACCAATGCCATCACACTTGATATCATTTTAAATGATGAAAAGACTATTAGAGTGCGTCCATACCCGATACCATTACATTTTCACGACAAAGTAAACAAAGAAATAGATGACATGCGTCAATTAGGTATAATCAGTTCTTCTCAAAGTAATTTTGCTTTTCCCATGGTTATAATAAGAAAAAAAGACAATAATATTCGGCTCTGCATTGATTTCAGAAAATTAAATCAGGTCACAATTTTTGACGCCGAACCGTTACCATTATTGGATGATATTTTACCAAAATTGGCAGATGCAGTATATTTAAGTAAGTTCGATCTGTCAAAGGGTTATTGGCAGGTCCCATTGGCTGAAAGATGTAAACATTTTACGGCTTTTGCTACTCCCAGAGGGTTGTTCCAGTTCAATTTTATGTGTTTTGGACTAATGAATGCACCAGCTACGTTCACTAGAATGATGAGAATTCTCTTCTCGCATAGACAAGATATAATCTCATACATAGATGATATTTGTTTATTTAGCAACACTTGGGAAGAACATTTTCACGGTTTACACTCTCTATTATCCACGCTCAGATCTGCTGGGTTATCTGCTAGACCATCTAAGGTTTATATTGGATTCTCTGAGATTACTTTTCTAGGTCATAAGATTGGTCATGGGAATCTTCAAACTTTGGAGCAGAATGTTTCCAAGATTCTAAATCTTTCCATTCCTAGGACAAAAAAACAAGTCAGGAGTGTGTTAGGACTAGTGCAATATTATGGTAAATTTATTCCTAACATATCTTCAATTACATCAGATCTGTCCACTTTACTTAGGAAAGGGGCTCCTAATGTAATTAGGTGGACTCCAGAATGCAATGCTGCTTTTCTTAAAATTAAAGATTTGTTTTCATCCCCACCGATTTTAAAACTACCCAGGCTTAATAATCTTTATACTCTTCGAACAGACGCTTCGTCCAAGGGCGTTGGTGCTGTGTATCTTCAACAATTTGATGGACATCTTCATCCGATCACTTACATTTCGAGAAAGTTAAACAAGGCGGAAATGAATTTTTTGGTGTTGGAGAAGAAACTTCTAGCTGTAACCAAATTAGAGAAGTATCTGTTGGGTGTACCTTTCGTAATACAGTCAGATCAGAAGGCTTTGGCGTATTTAAAGACTAAGAACCATAAATGCGCCCGAGCAGCCCATTATTCGATTCTGATGCAGCCGTATAATTATACTATTCAAGCAATTCGAGGGTCCGACAATGTGGTGGCAGACGTACTTTCGAGGTGCCCTCAAGAAGACAGTACACAAGTTTTTAATGACAGTTAGTCCATGGTCAACAGTAATGGTGATGTAATTGGGACATTGAATGTTTATTGGTTTTATCCGGAACACAATTTAGTGTACTACAAAATGACTGTACGGCAATGATATTCAATAGCGATGAATTTTTTTGCGTGTATATTATAGAGGTTCCTAGAGGCATTGAAATAGGTAATTTGGGACCAATTTATGCATGTATTTGCTATTTTTTGGGGTTGGATCAGGAATAAACATGTATGGGATTTGCAGTGTATTCTTTATTGGTGAGGTACACATTATTGCAATCATTTTCCTATGGGTAGGTAATCCTATTAGATGTAACCATATTATGTAAGTTTTGGTTCTAGTATTATTGATACTAGAGGTAATAGAGGGCGGTGTTCATTTCCCGTAATTTGTTTTAATTTAGTATTATTATTACTTCCTATTTGGATTTTATTCATAAGGCAGTAGATTATATGACTTGTTTATCACCGTTTCATCTCATCGCCGACTGACTGATTATGTTATGAGACATTAGCTGACTTAGACTTACTGAGACTTAGGATAGTATTATGTTGGTATTTTTTAAAAATTACCTTAAGTGGTACATTTTTGAAGAAAAAAGAAACTACGTGTCTTTTTTCTTAACGGTGGTAGGGGGTAATTGTTGCGAATGGTTTTTTACAACATTATGTTGTTTCGCATCAAAGAGCGCTAGTTGAGTTTGGTGAAAATATTTGAAGATGTGTGACTAGTACACTTAGGTGCATTATTTATGCACGCAGTAAAAAAGGATGACGTAGGAGTTTTGTGGGTTGAAACAATGACGTAGAGAGTAAAAATGGACCCAAGAAATAAACAAGACGGGAACAGCCTTGTTTTGCTGGTGGGCTGGAAAACCCATGGAAAGGGGTATATTGATTTGTGCCATAAATAGGAATACACAACAGGATGAGTACTGTTTAAGTGTATAAATTGAGGTATACACATTTATGGAAGGGTAGATCTATACACCGTAAAAATCGAAGTCTAAATGATCCTGCTTTGTCGATATTGTGTATTAACTTTGAGAAAATTCATGCTAATGAAGTTTAAAGGAATTTGAGAAAGAAGTTTACGTGAAAATGGCACGGAAATATTCACTACATATTTAAAGATGTATTAGGAGGAAGAAGCAAAAATATCCTACTGTCAATGGGTAGAAAACTATGTTACGAATAGACGGAACGACATTACCTAATGACGGCTCATCATTTCTCATTGATCATCAGTTTTCAATAAACGTTGTTGTTTATTTTACCGGACCAGCATTGGCTTCATACCTAGTTATCGGTGAGCTGTTGGGCCTATCTGTGAATATTACTAATTCGTTATCCCTTGTAAGAGAACAACACTGCATAAATAATACAAGGACGATACAGTGCGGCTTTTGCATACCCACGAATAAAACATTCGCGTGACACTTTTGTTGTATACAAGTGATCTAACATTCATACAGACACATCTTGGAAGAGTGACAGTATACACATATCAATTGCAGACAAACCCTTTTAACACACTGAAATAAACGAACGGACGGACATATCTTAACACCAACGTCTGGATACAGATTAGTTAATTAGTTAGAGATTAAGTAGAATTATTGTTTATGTATAACTTTGAACTTATGCATGTATTATAATGTCCTTCATATTTCTGTTATAGAGATTTGCTGTGAACAGTAGTTGTTTTTTTACAACATCAAGATAATTAACCTAATCATTTTTTTTCAGAGCCCTAAGAAGTCCCAATAACATAAATTTTTTTTGGTTTTCAGGGCTAAGATGGAACAGCAAACAGAAACGGTAGTAGGCGTAATACGCCAGGTATCTGAGACATTGGGTAATGTCGTAATTTGAATCTGTCTAACAACACGGTCATATTTACCGCGCTCACTATGGGATAAATGGACCGATTGAATAACCAATCAGGACGCTTCTTTTCTATTATGTATAAATAAACCTTTTTATGTTTGACAGAAAGGGCCTATTCTGTGTATTTTATAGGAAGGAGTTATTTTATTTCTTAAAGAATAACGATATATACAGGGAAATACATTACTATTATAACATCTGGGATATTACTTAATAAGTAGGTACAGAGATGGCCTCAAAATAGTAATTTAATTAAAGAGAAAAATTGATTTTAGTGATATTTCTACATCAGGGTAGCTCCCGATTTAGCTACGTAAAGACTGCATAGATTTAAATGCCATGTAATAACTAAACAACAAAGATATAGAAAGATAGAGATAAATTAGCAGTTTAAATATCACTTTAAATAATTAAAGCGGCCCAATAATAAGTTATTTATAAAATATTTAATCTTAGTCACATTATACGAACAAGCTGAAAAAACGTCTTTTGATTCTTAAACACACATTTGGACAGTGCTTCCGATTGGGCGGACACGGCGCTATATATAGAACTGGGACTTGGGGAAGTCCGCCACAAAATTTTCAAATACCAAGCTACATGAATCGAGCGCAAATTGTTACTGCAGGGTCTTTTGCCGCTGTGATCTGAGAGCAGACTTAGATCACATTGAAAGCCTGTTTTCAGCTTGTGTATTATTGCCTGATGGTAAGAAAGATATATATATATATATATATATATATATATATATATATATATATATATATATATATATATATATATATATATATATATATATATATATATATATATGGAACCCGTTGATTGATATTGCCTGTGTATAGGCCCATATTATCTTGACCGTCGGCACACGAGGGGTGATGTGGTCGGCATCACGCCGGCCGCCTTAACCTTCCCAGAGTAGCTCGGTACCCATTTGGGGCTGGGTCGACCCAGGAGCCGTTTGTGGCCTAAAAATTTTCCGTGAAACTAATATATAGGTCATATATTGTTGCTGTGTTCCAAAGTGAAACTAAAGGTCATGTGCTGCCATGCTTATTTACCTGGAAACGTGTGTTGCCGAATTGAGGTCATGCCTGTGTGATTTTGAAATGAAAGCCAGCGTTAGAAAATGTGTATAATATTGTTCAGGTTGGCAAAAATTACGACTGTAAGTTTGAATAGGGTATTTGAATGAGTATTTCATCCTGGAATTACACCCTGTTCACGAACATAGGATAGGAGTACAGGAATTGTTAACATGATGTAATCAAGTTGTCAATTGCTATTGTGTACTAAACAAAATCAGTGTATGAAAGCCAATCAAGGGCTAAGGAATCTATCATAGAATGTTTACAGGAGATGAATAATCACATGGAACTGGCTGTAAGAGAAATGAAATTATATGTCCTGTGCAAACTGTTTATATGTGATGTTGTATGTGTGTGTGGAGTGGTGCTGGGGCCTACATGGAATGCGATTATCTTTAATTCCAGGTTCTGTCTCAAAATTATCAAGTACTATACATCCCCTGAGAGGAAGTCTGTTGGTAGTACAGCTCGTTATATACCTCGTGCCATACTCAGATTCCCAGCCTGGAGTTGCAGTTTGTGTCAACCCGGCCTGATGGATGCAGATCATCATTTAAATAAGATAGGTGGAATCTAGTTCCACTGTACAGCGAATCCAGTAATATCTAAATTCATAAAAACCACACATCATAAAAACAAAAACCATTTAATGATGAATATGAAGGACTTTTATTAACTAAGAAGAATTATATAATCCAGAGCCAGTGATTATATTATATTATTAGTACAGAAAATAATTGACATTATCTCGTTAACTTTACCATTTTATTCCTCATGGAAAAGTACATTTCCTATTATTTATTTAATGATGTAAATACCATTTGATTTCTTTGAGAATTCCTGACCGAAAAAATAAATCGGTAGAGGACAAATAAATTGTACATAATTTCAGTCAGTCTTGCTTAATAATTCTTAATAAGTTAATGTTCTGTAGTGAGATTTATTACATATATTAACTCAATTTTCCCCTAGATAATTAGCCAATAAAACAAAAGTATATTCATTAATCAACGTGGGATCTAGAGAGGTAGCAGATAGATCTTCAGTACCCCACACTATCATCATACTTGAAGGTTTACATAGCTTGACCCCACTATTGATGTCGATACACCCTTGCTCTTTTCAGAGAAAGGGGTATTTCTTATAAGACCAGTCTCTTATCTGGCGCTATCCTGGTATCATCTGATACACCTTTGTGTCCAGGAAAGTCTTTATTGCAATAACATCCAAACCTCTCGCGACATCTGTTGTCTCAGTCCGGGATTTTTCATTCATACTCTGGGGTCTTTACTTGAGACAGCTAGAGTAAAAGTAGGAATAAGGTAATAATATAATAAGATAAAGAAAGTCAATAAATAAAATTAACCAAATTGTGGTGACTGGATGAGCTGTCAGTGGTTATAGTTAATTAAGTTTATATTTTAATTTAGTGATACCCTATTTAGTTTATAATGTGTATAAGATTGCAAGAGAATGGAGACTTAGCAAAATTTAGGTCTTCTACAGTGCAGGCGGCAAAAGAATTTGGCATGAGTGGAGATTCTCTAATTCAATATGTTACTACGGAATGTGATAAGTTCATAGACAAGTAAGAAAAGAGATTAGAAACAGAGATAAGATTACAATTAGAGGCTGATAAAGAAGTTAAAAGGTTACAGTTAGAATCTGATAGGGAGGCTAGGCAAATGGAGGCAGAGGAAACAAGATTGCAAATGGAAGCTGATAGAAAGGAAAAGAGATTGCAAATGGAGGCAGAGGAAAAGAGATTGCAAATGAAGGCTGATAAAGAGGAAAGAGATTGCAAATGGAGGCAGAGGAAAAACGTTTGCAAAGGGAACATGAGTTGAGGCTGAAAGAGCTGGAACTTCAAGGACACGTTACTGGCAATGGGAGCAGGCCAACTACCTCTGATACTAGTGCAAGTCAGGGTGCCTCCAATTCAGTCATGAATTTCCACCTAAACCCATTTGTGGAGAAGGAAGATGATATTGAATCATTTTTGAGTAGGTATGAGAGATTAGCTACTAACTATGGCCTAGAGAAAGAGAAGTAGAGCCTAAAATTATCACAAGGACTGAGAGGAACTTCTTATGAAGTGTTTTCTAAACTGAGTAGAGAAGACCAAGAAGATTATGACCTCCTGAAGTAGGCCTTGTTAGTCAGATATGAGAAGAATGCTGAATTTTATAGAAAGAAATTTAGAACTACCAAGTAGAGGTGGGCGAATCGATACACTCCGTTGTTTCGAGACAGTCGGCTCAATTAATTATACTGTGTCGAAACAGTGTGTCGAAACAGTGTGTCGACACAATTGCCCGTATAATAGGGGAGAAAGAAGTCTCTTATAGACAGTACCGGGGCGGGTATACAGGTGTGAGACTCTCAGTTTTTACTGTCGTGAAAATTTGGCGTTTCGTGTGACCACAATAAATTTTTTACACAAGTCATCATTATGATGAAATAAAACGTAGAAGATGAAGATGCATATATGAAAATAATAAAAAAACAACAATAATAATTTAATAAGATAGGTAAGCTAGTTTTGGTAGACAATGATTAAATCCACACCGAGTAGGCTACACAGATATCAGCAGAACTAATAAAGTGTCCATTACATTTATACGAACACACGGACACTTTCAACTTTAAATAGCGCCTAAAACATTGACAACTGTACTGACACAATTTCCAGTGTCTATAACTTCTCAGCAAATTATCACTTGTAAAATCAAGTCATCATAACACATGAAAAATATGACATGGAATTCTACTAATGTTCCGAAGTGTTTTTCAAATTTTACAAAGGCCCACGGAAAGTGATACAGTGTGTCTCTTTGCAAAACAGCGAGGCAGAAACGAACTGAAACTGTGTCCATGTGTCGGACTCGGTGCATTGTTTGACTCATAACACAGGCCTCTGTTAAAACAGTCAGATATGACACGAAGAATGCTGAATTTTTACGAAACTGTGTCGAAAGAAAACATTCACACAGAACTACCAAGCTGCTGTCTGGAGAGATGTACCACCAATTCTCTGCAAGATTAGAGACCTACTTGGAGAAGTGGACTACTCTTGGGAAGAATCAAGACCTAAAAGAAATGGTCATGATGGAGCAAGTAAGAGAGTCTATGCCTCCAGACATGAGAAAATATCTTATGGAACAAGGTGCAGAGAGGTTGGGGGAGATTCTCACAGTTGCTGAGAGATATCAGACAGCCCAGTCAGAAGTAGCTGGAGTTAAGAAGAAACAAGGAGATAGTAGTAGAACCCCACAAGACCAAGATGAGTATAACAATAGGGATCAACCACATAGATTCAAACAAGGTTATGACAGGCCTAGATTTGATCATAGAGACAGGAACCCTCAGGCACAAGATAAAAGACCCTACAGACAGGGCGATCGGCGGTGCAAAATTTGCAAAATGAACAACCACCATACAACCGAATGTGGTAGGAAAGTACCTCCATATCACGCTACATGCATGATAACAGTGGGAAAGGGCAGGAAGGAACCGACAGCAAGTTAGGTAGATCTCCAACATCCCCCCGTCTGTGAAGAAGTAACATGTAACGGTACCAGAGTCAAGTGCCTTTACGATTCAGGATTGGAATATGACTCAGTTGTGAGTGCGACTCTGGTGCACCCTGAGCAGTATACCACAGGCAAAGTGGAGATACAAGGGGCATTAAAGGGAACAGCCACCATGACACTTCCTGTAGCCAAAATAAATGTTAAAACTTGTTATGTGGAAGAAGTGATTAGTGCAGCAGTGTGTGATGATCCAAATTTCCCGCTGGTGTTAGGAAGAAGATATGTTTTTCTAGGGAGCCCAATAAAACCTGTGATAATGGCAACACTCCAAGTCAGGTCGACCCCTAGTAAGGAGGAGGGAACACCACTTAATATTCATCCTAAACAGATGAGAAAGGCCCAGGCCAAAGATAAAACATTAAAACCTTGCTTTGGCAAATTACCAGACAGCCATAATCTCCCTAAGAAAGGACAATTTTATTTGAAGGATGGATTGCTTTACAGGAAAGCTGGAGCAAAACCACAAGGATATGGACAGTTAGTACTGCCATTGTGTTATAGGGACAAGGCTATGGAACAAGCACATGTTGTACCAGACAGTGGACATACAAAAATTGGTACCACCTGTCAACGGACATCTGTGAAATTTTATTGGCCAGGATTACCTGAGGACATTGCTCAGTATATAAATTCCTGTGCACAATGTAGCAAGGTGACATCCCCAAGTTGGGAAAATAATCAGGTCTTAGAAAAGCATTGTGGCAAACATAGGCCTGAAAATAAACATAAACAGGTGGACAGAGTGGATAGGATGGCACCTTTTCACTACCGTCTTCCATAAAACCAGTTACACTGGCAACTCTTCAGATGGTACCGAGAGTAAACATGAACACAGACAAGTCCCACCCGACACAAATTGGATCGGATTTCTTAAAACTGGCTAAAAATAGCAATGAGGTTAATAAGCCAGATTTGAAACTGAAACTGAGGGATTTCCCCAGAAAAGTTGGGAGAGGGAGTGTTATGTTTAAATATCATAACATTGGTCTTATACGATTACTTCCTGGTTATTTGTTTATTGGACGGTAGTCCTTGGTTTCAGGAAGTGACGTCGTGACTTCTGCTCAATTTGTAGCAGACGGGAGTTTTGAATGTGGGACAAGAACGCGTCTCTAACCGGCATTTGGCGTATGTCCTTGTGACTGTGTGGACGGAATATGTCCGTATGGACTTTGCTTGTGTTCATGCCTATGGCATTTGATTATTCACCTGCATGCCAGTTTACCACCAACTGAATTATGCATATAACTCCGTGTGTAATGTCAGTTTATTATGATGCAGAGTGATTGATGATTCGTTGTAAGTAAGTTACCAGTTCAAATAAAACTGTGTGAAGAATCAAAGTACAAGACAGTAATATAGACAGGCTAAGGATAGCTTCGTTATCATACATGATAGATATGAACAGTATGTCTATTAAATGTCGTGAACTGTGCAAAGCAGTTAAGCCTGATTGACTGAGTGCCTGTGTGCGGGCCAGGGAAGATGGTGTGAATGGCCATAATTAATATTCAATAAGAAATATAGAGGAAGCACTAAAGGATATTCCTGGGAAGGTACTCAGCAGGCCAGGATATCTTATAAAAGATATAAAGAGTTTTCACCATTGAGTCTGATACACTCATTAATAAAGGACGTCTGAGGGACGGATCCTGAACAAAAAGAAAGTAAATTTATATAAAAATTACCCGCATCAATGGGGGCTAAGCTTAAGGAGGCCAGAACCTGAAAGTTCGAAGTGCAAATTACAAGTTTCAAAATGGCGGCACTCATCGTCTGCCGAAGTATCTGAGATTGGAAAGGACTTTCCATATCTGATGTCATTATATGGGGCCTTCAAGTGTCACTAATATGAAAAAGTGACAAATATATGAGTATATTTCAAGTGATTCAACAAGATGCAGATTACAAGCATCCTATGTGTAATGTGGACCAGAGCGGTGTCCGTTAAAGTCAGCCTTCACAAATTCTAGGCCTAACCTAAGCCTAGTGAACGAAGTACCTCTACATTCCTCGCTTGGAGAAGTCACAGGGAGGAATTTTTTTGTGGCAACAGATAAGTGGATTTATTGTTACATACAGCTTGGATGTGAATAAGATCTGTTTGCCGGAATTCTGATTTCTCTGAATTCGTTTTCATTACGTGTACATGTCTGTACTTTAGCGGGATGCTGGTGGGACTTGATTTCCCCATTTCACACCGTTTCGACAGGTTTAATGGGAAAATTGAGCGTTCTATAGGATAGTATCTGTGTGATTCATTGTAAGGAGCCAGCATATTTTGCTGTATACGTAAAGACTGCCTCATTTGAATTTAGCAGATCCATTTCTGTCTAGTTGTATACTCATGTTTGATTATTGTTCATTCTTGTCAGTCCTGTCAGTGTCACATTTTATTTAGTTTTGTACATTATTGTTTGTAATATTGTCCACTATCATTTAGTTCATAGATGTCATCATTATTGTAAAATACGTCTTGTCTTGTTTAGTTGTAATAGAGCATCATTTTAATTCATTGTTATACCATTAATATTTATCCCTTGGTTTAACCATTTGAATTTGCTTTAGTTGCTCTAACCCTGTTTTCTTGTCATTACTCGTCGTGGTCGCTATTTTTTTGCTGTTCCATATCTTATATTTGACTACAGCTATATTAGTGCATTTATAAATTGATTTGAGATTGGTGGATTAAGTATTGAATATTTTGCTGACATATTCATATATATAAAAGTTGAAATATTGTGTACATACTGAGAATCACAATAATAAGAAACCGTGACTTCATTAAAGGATTTATTGAAGATTGGTAAAGAATTTGCTTTGGAAGGTGAAGCCTTGCAAGCTTATGTGAATAAAGAGTTAAAGAGACAAGAGGAACTTAGAAAAGAAGAATTATCTGAAAAAAGAAGACAAGAAGAATTGTCTGAAAAAAGAACACAAGAAGAATTAGCTGAAAAAAAGGAGATCAGAAGAAAGGGCATTGGAAATGGAAAAATTAGCCTATGCTAGATATCACGAAGAGATCAAATCTCAACAAGCTATAAAATTGGCTGAGATTGAGCTTGAAAAGCTAAAACTACAACAACCACAGTTGAATCCTGTGGTAGTGAAAATAGAAATAAAGATCATCCTACTGCCTTCAAAATTAATCTGCCAAAATTCAATCCGTCCATAGACGATATCTCGTGCTTCTTAAATAGATATCAGACTTATTGTGAAGAATTTAAAATTGACAAATTCACTTGGTCCAGTAGACTTCATGAATTTATTGGTAGGTGAACCATTCACTGCAGTCTCTACCTTAGATGACCAAACCAGAAAAGATTATGATGCTGTTAAACTGATGTTACTGCAGAAATACCAATTAGATGATGAGGGTTATAGACAGAAATTTCGATCTTTGCACCCAGATTCAGGAAAGGATTTCACTGAATTTATTTCAGCTGTAAAATTAAATTTTTCTAGATGGATTGAATTATCCAAAACTGAAAAAAACTTTTGAAGGATTGTCAGATTTAATTTTAAGAGACAAGGTCTTGTCATCTGTTAGTGCTGATTTCTTGCATTCCTACAGGAAAGAAAACCAGAGAATCTGACTAAGCTACAAACTTTAGGTCGTCAATACCAAGTAGCACATCCTAACAGAATACTGAGCAAAAACAGTGTTAAAGATTCATTACCAGCTGCATCTGCTAGGTCATTTCAGGACAGTGCACCTAGGTACAGATCAATTGGTATAGATAGGAATCACAGATTTAATCCATCGCATAACTATAGCAAGAATAGAGGTAGATATAACTTTAATAAATATCAACCTCAAAGAAATTTCAATTCCTATGATGAGGAACTTTTTTATCCACAAACCTCATTTAGATCAAATAATTGGGAAAATATAGGAGGATACAACCCAAAACCAAACAGAGGGCAAAAATCCTTTCACAGAGGTAATGATTATAATGCAAATAATAAAAGATCTTATCATAATAATACTACCAGGCAACCTAGAAACTCTGAACGTACAAATGCTGTTGTTCATGAGAGTAATCATAACCATGATGATATAGTAGCACATGCTAATTCATGCAGTGTAGACTTGTCAAATAGTGATAACTGCACTAATTGCAATTCTTTATTTCAGCCTCAAGGAGTCCCAAGATTATTATGCGGACATCCCCTGCCAGTCATGTCGTCGTTTGAAAGTACTGGTTCATTAATTTTAAATAAAGGTTTTGTCAATAATCAGTTGGTATCTTTATTGAGAGATACAGGAGCAACAACTATTGGGGTTCGCAAAGCACTGGTGGATAAGTCGGACTATACTGGAAAACATGTGAAATGCATCACATTTGGAGGAACCGTGGAGTATTACCCCACAGCTGAGGTGTTCTTAGATACGCCATATTTTACAGGAAGAACACTTGTATGCCTCTTGGAGAATCCAATTGCTGGGATCATTTTAGGAAACATACCTAAGTTGCATGAATGTACAAAGGAGGAAATTGAAAAATGGGAAAGACAATATTTACTATGTTCAAATGCTGTGACTACTAGGGCTCAGGCTCGCATAGAGAAGGATCAACACATACCAGTTGTTGATGTGTTACCTGAAGATATAACTGATGAAATTACTTCAGAAGAAGAAGAAGATGAAAATAATAATGATGATGAAAATCATTATCATCAGGAAAGCAATGGTGATATACAGGTAATGGATGATGTCAATACTAATGATGATTCTTTATTTCAGATGGAACTCATTGATAAGGAAACTTTTATACAAAGACAGAAAGATGATATGTCCTTAAGAAATTTTTTTCACATTTCTCATTTGGATAATGTAAGGGTTGATGACAATTCAAAACACTGGTATACTATAAAGAATGGAATATTAATAAGAAATTATCAAGATACTAATTATTTAAAGAAACAAATTATGGTACCAGCTTGTTTTCGTCCATTTATTTTACGACATGCACATGACATTGAATGTGCTGGACATTTAGGTGTTGCTAGAACAAAACAAAGAGTTTTGTCACACTTCTTTTGGCCGGGTATTACAAAAGACGTAAAATTATTTTGTCGTACGTGTACCACTTGCCAAAGCTTAGCAACTAGAAAACCGAAACATGATGCTCCTATTCAGGCAGCTGATATCTCTTTGCGGCCCTTCGCAAAGATGGCCATTGACATTATTGGCCCTTTAAAGGTAACGTCAGCCAGAGGTCATCAATATGTGTTGACCTGCATTGATATGTGCACACGCTGGCCGGAAGCTATACCATTAAAAACCATTACAACAGTAGATATTGCTGATGCACTATTTTTTATTTTTAGCCGTATAGGTTTTCCTGAAAACATCCTATCGGATAGAGGAACTCAATTAGTTTCAGATGCCATGAAACAAGTGATGGATATGTTTGGTATTGAGAGATCCCGTAGTTCAGTCTATCATCCACAGTCCAACGGGAAAATAGAGGTTCTCAATAGATCAATAAAACATATGTTTCATAAAGTTACCATGAAATATCCACAAAATTGGGACAGAGTTCTCCCAGCAATTTTATTTGCGTACAGAGAAATTAAAAATGAACATACGAGCTTTAGTCCATTCGAGTTAGTTTTTGGCGCCAAACCCAGAGGCCCATTGTCCATATTAAAACAGCTATTAATTGGAGCTGAAATGAATGAGGAGGTTCAAACCTCATACCAATATGTGGTCAATCTCAGGAAAAAAATAATAGACGCATGCCAAATAGCAGTAAATTCATCTGAAAAGGCGAAGCTTAGGGCGAGGTTGTTTCTTAACCAAAACCGCAAATTACGCCAACTTTGGCCTGGTGATGAAGCATACGTACTATTACCCAAGAAAGATAACAAACTATTGGTTTCATGGAGACGACCTTACAGGATTGTGGAGAAACTGTCTGCTGTTGATTATATTGTTTCAGTAGATGGAAAAGAAAAAACTTTTCATATCAATATGTTGCAGCAGTTTCATACACACGTCCACCACATCTTAGACCAGTCTTTGAAGCTCTTGATGAATCTGTCAGTCTTCATTCTTCTTTGGCTGTGATACAGGAGGAAAATTCTGATTTGTCTGATGGAAATGAATCACTCTTGGTGTTACGTAGTGTTCACTTCTAAGCTACTGAAAGTTGGAAAGATGTTGCTATATCTCCAACTCTGTCGTCTGTTCAGAAAGAACAAGCTACTAAATTGCTACTGTCTTTTGCTGATGTCCTTACTGATGTTTCAGGACACACTGATATCATCGAACATGATATCATTCTCACTGATTTTCAACCTATTAAGTTGAAACCCTATTCTATACCTATACACTTACAGCCTCAGGTTAAGGAAGAATTGGAGCAGATGGTGAAACTAGAAATCATTTCTCCATCTCATTCTCCCTACAGTTTTCCGATGGTCTTGATTCGGAAGAAAGATAAATCTATACGTATATGCATAGATTTTAGACGTTTAAATTCTGTGAACATACCTGATGCGGAGCCTCTCCCGATGTTAGAATCTTTGTTAGACAGATTAGCTTCTACTACATTTTTCTCGAAATTTGATCTTTCTAAAGGCTATTGGCAAGTGCCATTAACGGAAAAATCCAAGCCTTAAACTGCCTTTGCTACTCCATTAGGTCTATTTGAGTTCAATTATATGTCTTTTGGCTTAGTAAACGCGCCTGCGACCTTCGTTCGCATGATGCGAAGACTCTTCTCCGATAGAGAAGATCTTATTTCTTATATAGATGACATTTGTCTGTTTCATCGATCTTGGGATGAACATTTGGAGGGTATTCAATCATTACTAAACACTTTACGTCTTCATAACTTAACTGCGCGTCCTTCTAAAACAAAAGTTGGATTTCAGGAAATTTCATTTTTGGGATATAAGGTTGGAGGAGGTTTCTTGAAAACAGAGGATACAACCATTTCTAGAATCCGAAAACCTTGATGTCCCTAAAACTAAAAAACAGGTTAGGAGTATTCTGGGTCTACTTAATTTCTATCGCAAATTTATTTCTAATTTTGCAGAGATTACAGCTGTATTATCGCCACTGGTGAAAAAGGATTCCCCGAACAGGTTTATTTGCAGCCATGAATGTTGTGTAGCTTTAAATAAACTTAAATGCTTGTTCTCAAAAATGCCTATATTGAGATTGCCTGATCCTTCCAAACATTTTACCCTCAGAGTCGACGCATCCAAGTCTTCAATTGGTGGCTCGTTATTACAGGAATGGAATGGCTGTCTGCATTCCACACTTTACGTTAGCAGGAAGCTGACGCCTACTGAGCAGCGTTATCCTATCATTGAAAGGGAATTATTGGCAGTTGTCTTCTGCTTCTCAAAATTACAAAGGTACTTACTTGGAGCGAGTTTCACACTGGAAACAGATCAGAGAGCCCTATCATACCTTAAGACAGCACGATTCAAGAATGAAAGAGCTGCTCGTGCATCACTGTCTCTTTAGCCCTACGAATATATTATAAAGCCTATCAAGGGAAGCGTGAATGTGATGGCAGATGTCTTTTCCCACTGCATGAAACATCCACTAGCTCCGGTTGACGCCTCAAATTCTCGTTCAACGCATATGTAATTGTCAAACATGCATGATGCCTTTAAGAAGTCAAGAACTTTGACACAACTATAACTGCATATGAACTGTTACGTATACCTTTTGTTGACAAGTGTATCGCATAATTCAGATAGTACTACCACAGTGCATCGTCATGTACAGAAACAAATTGCTAAACTACAGACAGTTTGCCATGCAGCATGATGATAATGTTCTTCTATGCAACCGAAGTCAACTTATATATCAAATCGTTCAACATATTGTTTCTAATGCAGTTGTTCAAGGCCAATACTTCCATACTACATGCACGTTATAAAATATCTATTTGCAAGATGTAATAACAATTCGACTTATTCAAGACGGATTTCTTGAAATATTCATTAATTTTCCCATTAAAGTGACTGCTACTAACATAAAAAGGGAAATAACTCAGAAATGCTTATTCTGCAGATTCAAAGGGGACACACAAAAAACTGCGTCTCAACTTGGACTTCGAAAAATGGAAAGTACAGAATGAATTACATTGACTTTCAAGTATATTCCTATTGCGTGGGAGACAAACATCGACAATCGAAGTACGTCAAAACTATAGATTTCAATGAACTTGTACGTGACTACATGTGAAAATAACTTTGCATCAACAAGAATAAGTGCTGAATGCGTGAAAACAAAATACTTCAAGGAACTTTTTCAAACTACGTGTAGAAAAATGACTTTGTTTTCAACAAGGATGAACTATTGTGAGCGACATTGGATAATAAATAACATTAATTGGTTAATATGTGATTAATTATCGTAACCTACAGGGGTGTTTCATACTTGGTGGAACTTATTACTTTATTGTGTTCAGATATTAATTAATATATCTTCACAATACATTTCATTAACATGGTCAGTCATCACAGCAGATTACATACATTCACATATTAATAACTATTTTGACATATTGTCGCAGTCACTCATTATCAATTGATTTGTCTGCCTCATATGATCTATTGTGTCTTTGATTGCTAATTATGCATTTCATTGATAGATAAGTGGACTTACATGACTGACATGACATAAGGTGTTTGTTGACATGGTGTGCTGTATGAGGGCCTTGACTGACATATATTGAATTCTTTCCACACTTCCTTATGATTAATACGGTGACCTCACATTTGTGTCAAAAGAGATGTCTTCTATAGAGACAATGGGTTTGGTAATTTCATTACTAAATTCCACACCATGTGTGTCTTATTGTCGATTGTGGAGCATGCATCTAGGTGCTATATGAATAATGACAGTTGGGAGAATGGATATTGTCATCTGGTTACTCCAGTGATTTTATAGATTTTGCTGTGTAAATAATGAAAAGTTTCTTTTCATTATTTTAGAGCAGGGGGGAGTAAATGTTATGTTTAAATATCATAACATTGGTCTTATACGATCACTTCCTGGTTATTTGTTTATTGGACGGTAGTCCTTGGTTTCAGGAAGTGACGTCTTGACTTCTGCTCAATTTGTAGCAGACGGGAGTTTTGAATGTGGGACAAGAACGCGTCTCTAACCGGCATTCGGCGTATGTCCTTGTGACTGTATGGACGGAATATGTCCGTATGGACTTTGCTTGTGTTCATGCCTATGGCATTTGATTATCCACCTGCATGCCAGTTTACCACCAACTGAATTATGCATATAGCTCCCTGTGTAATGTCAGTTTATTATGATGCAGAGTGATTGATGATTCGTTGTACGTAAGTTACCAGTTCAAATAAAACTGTGTGAAGAATCAAAGTACAAGACAGTAATATAGACAGGCTAAGGATAGCTTCGTTATCATACATGATGGATATGAACAGCATGTCTATTAAATGTCGTGAACTGTGCAAAGCAGTTAAGCCTTATTGACTGAGTGCCTGTGTGCGGGCCAGGGAAGATAGGGTGAATGGCCATAATTAATATTCAATAAGAAATATAGAGGAAGCACTAAATGATATCCCTGGGAAGGTACTCAGCAGGCCAGGATATCTTATAAAAGATATAAAGAGTGTTCAGTATTGAGTCTGATACACTCATTAATAAAGGACATCTGAGGGACGGATCCTGAACAAGAAGATATATATATATATAAATTACCCGCATCAGGGAGATTGGCCAATTGTCCTAATGCTCAGCCCACATCATTATACGGCTATTAATTTAGCATTATGAGGGCACCGGCGACATAGGTAGTTGGCCGGCCCTGTACAGTCCAGTGGAAGTAGTGTACGGACATGGACTGAGAATATATTTTAGCAAAGGCTAACAGGGAGAATTGATTCTTGGTGCAGGAAATTCATTTCCCCATATTACATATTATCTCGCCAGTGAGGGTTAGCTGAGAAACCCCTCTGGTGAAAATGGACTCTACCTGAACGGCAGAAAATAAAGTCACACATGAATATTAGTAAAGGGTTTTACCAGGTTCCATTCAAGCCTGAGCTCAGACCATTGGTGTCTGTGATCATTTCGGAGGGGCACATTGAATTCATATGTTGCTTTTGGATTGAAGAATACTCCGAGTGTTTTATACAGGATGATAAGGAAATTATTGGATCCCCTACATAACTCAGCTATCACCAATTTTAAAGATTACTCCTCATAAATATTGCAACCTTAAGGAACATCTAACACCTCTGGTCATGTCATGGAATAGACTCAGAGAAGAGTAATGGTGAATATTGATTGATAATCAGCAGTTGACAGGCAGTAGCACCTGTGCTGTTTATTTACACAACCTGAGATATATCCCTGGATCTCAAAATGTTGGGTGCCTACTCGAATTGACCCACCTGCAGGAAACCAGGATAACACTAAGGCAGAGTGAAATTCAATTTGGCATAATATGACGTGATTGTAATACAGACATGAAAGCTTCAAAAGTGGTTCACGCTTTTTTAACGGGGGAGCTATGTCGTAATTTGAATCTGTCTAACAACACGGTCATATTTACCACGTTCACTATGGGATAAATGGACCGATTTCTTTTCTATTATGTATAAATAAACCTTTTTATGTTTGACAGAAAGGGCATATTCTGTGTATTTTATAGGAAGGAGTTATTTTATTTCTTAAAGAATAACAATATATACAGGGAAATACCTAACTATTATAACATCTGGGATATTACTTAATAAGTAGGTACAAAGATGGCCTCAAAATAGTAATTTAATTAAAGAGAAAAATTAGTTTTAGTGATATTTCTACATCAGGGTAGCTCCCGATTTAGCAACGTAAAGACTGCATAGATGTAAATGCCATGTAATAACTAAACAACAAAGATATAGAAAGATAGAGATAAATTAGCAGTTTAAATATCACTTTAAATAATTAAAAACGGCCCAATAATAAGTTATATATAAAATATTTAAACTTAGTCACATTATACGGGCAAGCTGAAAAAACGTCTAGGTTTTGATTCTTAAACACACATTTGGACCGTGCTTCCGATTGGGCGGACACGGCGCTATATATAGAACTGGGACTTGGGGAAGTCCGCCACAAAATTTTCAAATACCAAGCTACATGAATCGAGCGCAAATTGTTACTGCAGGATCCTTTGCCGCTGTGATCTGGGAGCAGACGTAGATCACATTGAAAGCCTGTATTCAGCTTGTGTGTTATTGCCTGATGGTAAGAAAGATATATATATATTTGTATATATTGTTGATTATTTGCCTGTGTATACCCGCTTATGTGTTCGGATGTGTAGAAATTGAAACTACAGGTCATGTGCTGCCATGCTGGTTTACTTGGAAACGTGTGTTGCCGAATTGAGGGCATGCCTGTATGATTTTGAAATGAAAGCCAGCGTTAGAAAATGTGTATAATATTGGTCAGTAGGGCAAAAATTACGACTGTAAGTTTGAATAGGGTATTTGAATGAGTATTTCATCCTGGAATTACACACTGTTCACGAACATAGGATAGGAGTACAGTAATTGTTAACATAATGTAATCAAGTTGTCACTTGCTATTGTGTACTTAACCAAATCATTGTATGGAAGCCAATCATGGGCTAAGGAATCTATCATAAAATGTTTACAGGAGATGAATAATCACACGGAACTGGCTGTAAGAGAAATGAAGTTATATGTCCTGTGCAAACTGTTAGCACAATTACTGAAAAATGTTTATATGTGATGTAGTGTGTGTGTGGAGTGGTGCTGGAGCCTACATGGATTACGATTATCTTTCATTCCAGGTTCTGTCTCGATATTATCAAGTATTATACATCCCCTGAGAGGAAGTCTGTTGGTAGTACAGCTCGTTATATACCTCGAGCCATACCCAGATTCCCAGTCTGGAGTTGCAGTTTGTGTCAACCCGGCCTGATGGAAGCAGATCATCGTCTAAATAAGATAGGTGGAATCTAGTTCCACTGTACAGCGAATCCAGTAATATCTAAATTCATAAAAACCACACATCATAAAAACAAAGAAACATTTAATGATGAATATGAAGGACTTTTATTAACTAAGAAGAATTATATAGTCCAGAGCCAGTGATTATATTATATTATTAGTACAGAAAATAATTGACATTATCTCGTTACCTTTACCATATTATTCCTCATGGAAAAGTACATTTCCTATTATTTATTTAATGATGTAAATACCATTTGATTTCTTTGAGCATTTCTGATCGAAAAAATAAATCGGTAGAGGACAAATAAATTGTGCATAATTTCAGTCAGTCTTGCTTAATAATTCTTAATAAGCTAATGTTCTGCAGTGAGATTTATTACATATATTAACTCAATTTTCCCCTACATAATTAGCCAATAAAACTAAAGTATATTCATTAATCAATGTGGGATCTAGAGAGGTAGCAGATAGATCTTCAGTACCCCACACTATCATCATACTTAAAGGTTTACATAGCTTGACCCCACTATTGATGTCGATACACCCTTGCTCTTTTCAGGGAAGAGGGTATTTCTTATAAGACCAGTCTCTTATCTGGCACTATCCTGGTATCATCTGATACACCTTTGTGTCCAGGAGAGTCTTTATTGTAATAACATCCAAACCTCTCGCAACAGGTAAGCTAGACAAAAACAGCAAACTTACCAATGTTAAGGGTAATGTTAATACGTTTTCAGGTAAATCTACTGAATGTAAGGCCTGGCTCTTACAAATAGAGAGATATTCTTTATCGGTTCAGGCCTCAGACAATGAAAAGAGATTGTTAGCTTTTCTTACCAGCACACATTTAGTAGCCGATTTCATTAGATGAAGGTTAGACACAGTGCCAGATGAATCATGGCAAGATTTCAAACAGGAATTGGTGAAGAGATATGGAGAATTACAAGATGTACACCTAGGATGGCAGAAACTTAGGAAGATAAAACAAAGCAAAAAGGAAACGATACAGATGTATACTGATAGAATGTTTAACATCATTGAAGATGTATTCCCAGCTGAAACGATAGACAGATAAGGAATAGATAGCCAATTGATCGGTATCTTCGTAGACGGATTATATATTGATGCCATCAAACTCCACTTAATAAGGAAAGATCAAAAGACGTTAAAAGACACTATGGCTTCTGCCATTGCAGAACAAAACATAAGGAGAAGGTTTGAGTTGAGAGTAGAACAGGCAAGGGCTGAAGAGGGGGAACCAATGGAGATAGATAACATAGGTCGTAGAAACAATTGTGGAAGAAGACAACAAACAGGTAGCAGACTGTTGCAGGACATTGAATGTTACAATTGCCATCAGCGGGGACACAGAGCTAGCGTGTGTACATGGAGACCACCACGCAGGTATCAAAGCAGTAGGGCTACACATATGGTAGTTATCATGGTCCGCGACAGACTATGTGTAGGGACAGGACGACACCTGGTGTCAACCTCAATACACCCGCACACAAGGGGCACACTCATGCATGCACCGCACGAGGGCTTTCGAGACACCTCTGTACGGTAGATACAGTAGTCAGGGAAAAGGCAGATCTACTCACATAAGGGAGACTGACATGAGTAGGATAAATAATAGGTCTCAGAATAATAAGCAGGTACCTATGGGAAGGAAACCAAGGATATGAAAACCGAATGGAGATATCAACAGTGAACGAAACGTACCATACAGATCCGAGTTCTTGTTTGATAACGATAGGTGACAGAAAAATCAGAAGTCTCTTGGACTCAGGCGCTAGTGTTAGCTTATTAAGATTTGGGATGTATAAACAGCTACGTCAGCCACCCAACTTGGAAAAAACACGCATACAACTCACGTCAGTGTCCGGCGAAAGGTTAAAGGTTATGGAAATGTCAACGTTACGGTTTAGCATTGGAACGAAGTCGTTGATGCAAACGTTTATTATAGTGAAAGGTATGTCACGGAATTGCATATTGGGCAGAGATTTTATGAAGAAATACAGCGTAAGATTGTACTTTTACATACAGAAGCTCAGGAAGAGTATATTGACAGGCAGGATGATATGCATATCGCATCAGTGATAAGATTACAGAAACCGATCACTTTACGTCCGAATACGGTGAACATAGTCACAGGAAAGATTAAGAGTTCACCATATTATAAAATTGGACAGACTGTCAGAACAATGGAATTCCAGGATGCAGACATAGCCGATGAACTAGGCATAAACATTACGGAGGGGATAGTAGTGATAGGACACAGGTCTCAATTTCCAGTTAAGCTACTCAACACAGCAGCAAAGCATGTCACGATGCCAAGAGGATTCATCTTGGGAGAGTACAACACATGTCACACACTGAAAGCAGCCGACAACGACAGGATAACTACGACGAAAGGAAAGATAGACATAGTGGTATCCGAGATTGGAAAACATACACTAGGAAGGGTATCCAACAGTTAGGAAGGGATTATAGGAATACCAGTAATTTTCTAGCGTGTAGAGAACAGGATCGTACGTGGAGGGAAAGAAGATGGAGCCATAGAAACAACAATCGCATAGAATACAGGAAAAGAGACACCAGATGAAGAAATAATTGTCTCAGACCGTATTACACATCCGATCGAGTACATAGGATGGAAATGGTTCAAGAAAGTAGTCGACAACCTTGTTTTGAAGACAGACATACAAATAGGAACCTATATGAGACTGGAAGCAGTCAACAAAGAGATAGAATGCAGGGACGAATTACACAACATGTTAGCATAAAGGATAGGATGAAGGAGATTAAGAAACAGGTACGGACAGAAAAAGAAAACAAAAGAATATTTCAAGACTTCATCACGAAACATCATGATGCATTTGCGCTAAATGACATGGAAATACTAATCCGGGAAAAACACCGAGCACACACCTTGGCACAAAGGAACATCAAGAAAGACTTTGAAAGGAGGCAAAGAAATGCGAATAAAAATGCAGTTGCACAAGAATTCAAGCCAGGAGACAGTGTTCTATAGGAAACATGTTAGGAGTGGAAAACTAGACCAGAACTGGATTCCGAATTGGCAGGTGTTACGACGCGTTTCAGAAACAACATACCAAACATGGAAACAAGATCAAAATAAAACCATCAAGGCGCATGTACAACATTTAAGGTAACAAACGCAGAAACCTATAGACATACCACCGCAGGAACAGAATAAGAGGAAGACCCATTATGTATTGGTACCAGAGGACACAGAGGAGGCTACATCAAAAGAAAGTTCTCCAGAAGAGTCATACAGACCAAGAGCAGGTGGAAGTCGGATAGTCACTAGAGCGGAGATACATACACAACCGAAAAACCCAAACCAAAGATCTGGAGTTTTTAACGATTCACAAAACAAACATGAGAAACTGGAGAGATGTTACGGTATTTTAATTGGCATCGTCTGCTAGAGGTTAGCAGCATACGATTTTAGGGGTTACAGCATTTAATGTAATGTAAAATATTATTAGACTA
The DNA here is from genome assembly GCA_024509875.1 of Oreohelix idahoensis. Classification (NCBI taxonomy): domain Eukaryota; kingdom Metazoa; phylum Mollusca; class Gastropoda; order Stylommatophora; family Oreohelicidae; genus Oreohelix; species Oreohelix idahoensis. The sequence continues at coordinate 179,455 of JAMPIV010010787.1, read as the reverse complement.
TTGAACGCTATGACGTATCAGCGTTGGTAGGTCACGCACCGTGACCAAGAGACGGGACCCTTTCTTGTATGACCGTCGAACTGAGAAGACGTGTCCTTGTATTCTTATAGTGTCGGGCATGGAATGCCACACAGTTATATTGTATTTAAATATGGACATGGGTCAGTCCACTGATTCTATGAAAGAGATGAACGTTTCAGGTTATTAATTGACTAAACCAAAGTCGGGAGGAATTAACAGTCCTTATTGATTATATTTTGCCAGACGCATAATCTCACTGTCGGTCGTTGGGATCACCAACCACGTGTACATATAGTTATGACGTTCTGCCTATAATAATTCATGCTATTTGACAAGGACTGATTTGCAGATAAATCATATACGAAGTATGAACTGAACTTAATATGTATTTTATTAATGATGACCATGTGTGAACTGTTTATGTATGGAATCGATGTATTAAATTGTGATGGACTCACGGAACGACTTATCAAGTCTATGAACGTTGGGAATTGAAATATTATGATGTTGACCAATCTTGTATCCCACCTTCGCGTAACTTACTACCAACAGCACGATACCATAATTGGCTAAGAAAACAAGGGATAGATCTTAGCAACTGTAAACAGAAGAGCTAGCCGGCAATTGCAACAACCAAACCCTGCCTCAACAACTGGTAGGCCATTGCTTGGGGATCGAAAGAAAAGAAAAAAAATTTTCGCAAATTTTCACGGACTGTTTACGATTGTAAGAGAATCACGTGATTTCATAAATATGACGTGGCACGCGCAACTACGAAGGTCAACCTGACGTCACAGAATCGTGCGTACTTGCCTAACGTCCAAGATACAACCGTCAGCGAAGGCTATTCGAATGCAGATAAATTATCAAAGCAGACCTAAGGATGAAGAACATTTACTTGCCAAATAACATTTACCTACCAATGAGGAGCAGACATTTTAAGACATTGTTCTAGTCCGTTGGTGAACTTGGCATCGCCGGAGCATTTGAAAGATAAGTCTAATTGTGACTGTTGTCATTCATAAAAACAGTACTAAGACTATTTCGTCTGTACAGGCATGTCTATTCTATTTTTCATATATATATATATGTTATATCTGTTTTCACCGTTGTGTTGTTCCTACTTCGTGGGTTGGTTGGGAGGAGAATTGAAACCAATTTCATGGCTCCCCGGACGTCCAAATTGGTTTTAATCGCACTATAGGGCCGTCAGTTAATTGCACTTAACGAAGAACCCATCGACGACTTTCCGATGATTTCGTCCGTTCGTATTTGCTATTAATTAACCTTGCATGTTAGATGTCTAGTCTAGTAATAACCAGTGTATTCTAGTGTATTTAGTTCCAATTTTTATTCATTTCTGTAATTTGTTCGTAACTATTTCGTATTTTCTCCATCTTTCTATAATTTATTTGAATTGTTAATATATGTCGCATTTTTGTTAAATTTTTGAGATTATTCACGTAGATAGGTTTTCAACAACAAAAAAATCTATCAAATAGATTTTTTTCCCCCGGTGGACAGAGAATTGTTACGGTATTTTAATTGGCATCGTCTGCTAGAGGTTAGCAGCATACGATTTTAGGGGTTACAGCATTTAATGTAATGTAAAATATTATTAGACTATTGAACGCTATGACGTATCAGCGTTGGTAGGTCACGCACCGTGACCAAGAGACGGGACCCTTTCTTGTATGACCGTCGAACTGAGAAGACGTGTCCTTGTATTCTTATAGTGTCGGGCATGGAATGCCACACGGTTATATTGTATTTAAATATGGACATGGGTCAGTCCACTGATTCTATGAAAGAGATGAACGTTTCAGGTTAGTAATTGACTAAACCAAAGTCGGGAGCAATTAACAGTCCTTATTGATTATATTTTGCCAGACGCATAATCTCACTGTCGGTCGTTGGGATCACCAACCACGTGTACATATAGTTATGACGTTCTGCCTATAATAATTCATGCTATTTGACAAGGACTGATTTGCAGATAAATCATATACGAAGTATGAACTGAACTTAATATGTATTTTATTAATGATGACCATGTGTGAACTGTTTATGTATGGAATCGATGTATTAAATTGTGATGGACTCAAGGAACGACTTATCAAGTCTATGAACGTTGGGAATTGAAATATTATGATGTTGACCAATCTTGTATCCCATCTTCGCGTAACTTACTACCAACAGCACGATACCATAATTGGCTAAGAAAACAAAGGATAGATCTTAGCAACTGTAAACCCTGCCTCAACAAGAGAGGAAGCGAGGAAGATAAGAGAAAACAGGATACAGAGAGAAATAGACAGAGAAAGCAGACAGAGGTAGAAATAGAGGAAGAAGAGGAAGACGTACAGCGTGATCAGACAAGAACGTCAGAAAGAGAAAAAGTTGACAGAACAATACCAGAAGAATTAAGGAGGTTAAGAAATGTAAGAGATAACTCGGAGAGCGAAGAGGACATTCCGCTCATGGAATATGTACAGAGACTGCAATAGAGAAAAAAATAGATTAGCAGAGCAAGACAAACAATTACGTCAGATGCAGGAAGTGGAGAGGCAACAAGAAAATCAGCAGGAAGAAGAGGAAGTGGAAGAAAATGGACAAACAGACGATCAGGAGGACACGGCAAGAGACATCAGACGTGGGAAGAAAAGATATTATACGTCATCCGACGATTCGTAAGAATACAATAGGCCACTCGCGAAGTTAAGAAATACAGCACAAATGCAGGTACCCCCGAAGTGGAGAGGCGGACACAGGGAAAAACACGAAGAGGATAGACCGACACGAGGAAAGGGTCGGAAAACGACTAATGAGGTAGAAAATAGGAGCAAACGGACAAGGACTCCAGAAGAGGTATCGATGTCAAGTGACAGACAGTATGTTGTCTGAGGAGAGTGACAAGCGTCACAGACATAGCAAATGGAGATTCCATAGAAGAGAGATAGTGGAAGGGAGTACACAAAAGACGAAGAGATGTTGGTCGTCTACAGACAATTCATCAGATTATAGAAGACGCCTCGAAAAGTTGAGAAAAATAGATCAGTTGGATGTGAGATCGGAGAGTAGAGATACGATGAAGGCAACTAGGGAGACGGGTCGAAGAGAATACCGACCCAAGACTAGAGTCAGTAAGGAAAATAGAAGAGATAATAGTATAGAAAGAAGGAGGGATACAGATCGAGGGGATTTCCGATCTAAGGGCCGAGATAGGTTGAGACATAGAATTGATGATAGAAGAGGAGATACAGATCGAAGGGATTACCGATCCAAGAGCCGAGAAGCTAATAGAAGCAGCAGTAGAAGTAGAGAAACTACTAAGGATGAAAGGAGATACCGATCTAGTAGTAGAGATGAGTCAAAGACGAGAAATAAGGATGGAGAAGGTACAAGAAGAGGTCGAGGTAACGACATAGAACCTGAAAGAAACTCAGGGAGCACGAACAAGGAAGAAATTGAACATAGAGAAAAATCAAGTCAAACGGTTGATGGAGTAAGGAGTTGAGAGATTGGGAGAAATTCTGCAGATACGAGAGATGGAGAGGTAGAGAGGAAGAAAAGGGTTGAGGAAGTCAGAAGAGTAGAGGAGACGCAAGATATAAATAAACAGATAGCGTTAGAAACGCTTAAGGCCAAGGAGGCCACGATGATGAAAATGTTCGAGATGATGAGTAAGTGAGGTAAGGAGGGATAGAGGCGGCTATGTGAGGAGAGGAATAGCATACATAATACGAACAAGATGGCGGCGGTTGCTGGTCTTAAGGAGACTTAAGTATGATTGGTCTATACCGCATATATGAGGTAAACTGAGTACACCTGACCAATAGGGTACTGCAGTACAGGAGGAGAAAAATTTGAGGATTGGAGAGCACAGTTCCAATGAGGGAACGAGAGGTAGAGGAGATAAAGGTGAGAAGGAGAGAAGTAGAAAATTGTAGCGGGAGTCTAGTTGTGGGGAAACTAGATGCAATCGGTTTACACTGAACATATTAAGAAACTGAGTAGGTCTGAACGATAGACTACTGCAGTGGAGAGAGAATAACTATGACTCGAATGTCGAGAGGTCAGAACAGAGATACATGAGATATTGGCGATAATAGTAGAGAAAGAAAAGACATGGGTAATGTCAGAAGAGATGAGGGGAAGAAAAATGGTGAAGATAAACCAAGAGGAAAATTGCGAGTATGGGAGAATTGAGAAGCTTGGAGTATAGGAGTAATTAAGAAGCCAGGGTGAGGGTAGCAGAAAATTTTGGAGATTGGAGAAGTCATAGGGGGATGACAGACAAGAGTATTTAGGGATACTATTCCAGATGGAACGAAAACAGTGGATAAGGGAGGAAGAGATGACAGAGATAATGAAGTTTGCGAAACCATAGAGATATAACAGATATACATGGAGGGTACACATAAGTATGTTGGGAGAAGCCATGTGTAAATGGCAGAGATATAGAGAAAGGCTCTAGACGAAACCGTTATGTAACGAACATATAAAGGTAGGAATTATAAGTGAGACGACAAGAGGTAAATGTGAGTTCTGGACTGAACAAATGTAGTAAGAGAGGTTTTACGGAACAGGACAGAATGTTATGAGAAACAGAAGAATAGGGAAGAAAGAGATTGAAATACACGAATATGGAAAGTAGGAAAATATGAAAAAAAGGAAAGCAGGACAGATGAGTGCAGAGGCACGTGAAAATAGAAAAATAGAAAGAAGATTAAAGATATTAGGAATAGATAGTCGATACGGAAACGCAAGTAGTTCGTATTAGGGGACCACAGATGTTTTTTAGGTCCAAAGATAGGTGGAAGTTTAACCAGGGGGATAGCAATAATAAAGAATCAGTGACACCATGATGTTTTATATGGGTCACAAACGATTGTATATATTAGAAATTAAGTGTAACAGACAGTTACAGTATATTATGTGAAAAGGTGTTAACTACAGAAGAAGTAAATAAGAAAGTGAGTACGAGTATGATGATGCTCGGTAGGTCATGATGAAATGACTTACAATGGTAGACAAATAGAATTAGATATGACAGCAGATGTAAAAAGGTTGAGCTCAAAAACAAAGTAGGAAATGGAGAGGTTGACAGTGAAAATGGAGTGTCAAAGATATAATAAATTGTGGATGAAAGAAGCGTACAAGGTATAAATAGGTCACAGTTAGTAGTGATTACAGATTATGTTTTGTGGTCAGCATCATATGATTACAATATGATGAGGTAGTAGGAAGATGATGATGAACACATAATGGATTATTCCTTGTGAGTAGAATGAAGATATATATTTGATTTAAGTGTTTATGTATAGTAGTACTGGTCAAAGAAGTATACATATTGAGTTTAAGGTAGGGGTAGGTATAGTAATCAAGGGGAAAGAAAAATGTGTCCCCAGGGACAAAATCTTTTTTTTAGGATAGGGAAGGTAATGTGATAGGAATATGAGATAACTGAGATAGGAATAAGAAGGAATAATTAATGAGTAGTAGGACTTAGTTTTACGTCAGCATATTGACACGAGAAATCCGTGCGCTTATGAAGAGTTGGGATCACTCTTCTCTCGTCGTTTAGCTGAGATGGTCAGCACAGAGCAGGTCAGGTAGACTAACCGTAGGACCAGTTAAAAACTTAGTGGACAGCTCAGGTATCATTGTGTTATGGTGCCGCTGTATTTTGCAGAAAGGGAAAGATGTTCCCACGACATTTAAGTTTCATGTCGAGCTGTATCCAAGAGTATCGCCAGCAGTTTTATTCAAGCAAAACATGGTATGTAAACTCTCGAATAATTAGTCAAGGGCAGGTGATCAAGGACAGGTGTTAGAAGTAGTGGTCCAGTGTCGGACATATAAAGCAGACTTCATAAGACAGCAGTGGCTTAGAATAAGTTTCCAGCACTGGTGGTTGTTGAAACCGTTTTGTTGAGTTCGGTTTTTGATCCTTTAAACATTTTTATTGAAGAATGGTTTTTCCTATATTATTATTCTGTGTACTTTTACTTGATCTTCAATCTGTCCTTAATCGAGCCATTGTGCCGATTTGATGGTTTTCGTGAATGATGAGTAGTATGATCAATTCCATTGTATTTAATCAACAAAGATGCGATTTCTTTGAGTCCAGAAAAACAGTACATATTTATTATGACATACAAGATAGTTGAATTCATTTGCATCAAATAGTTATATCAGAATCTTCTGCGCAGTCCATTACAATCTCATATATATTACTTGCTCTGTCGTCATAACGTCTGACTGTTTACACGCGATGTCGTATGTCGATCATCCGGTAACGAACAGCCATCGGTTTGGCGAAGATAACGATTCTAATAATTATAAATGTATACTCCCTTTGATTCCTAGTTCAGGAAAACTTAATCATCGATAAGAATACTCCAATATTGTATTCATAACACCAGATAGCTGACCCCGTAGCCTATCTTCAAAAGGACTTCAGCGCAATTCAATCTAAACTGGGAGCAATCAAAAATACGTCCGACTTGGATCAAGTTCGGAGTCTGAAGGGTAAAAATATAACGTTGTCATGTGTTAGCATACCAACGTAACACGTCATCATAATCCTAGACAACTATACAAATTCGCGTTCAATACCGTGAAGCGCGAAACATAATATATATTTATAGCATCTCAACCCCTTAACGCGTAACTTTAAAAGTGCTCACAATAATAGTGGCTAACATCATAAAACATGTCGTAACAGTGATGACCCAGCTTATACTTCAAAACCATATTGAATTTATTGCGAACAGTCCATTAAGAAGTAGTGTATAGTAGACAGTATCTGAAGTGAAGGGTGTTCAGTATTCAGCGTAGATCAAGAGTTAATCAATTAATCCATGAACAGTGAGTTACATGATGTATGAAGGACAAAGTAGAAGTCTCATGTATGTGATTACCATTTATAATCGGGCACAGGGATGCCAGCTGTAAATATGTTCTCAGTCAACAATAAAGAGTTTTGTTGATCAATGACTAGTCGATCAGTTATGTCAGTTGGCATAATGGTTTGATCATTAACCACCACTCATCATCACATAAACAAGGCAGGCTGAAATTGAGTGATATATTCAATAACAGACGAGTGTACGGCAAGTCAAGTACAGACACACAAGGGTCAAACGTAACACATAACTACACAAGCATTAGAACCTTGGTTGAAACTATCACAATTGTCCAAGAAATTGTGTAGTCTGGTATAAAAGTCTTCTTTCACAGATTATCGTTTGTTGGTGCATAACACTGGATGATGTTTATATTTACTTTCTTTTTGGCTTATTTAAACCGTGCTGTCATAATTCGGGGTCCCATTGCTTCCCATTCTATAAGTGCTTTCTGTGCTTCCTTGGACAGCATTAGAGCCACCACTTTACTGTGGTGGGCTCTTTCCTCCTCATGTCCTGAGGACAACACCATTTCTCCTGTGATCAATCTCCTCTTCTCTATGCCTTTCCACCGTGTCTCGCAGAGACCCAGGATATCAATCCTGTAATTTACATTTCTGCTGCTACCTGTGCAGTTTTCCCTTGTTCACACAGAGTGCGAACATTCCAGGTGCCAATCCTGGAGATTTTCCTAGACGAAAAAAGGTTAGTCGGCAACCCAGACTCCTTTCGGCTTTCTCTAGGTTGCTTCATGCGCCTCCTTTCCAGAGGACCTTCTTCTGTCTTGGGGCGGCTGAGTTGATTTATATTCTTTATTTTACTTGTCCATGCTTGTTGAAGTTGTTGTGGTAAAAAATACTTAATCAAAGAATCCCTTTACCCTTTCATAAATAATTCTCTTAATAAAAGCATCACTTCATGCACTCCATAAATAACATACTTAATCGAAACATTACTTTACCACTTTATAAATAACATGCTTAATCGAAACATCACTTTCATCTCATCTCAACCCGTAACCCGTCATGGGTCGTAGGGGTGCCATGGTGGAAGCATCAGCAGACAGGGTCCTCCACTGCTCTCTATCCTCAGCAATGCGTACAAGTGTGGAAAAACCGTGTCCTGCCCATTCTTTGATGTTATCAGCCCAGGATTTTCTTTGCCTTCCTCTTCTCCGTTTAACTTCGACTGTTCCCTGGAGGATCGTTTTCGAAAGAGAGTCATGACGAGTTACATGCCCAAACCAGGCAAGCTTTCGACGTTTCACTACTGACAAAAGTGGTTCTTGGTGGCCTGCATAGGTGTTTATCTTCTCTCTAGCATAGACATTTGTTTTGTGCTCTTTATAGCAAATGCGCAAAATTCTTCTATAACATTTATGCTCGAAAGCCTGAATCCTTCGCTCCGTATCTGCAGTGAGTGTCCAGCCCTCACACCCATACAAGAGAATAGATAATACAAGTAATTTGTATAATTTGATCTTCACAGGAAAACTGATGTTACTTTTCCAGATCACATTCAGCCTTGTCATGGCAGCTGAAGCCATCTCAAGTCTTGTCTTGATTTCTTTACTTGATCTTCCATCACTACATATAGTGGACCCGAGATATTTACAGGTGTTAACTTCTTCTAACGTTTGCCCATTTAACGTAATGTTGGTCGGAACATGTTTCTTATGGCTATTCACCAATATCTTGCTTTTTTCTATATTGATTTCCATCCCATACGTTCTTGTTACTTTCTCCAGTCTAGAGGTAAGGTCTTGAAGTTCTGATTCTGTTCCAGCTATCAGATCGATATCATCAGCAAAACGTAGATTGCAAAGAGATCAGCCTCCAATCGATATGGTGTTTTTTAATCGTAGAGAGCCTCCTGCATAATATGTTCTAGATATATTTTAAAGAGCACTGGGGACAGAATACATCCCTGACGAACTCCTACAGTTGTTTTGAAAAATTCCCCAATGTCATTGCTTGCAAAAAACAGCACTGCTTGGGACCTTCTATAGTGCTTCAATGATATCTATGATGTTGGTATCAAAATTGAATTTTCTCATTATTTGCCATAAGCCTTCATGCCAGACTCGATCGAAGGCTTTTGTGAAATCGATGAAGTTATGGTATAAATCGTGTTGATGCTGGAGATGTTTTTCGATCAGTAATCTAATATTGAAGATTTGTTCTGATGTACTTCTTTTTGGTCTAAAGCCATCCTGTTCCTCGGACAAGATTTCTTCTGATTTCTGTTTTATTCTGTTCAAAAGTATCCTTAACATCACCTTACTTGGATGACTAATAAGGCTAATGGTTCTGTAGTTCTTGCACAGTTTTAGATTTCCTTTCTTTGGAAGCGGTATTACTAATGACTGCGTCCACTCTTTTGGCCATTTTTTTGTACTCCATATCTTCTGGCAAATTGTTGTCATGATTTTTAATTTATCTGGTCCTCCATATTTCAAGAGCTCTGCTGGGATATTATCCACACCCGGTGACTTCCCTCCTTTCATCGAACATATAGCCTCTTCCACTTCTTCCCATAATATTACTGCATTTCCGAGTTCCCTGTTTTCGCACTTAATGTTGTTTAATATGCTATAGTCAGTGTCGAGTTTACAGTTATATAATTCTTTACAATATTCTGTCCACCTTCTCATTACAGCTGTTTTTCATTGAGCAGAGCCCCATTGCTATCTTCTATGACAGTTACCCTGGGTTGCTGGGGTTTGATAGTCTTCTTAATGTGTCAAAAGCTGCCTTGCTGTTACCTTTTATTAGCCCCGTATTAATAGATTCACATTGATCAGCTACCCATTTTTCTTTGACCTGTTTCATTTTCTTTCTAATATTTTTATTCACCATACTGTATTGCCATGCTGCTTCAGGAACCTCTTTCTTAACCTTTTTCATTTCCCGCAGTGTATCACATAACTTCAGAATGTCATCTGTAACCCATGGTTTGTTTATTTTCTTTCTTTTACCAAGTATTTCTGTTGCTGATTCAATGAGCACGTCTTTCATGTTCTCTGTGATTGAGTTGATATCATCCTCCAAAAAGTTGAGAGCTGCGAATTTTCCTCCAACAGTTGCCTCAAAGATTTCCGCGATTTCTGGATCTTTCAGTTTGTCTAAATCGAATCTTAACTGAGAACATCTGTTTTGATTATAGTTCTTTTTGAGTTTAAGCCTGAGTGTCATCAATACCATGTCGTGATCACTACCAATGTCGGCGCCAGGAAAAGTCCTAGTCTTGGCTTTATTAATACTGGACTTGAATCTTTTGGATACAAGAATAAAATCAATTTGGCCATGTATCTCAGTTTTCGGGGCATGCCACGTTGTTCTTCTTGATAACTTATGAGGAAATAGTGTATTTGCAAGGGTTAGTTTATAGTTGCTGGCAAATTCTAGTAGCCTTAGTCCTCGATCGTTGGTTTCTCCTGTCTCAAATTTCCCCACTGTGCCGACCCACTGACCGTATGCATCTTTCCCTATTTTAGCATTCCAATCACCTAACACGATGAGAAGATCTTTCTTTGGAATTTTCTTAATTGTTTCATCCAGATTTTCATAAAATGTATCTATTGCCTCATCCTCATAGTCAGTAGTGGGGGCATATACCTGTATGATAGAGATGTTCTTTGGATGTGCTGCAATACGTATGGTGATAAGCCTGCTATTTTTTGGGGTGCAGCTGATGACAGAGTTCAATCTATCTTTATGTACAATAAAACCTACTCCATACTGATGTTTAGACTCATCTCCACTAAACCAAATTTTGTGACCATCATCCATTATTGATTCACCTAATCCTGTCCATCTGACTTCTGCTAGGCCCAGGATGTCCCACGAGTATCTAACAATTTCATGTGTTAGTTCTCTGACTTTTCCACACGCATATAGCGTGCGTATATTCCACGTTCCAACAACAAAACTTTCTCTAGGAAGTTTCAAAACAGGTGTTTGTACCCCATTCGCTGACTTATCACTCTCAAGGGGCAATGAGAGCGCAGTTGTTGTTAATCCGGGCCTCGGCCGATCCGGCATATTATTACTGAGTTGAATTTCCATCAATGCATTTCAGTGGGCAAACATCACTTTACCCCTACGCAAATAACAAACTTAATCAGAGCATCACTTTACCCCTTGTCGTGGAACGAGTTGTGTAAACCCACTACTTTGTTAAATCCCCATGTCGAGAGCCCAGCCAATCAACGCACAGTTGCTGAGCCGGAATAAATTACAAGAAGTTACGCCAGGAAAAAAATTAGGCCCTGTTTTTTTTCGGATGTGGGTCGCGGCCATCTTGTTCACGCAAGATGGCGGAAGAAAACTGAATAAAATTAGGCTGTACGAGCATAAGACAAAACTGCAGGCAACCAATCAGCTTGCTCCGCCAGGAACCAACCAAACGCTTTCCTTAACCAGTAGAAGTTACTTTACCTGCCTATATTATCGGGCGAGATTTTATGCTAAAACACGCCACACCAGACACGAAGCCAGAGATACCGACCGACTGAAGAGAGGAGCTGTCAGCTTTGATTTATAGCTTTCCTGAGGGCATTGACCTGCAGCCTGCTTCACTAAGTTGAGTAGAAACCTGGCCGGTTTAAAATCTTAGAGGGTAAATATAATTCACTATAAACTGGTACAAACCAGAAATTGAAATTGATAACGAAGAACTGGAAAGTGTCAATGAATTCGAATACTTAGGATCAATCATTAACAGCTCTGGCGACTGTGCAGTAGAAATTAAAAGAAGACTTGCAATTGCTTCACATAAGCTAATACAGATGAAAAACCTATGGCAAGGCACAAGCAAAGAAACAAAGTTACAACTGATCAGAGCATGTATATTCCCAGTAGCAACATACGGCTGCGAGACTTGGACACTCAATAAAACAGTTGCAAAAAAGATTACATCATTCGAAATGAAATGCTACAGAAGGATGTTGAGAATACCCTGGACAGAAAAAAAAAGACCAACAGAGAAGTACTGCACTCACTAAACGTACAGGAACATTGGCTCCTAAATACCATCGCAATAAGGAAGCTGAAATTTTTCGATCATATAAAAAGACATAATAGTCTGGAAAAAAACAGTGATGGAAGGCATGGTCCCTGGAAAAAGGGGAAGGGGTCGACCTAGACGACGGTGGACCCAGGACATCACAGAGAGTCTGAACTTGTCTTTGGCTGATGCAGGTCGACTTGCCCAGAATCGTGATGCGTTCAGAGCAGCTGTAATGGAGACAACGTTCTGGAAAGAATACGTCACATGATGATGATAAACTGGTAGGAAAATAGGTACAGCAGGTATATAATGTTGGTATTTGTTGTGTGTCATTTATACTACCTACTCCTGCATATATTTTATATATTTTCGTTCAATATGAACGTATCAGGTTACTGATTGTATCTTGGGGGAATTAGGTATAATGATTGTATTTTCAAATATGATTGAATAGACGAAGACCAATAAGACTCATACTTCAATCTATTGTCTCCTATAACTTCAGTCTATTGTCTCAGATAACTCCAAACTGAAATATAACCAAAACAGTCCTTGTTAGGACTCAACCTATTGTCTTCTATAACTTCAATCTATTTTCTCAGACCAACTGCAATATAACCAAAACAATCCTTGTTAGGACTCAATCTATTGTCTCCTATAACTCAATCTATTGTCTCCTATAACTTCAGTCTATTATCTCAGATAAAACCAACTGAAATATAACCAAAACAGTCCTTGTTAGGACTCAATCTATTGTCTCATCCAACATCAATCTATTGTCTCCTATAACTCCCACCTGATATATCACCAAACAGTCCTCGTCTCATATACTCCTATCATAAGAACATAACAATATTGTTAGGATATATGTTACCAGCTTGTATAGCACTTGTCAGAGAGGGCCTGGTATACTATAGGGGGAAGGAAATGGTTGTATCACACCTAGGTGTACATATTATTGGATGTATTCATGTATTGAATTTATATTATGGGATGTATTCATGTATTGAATGTATTCATGTATTGAATTTATATTATTGAATGTATTCATGCATTGAATTTATATTATTGAATGTATCCATGTATTAGTTTATCAGAAAGAATGTTTTGCAAGTAGACACCTGTCTTGTCTCGCTATTGCTAAATCATACTGAGCCATGTTGTCATTCATCTTACATGCAGACACCTGAGACACGCTCATTTCATCCACATTAGAAATAGGTGGGCTTGATGACAGAAATTAGCCCCTATTTTTCCTTGTTACAGGTTTTATTCGTGTCATCAAACCTGAGGTCGTATGTCGTGTCAATCCAGCTGCCTGGAACGTCGCAGGAGCACAGTGATTGCACAGGATCAACCTCTTTAGTCTCCCTCAGTCTTGGGTGGGCTAACGAAACGACCATCAGCGGGTGTTTTGTGTCAACCAAACCAAGAAGGACAGAACTTTTAAGAGATGAGTACACAGTAGTACCATTTCTGTCAGCATTGTGAGCAAAAGCTAGTGTCAGTGACGAGAAAGTGATTTAGCGTAGAAAGAGACAAGATTAACAGCACAGCTAATAAATGTTATAGACGTAATTAACAGCACAGCTGATACATGTACTATAATTGAATAACAGCACAGCTGATATAAATTTTGTTCCTATAATTGGAAAACTTGTTGTAATATATTTATATATCTATATAAATATTTGTAAATCATATGTAAACTTACAAATCCATTACATTACATTTTTTCAACATTCACCCTTCAGCACAAGAGTAGATAGTGTTTATACTAAATAAATAATAAGGAAATTGTATTTGAAGACTTGTCAATTTTTATCATTGTTAAGTAAAATCTGTTTCCTTGTCTTAATATCACAGTTAGTTACACAGCGGAGGTGGCAAGTTATGTCGGTCTCCTCTCTACTAATTTTTCGAGATCAGAACATTCACAGCCGTAACTAATTTGTGATACCAGTAGTTCTCTCAGACACTGGGACTTCACCATTTTTCTGCAGAAATTCTATTTCTGTAATTGTCAGTACTATACTGATCCTAGAGCCAATAAAAACCTCACGCCACACTGGGGGCTCGTTCCTGGGATATTTCTGTATATCTTGAGCCATACTTGGTCTATTCATCTATCTACACTCTATCTTGTGATACCCATAGATAACATAAGGAAAATTTTTTTTTGAGAAATTCAATAATAGAATTGTTTATTGTTTTCTTAGGAGGAGTACCATTTAGTACTCAGTAAATAGTGGATGCTCACAAAGTTGCACGGAAATTATTTGTTCATTTAATTAATTAAGTTTAATTACAATAATTTCGTTATAGTAAATTTACATACCCTCTCTAAGTAACGCCATGGCTGATCTAGTGAAGTTCAGAACTGCGATCATGCAGATGGGTAAGGAATTAAATATTACAGGTGATGCTCTCACTCAGTATGTCAAAACAGAAGTGGACAAACATATGGATAGGGAAGAAAGAAAGTTGCAATTAGAGACTGAAGCAAGGAAATTAGAGGCTGATAGAGAAGCAAAGAAATTAGAGGCTGAAGAAAGTCGGTTGCAAGCGGAAGCTGAGAGAGAAGACAAAAGACTGGAAGCTGAGAGAGAAACCAAAAGATTAGAAATTGAAGCCAAGAAATGGGAGGCTGAAAATGAGGAAAGGAAATTACAAGCAGACAGAGACCATCAGTTGAGATTAAAAGAGCTTGAAATTCAGGCAAACACTGGCAATAATGATGGTAGCTCACCTCACTCTGAGAGTAGCTCCAGCCAGAGCACCTCAAGTGGGGCCATGAATTTTCATCTGTACCCATTTGTTGAGAAAGAAGACGCCATTGAGTCGTACCTGGATAGATACGAAAGACTTGCCACTACCTATGGCTTAGGGAAAGAAAAGTGGAGTCTTAAACTATCTCAGGGATAGAGAGGTGTGGCCTACGATGTATATTTGAAGCTCTCAAGAGATGACCAGGAAGATTACAAAATCCTGAAGCAGGCACTGCTTGTGAGATATGAAAAAAACTCAGAATCATGTAGAAAGAAATTTCGAACAGCTAAACTTCTTCCAGGAGAAAACTATCACCAATTCTCTGCTAGATTGGAAACCTATTTGGAAAAATGGAGTAGTTTAGGAAAGTGTCAGGATCTGAAAGAAATGATAATGATGGAGCAAGTGAAAGAGTACATGCCTCAAGAAATGGGGAAGTTTATCATGGAACAAGGAGCAGAGATTGGAAGATATTGTAACTGTTGCTGAGAGATATCAAGCAGCTCAGGCAGAATTATTAGGAAATAAGAAGAAGCAGGGTAAAAACTTCCAATCATCACACAACTATTCCAAATATGAACAAAAGGACCATACCACAAGAAACAAACAAAGATTTGACCAAAAGGACAAAAACCCTCTAAGATC
This sequence comes from Oreohelix idahoensis, assembly GCA_024509875.1. Lineage (NCBI taxonomy): Eukaryota > Metazoa > Mollusca > Gastropoda > Stylommatophora > Oreohelicidae > Oreohelix > Oreohelix idahoensis. The sequence goes on along the minus strand of JAMPIV010010787.1, from coordinate 164,099 downwards.
GGATAAGACACCTTACCGGAAGGAAGGAAAGTGGTGTAAAACTTGTCCAATGAGTAACCACAATACTGCAGACTGCAGAAGGAACAACCCGCCTTATTACGCTGCGTGTCTCACAACAGGGAACAATGGAAGGAAGGAACTGGCAGTTAATCAGAATGACCTCCATCATCCCCCTGTCTGTGAGGAAGTGACATGTAATGGCACTAAAGTTCAGTGCTTATATGATTCAGGTTTGGAATTCGACTCAGTCGTGAGTGCAACCCTAGTGCACCCTGATCAACTTACCACAGAAACAGTGGACATACAAGGGGCAATGCAGAGAACCGGCACCATGACACTTCCCATAGCAAGGATCAACGTGAGAACTCGCTATGTGGAAGGAGTGATCCGAGCAGCAGTAACTGATGATCCTATATACCCGCTGGTAATAGGATGTAAATATGTCTTTTTGGGTGACCCAATAAAACCTGTTGTCATGGCAGCAAACCATACCAGGTCGAGCACCAAAAAGGAGGAGGGAGATCCAATAAACATTCATCGTATAAAGATGAAAAAGGAAAATACACCAGAGAAAACAACAGGTAGATGCAGTGATAAAGAGAAAACAAAATCACAACAAGTCTACTGTTACACCAGTAACCATGGCAACTCTCCGTATTGTACAGAGAGGGGACGAGAGACATCCCACCCCGACTAGATATTTGTCGGAACACCATGGCCTGGATTATTTGGAAAATTTGGTTAGTCAGCAACCAGTATTTAAAAAGCTGCAGAAACAAACCCGAACCATAGGAGGTAGGAACCAGGGCTGTACCAAACAGTTGATGGAGACAGGCCCCTCTTCGGTATACTGCCCCTTACAATAGAAATAGGTGTGGGTCCGGCAACGTTGTTGTATTGCCGTCCCCATACACAGTCCACTGGAAGCATTGCTGCGGACATGGACTGAACAATAGCAAGCACAAGCACTCAAGGATGAGATTGACTATCTCTTAAAAGAGAAAATTATTTCAAAGTCTGAATCTCCCTATAGCTCAAGTGTGGTGCTATTAAGGAAACCGAGTGGTGAACACAGGTTATGTGTTGACTACCGGAAGCTTAATGCGATCACAGAATTTCAGGTGGACCCATTACCTGACACCAACCAGCTGTTCTCTACACTGAGTAAGGCTAGGTATTTATCGAAGGTAGATCTAAGCAAGGGATACTACCAAATACCAGTGAAACCAGAAGTTAGGAAAATGCTGGCATTTAGTACATCAGACGGACACTACGAGTTTAATGTACTACCCTTTGGGCTGAAAAATGCTCCAAGTATCTTTTCAAGAATGATGAGGAAATTGTTGGAACCTCTACAAAATCCCCATTTCACTAACTTTATGGATGACATTCTTGTTGCTACAAACACATTTGAAGAGCATATAGTAGCGCTCTCTATGTTGCTTGACAGGCTGAGAGAAACTGGATTGACTGCCCGTCCAACCAAGTGCTATATCGGTTGTAAGGAGTTGGAATTCCTAGGTCACACTATTTCTACAGGTCATATGTCTCCTGACCCAAAGAATATAGAGAAGTTAAAGAAGATACCCAGACCTCAAACGAAGAAAGATGTGACATCATTCGTGTCATTATGTGGGTTCTATCAGAAGTACATACCCCACATTAACTCTCTGTGTGCACCATTAACTAACTTAACTAAGAAAGGACAGCCTGACAAAATCCAATGTAATGCTGATTGTGAAAAAGCTTACACAGAGCTAAAAGCAAAACTCACCAGCAAACCAATCCTTACGCTACCCGATATCACACAGGAATTTGTATTAAGGACGGACGCTAGCAGTATAGGTATTGGTGCAACTCTCTTGCAGAAATCAAAAGCACAGCCGGAGGAACTTTTACCAGTCGCCTACGCCAGTAGGAAGTTGAATGCAGCTGAGTTGAACTACTCGACCATAGAGAAAGAATGTTTGGCTCTAATTTGGTCCATCGACAAATTTTCACCTTACCTGTATGGGACACACTTCATTGTCCAAAGCGATCACCAGCCTTTAACATTCTTGGCTGCATCTAAAAAGTTAAATTCGAGATTGTTAAGGTGAAGTCTGCTTCTGGCGCCTTATTCCCTTACCGTGAATTACATTCCGGGAAGAGACAATGTAGGAGCGGATTTTTTTAAGTCGACACCCTATTACTCTGGAAGGACAGACGCAAAATGATTAACTACAGCAGGTGTTTACACTTCAGCTATGACAGGTCACAGCTAGGAAAGGATGGGGCTATGTCGTGGAACGAGTTGTGTAAACCCACTACTTTGTTAAATCCCCATGTCGAGAGCCCAGCCAATCAACGCACAGTTGCTGAGCCGGAATAAATTACAAGAAGTTACGCCAGGAAAAAACTTAAGCCCTGTTTTTTTCGGATGTGGGTCACGGCCATCTTGTTCACGCAAGATGGCGGAAGAAAACTGAATAAAATTAGGATGTGCGAGCATAAGACGAAACTGCAGGCAACCAATCAGCTTGCTCCGCCAGGAACCAACCAAACGCTTTCCTTAACCAGTAGAAGTTACTTTACCTGCCTATATAATCGGGCGAGATTTTATGCTAAAATACGCAACACCAGACACGAAGCCAGAGATACCGACCGACTGAAGAGAGGAGCTGTCAGCTTTGATTTATAGCTTACCTGAGGGCATTGACCTGCAGCCTGCTTCACTAAGTTGAGTAGAAACCTGGCCGGTTTAAAATCTTAGAGGGTAAATATAATTCACTATAAACTGGTAGGAAAATAGGTACAGCAGGTATATAATGTTGGTATTTGTTGTGTGTCATTTATACTACCTACTCCTGCATATATTTTATATATTTTCGTTCAATATGAACGTATCAGGTTACTGATTGTATCTTGGGGGAATTAGGTATAATGATTGTATTTTCAAATATGATTGAATAGACGAAGACCAATAAGACTCATACTTCAATCTATTGTCTCCTATAACTTCAGTCTATTGTCTCAGATAACTCCAAACTGAAATATAACCAAAACAGTCCTTGTTAGGACTCAACCTATTGTCTTCTATAACTTCAATCTATTTTCTCAGACCAACTGCAATATAACCAAAGCAATCCTTGTTAGGACTCAATCTATTGTCTCCTATAACTCAATCTATTGTCTCCTATAACTTCAGTCTATTATCTCAGATAAAACCAACTGAAATATAACCAAAACAGTCCTTGTTAGGACTCAATCTATTGTCTCATCCAACATCAATCTATTGTCTCCTATAACTCCCACCTGATATATCACCAAACAGTCCTCGTCTCATATACTCCTATCATAAGAACATAACAATATTGTTAGGATATATGTTACCAGCTTGTATAGCACTTGTCAGAGAGGGCCTGGTATACTATAGGGGGAAGGAAATGGTTGTATCACACCTAGGTGTACATATTATTGGATGTATTCATGTATTGAATTTATATTATGGGATGTATTCATGTATTGAATGTATTCATGTATTGAATTTATATTATTGAATGTATTCATGCATTGAATTTATATTATTGAATGTATCCATGTATTAGTTTATCAGAAAGAATGTTTTGCAAGTAGACACCTGTCTTGTCTCGCTATTGCTAAATCATACTGAGCCATGTTGTCATTCATCTTACATGCAGACACCTGAGACACGCTCATTTCATCCACATTAGAAATAGGTGGGCTTGATGACAGAAATTAGCCCCTATTTTTCCTTGTTACAGGTTTTATTCGTGTCATCAAACCTGAGGTCGTATGTCGTGTCAATCCAGCTGCCTGGAACGTTGCAGGAGCATGGTGATTGCACAGGATCAACCTCTTTAGTCTCCCTCAGTCTTGGGTGGGCTAACGAAACGACCATCAGCGGGTGTTTTGTGTCAACCAAACCAAGAAGGACAGAACTTTTAAGAGATGAGTACACAGTAGTACCATTTCTGTCAGCATTGTGAGCAAAAGCTAGTGTCAGTGACGAGAAAGTGATTTAGCGTAGAAAGAGACAAGATTAACAGCACAGCTAATAAATGTTATAGACGTAATTAACAGCACAGCTGATACATGTACTATAATTGAATAACAGCACAGCTGATATAAATTTTGTTCCTATAATTGGAAAACTTGTTGTAATATATTTATATATCTATATAAATATTTGTAAATCATATGTAAACTTACAAATCCATTACATTCCATTTTTTCAACATTCACCCTTCAGCACAAGAGTAGATAGTGTTTATACTAAATAAATAATAAGGAAATTGTATTTGAAGACTTGTCAATTTTTATCATTGTAAAGTAAAATCTGTTTCCTTGACTTAATATCACAGTTAGTTACACAGCGGAGGTGGCAAGTTATGTCGGTCTCCTCTCTACTAATTTTTCGAGATCAGAACATTCACAGCCGTAACTAATTAAATAACATACTTAATCAAAACATCACTTTACCCCTACGTAAATAACATACTTAATCAAAACATCACTTTACCCCTACATAAATAACACACTTAATATAAACATAACTTTATCCCTACATAAATAACGCACTTAATATAAACATCACTTTACCCCTACATAAATAACGCACTTAATATAACCTTCACTTTACCCCTACATAATTAACACGAATAACATAGGTAAACAGAATATGCGCTCTCCGCCCCTCCTTATAATACAAATAATCAGACACATAAATAATACAGACGATCAAAGCATAACGTTGACTTCACACATCACACAGGTGGTAAATGTATCACTTCATCCTCAGGTACGAAAGCATCACTTTGACCAGACATGAATAGTACAATCAAGAATAGCTTCACCTGATCCTTAAATTAACTTTTTTTTTTTTTAAACACTGGAAATCAAGGTATTTCTGAATCCCCATGAAAAGGGGGAGGGGACCCCGTTACACGCCCATTGAGGCATATTGGGAATATGATGAGAGGCCTGTATTTTCTTGACCATCGGCACACTTTGGGTGATGTGGTCAGCATCACACCGGCCGCCTTAACCTTGCTCCGGTACCAAATTCATGAGGCTAGGTCGACCCCGGAGCCGTTTGCAGACTAAAAAAAATCCACCTCAACTGGGGATCGAACCATGAACCACCGAGCTAGCACTAACCACTGCGCTACCGCGGCTCCAATCCCCATTTATGCAATTCATGGATTTGTTTTCCTTGTCACCCCTCCAGGAGCATGGAGCTACCATTGTAGCTAACCCCTTTGCAGGAAGCCTGCCTCAAAGCATTCATGCCCTCGTGCAGCAGTTGTTGATGTAGCGATTTGTTTATATGCTGAGGTTGCAAGTCCCATGCACAATCTAATAGTAGTCATTTCTTACGACTTGTATGACGTAGCGGTCGTTTTCTTTTGCCTGTGTCGTCTCAGTGAACCACTGAACTACACCATGGAGATAAATAGTGCATGTTATTAATTGAAAGCAAGTTATTCTGTTACTCGTTTATTGTAATTCCCGTGAATCTCTTCGGAGGAACATAAATAATAGAACCACTGATCCTTCAGGCGCGTCGCACATGGCGACTAACAATTGATTGAGACTGGGAATGGCAACCTAATCATCTGAAACAAATAGAACCCACTACTGCAAGTCTAGATTTTTAAATTTTTTTTTAACTTTTATTTTTTTTTTTAAATAAAATTTTGGCGAGACGCGTCCCGTTCAACCTAGTCGGTTATATTAGGGCGTATGTCCAAATACAAAAGACTTTTAGGTCTCTGGAGAATTTGCAAGTCCAGATGAATGATTCGATTCCAGCTGCCTGCAAGCAGGCTCGCTGCAGTTTGGGCCAAACGATCCGTAAGGACCCACAGTTTCAAAGAAGAAGAATTAAGTATTTGTAAATATTGGGAAGTTTTCATTTATTAAAAAATCAGTTTCGTTATTTCTAATTAAATAAAAACAGAAAAACAATACAAAGCAACATACCCAAAAGTGAAATACCATTGTTTCTTTGTTGTTTCAACGAAGCAAGGACACAGATCGAACCACTCGTCAGCACCTGAGTAATATCAGTCCCAAGTATCTCGGACCAAATTAGTTACGGCAGATATCATATAACGTATTTCCGGTTTCTCATAATGAAAAGAAACACAATATACACACGGGCACCTCGGATTTTTGCGCAACTAGCCTCAATCTACAAATGTGTTGTATATGTTTTTTTTTTAAACATCCTATTACTATTTATTTTATTTTCTGACGTTGTTATGATGTACTTCCTATTTGCTGCCTGGAGGAATTTTTTAAGCAAAGTTTTCTACAGCTGTTAAATTTTCCAAAAATTATTAGATTGTATTCCTTAATTGTTGTCTTGATAAATTTTATAGGCACAATTGTATATCTTTCTTAAAGTTGCTGACATTATTAGGTACTATTTCCAATACGCCGTCTTAGTAAACTTTGTAAGCACAACTTTTCATCTTTGTTAAGTTTCAGAAATTATTAGAACGTATTTCATATTCGCTGTCTTGATAAATATTGTAAGCACAACTTTCACTTCTTGCTACATTTATTAAACGCTGAACAGCGAAACGCGAGCCCTGTTTATAAAGACAAAACAAAAAGTCTCGTAAAATTTCGTGACGACACGCTTAGACGGGTCATTAAAACCTGACAATAGAAGACAATGAGAAAATATTTCAGTCCCAAGCAGAAAAATGGGTTTGGCCCAAACAAACGTTTTTGTTGTTGTTTGGAAATAATTTTTTTAAATGTTCATATGCATAAACAAATTTGTTGTTTTATCAAAGGTAAAATGGAAAGAAGCAAAAGATACGGAAGCCACTTAAATGGCTCCCGGGTCAAATGTGTCTAAACCCTGAGCCTTTATAAAGTCGATTGGGACTTAAAGAGTGGCGAAGGGGGGAGAGGAAAAGATCTTAACCGCATGAACTAGTGCTCTATAATCAGTGTGCGTGCCGTTGGTGTACCCCTAAGAGGCTCAGTGAAACTGCCGAAAGGTTATCGTGCTGGCTGTGGAATAACCGCAACGCTGGCGATGGAGTTCAGGACAGTAATTTATTTTCAACATAAGGGTCACAACTGCCTCAAGAAAAGAAAAACAGGAGTGAAGGTGAAGGCTGCAACCAAGGTGGAGTGGGTTTCAATTCTCTGCACAAGACAACAACAGGCTGACACTTAGGAGTCTTAATCCAAGTGAGCCCGCTCATCCCTCCTTCTCCCCCCCCCCCCCCCCCCCCCCCCCCCCCCCCCCCCCCAGTGTAAAGGAGAATAAAAGGCCGAAACACTTGATCGACCGGGGGGGGGGGGGGGGGCATTTCTGATGATCAGATTTAATCATGTTTATAGCTCTGTATAGTTTCCTATCATGACACTAGGTAGAATACACCATATAATTGTATACAAAATCAAAGCTATGGTAAAATATTACGAAAGAATCTCATACGTATAGTTTCGCAAATAAGTTGAATTATAATCATTGACTAATTTAGCCAGAGCTGGATTTAGGCATAAGCTAAACAAGCTACAGCTTAGGGTCTCACAGTCTGAAGGGGCCTCTCAAACAGTGGTGTAGCGATGTGGGAAGGGGGGGGGCTTAGCGGCACAAAAAATTATAGAAATAGTTATAGTAGGAGTAAGTCTGTCACATAAATATTGGGTCGATCTGTTTTCCTCTTCGACAGTATTTAGTTACATTTTTTGAGTGAACTAGATTACGTGCTTTTCTGTGGTCGGCACATCTTCTTTCCCTGCTATCAAGCACATATTTAGTACTTTCAAAGAATCTTACACTCCTCTCAGTGAAAGGTCGTCATGTCTGTTTGTTTACCTGTTCTTCCCTGCTGGAAAAGGAGACGGATGAGATAATATTAACCGACAATTCATGTTGGAAAATGTCGGGTGTGCCCGACATCAGGCTACGGATTAGCACTAAAATCGCCCAGCAAATTTGTTTAATCGCTGATACGGCTGATGTGCCTTACTCGACTAGATGGGTAAACGAAGAAATGTGTTTGAGCAAGCGATGGGTAGTTAGATTACTCGCCTGCGCGACACATTCCTGGACAGACAAGAAAGATATAATCGTTTCCGGTACACTGTGTTACTAAGACATTACTTTTAATGAAAATAAGATGTTGTATTTGACAAAAAGTTGCCGAGAGAGGATCGGATTTTGTCATTCCATACTTGGGAGACATGACCTTTGCAGTAACGCGCAGAAATTTCCATGTGGAAATAATTTGAATTACTCCACAAAGCACGCATGTTTGAAATGATTGGATCTTTCTGATTAGATTCAGAAAAACAATGCATGGGAAGATAGGAATATAGTCTGACCATTTCGCAGTTTTATTTCCTTATAAATTTCACGCCCACCAAGACAACAACAGACCTCGTCAGAGTGAAGACTAGTTTCATAATTCCTTTTTTTAACCGGACCTTTTATTGGAGAACCAGATAAGACATACAACGCACATGAAATCTCTACATTTTAATAAGGAACACCGTGACTAGAAAACTGAAGAAACACACGGAGTCAGAGAGGGAATCTATTATCAAATTAAAGACACCGAAGACACGTGTAAGAGATTGACTCGTCTCTTTTTGTAGCGAGAGGTTTGGATGTTATGAGCCAAAGATATCCTGGATAAATAGGTGTATCAGATGATACCAGGATAGTGCCAGATAAGAGATTGGTCTTATAAGTAATACCCCCTTCTCTGAAAAGAGCAAGGATGTATAGACATCAAAGTGGGGTCAAGCTATGTAAGTTCCCAGAGAAGATGATGATGATGTAGTACTCTGCGTCACTAACTGCTACCTCTCATGATCCCACAAAGATTAATGATTAATTGTGTTGTTTTGTTTGGCTAATTATCTAGGGGTAACTTAAATTATACTAAGTAGTAAATTCCAATACAGAACCTAAACTTTAATAAAATTATCAAGCAAGTCTGAATGAAATTTATTTACATTTTATTGGTCCTGAACCTCAATATCTTTTCCGGTCAGGAATACTCAAAAGAACTGTAATAATATTTACAAATCAAAATAAATAAACTGGAAAATCTCTTCCTTAAGGAATACTGTTCAAAGGGCTGAACTTATTTCACGTTCTGTTTATCTTGATGTTATATTCACTGTCCCTGAACTTTTGGATTCACTATAATATATCTATATGTCCTTGTCTTCATCATTTAAGGGTAGTAATAGTTATAAAGTTTTTTAATTGTGGTGAGTATCTGGAGTAGCTGTTCAGTGAACCGTATTGTTCACTTATCTGTGTATATGCTGCTGATCTTCATTCAATAAGTCAGGACCACACGACTTGCAGCTCCTGGATGAAAAATGCTGGGTCTAGCTCGTAATATATGTAGAGCTTGTGTCACCAACAGACCTCCTCAACAATGGCTGGTGATTACTTCATGATACTGAGACAGAACCTGGAATTAAAGGATAACCACATTCCATGTAGGTTTCTGGTTCCAAATGTTGTTATTGCCGGGAGTTGTAGTGAGGATAAGCTCTCACTGCAGATAAAATACTTCTATGGCACGCGCCTCAAACAGCCTCTGACAACCAAGTCCAGCTCCCGGCCTTCACGTGTGGCTCAATTTGAGCCCGGCGGAACTGTTTCCACTGACGGGAGAAGGGGCAAAGGCGAGCGACTGGCGCCTTAAAACCAGCAGCTTCGGGCAGATAGGGCTCGTGATCCTTGGTTGGTAGCTTATCTAAGAGAAGGAACTCTGAATTCAAACCACTGTTGCCTTGCGGGAATATCCATTTGTGGAATTGGCTTCGGGAGTAAACCCTGAGGATAAATCCGGAGTCGGAGTCCCTAAGGCAGTCTAATGTTGATTCGACATTATTCTGGCAACTCCTGCGACATGGCTGGTACCAAACTGTATCGGCTACTGCCGTTCCTTTGGATCTACCGGCTGTGTGGAGAGGGGGAACATGCTGCATGGGCAACAGCTTGATGTCCATATAACTGTGCCCAAGCTCGCGCCCTGGAGAGGACACTCCAGCTTCACCTATAGGTGTCGGCAAAACACGGGAAGTAGCAGTTACCGGTTATAAGCCTTTTGCCCAATTGGCGTAGGGCATGGCGCCAGGGGCTACTTCCGACAGTGGGAGAGGTTCTAGGATCTCACTGGACAGCTACCGCCCGCTTCAAACTGGGCAGCCCCCAGTCAATAAGGTGTTGTCCCGCCACTGTCTGCTTTCCCCATTGGGTGCATGGGGATTAGGGTCAAACCCGAACTGTGGACAGAAAATTTTGCACCAAGCAATTATCGAAAAAATAGAAATAAGCAAACTCTCAGATTGGGATGCTGGAACGTCCGGACTATGTTGACTGGACTATCTGAAAACCTACAGGATGTAAACGATGTAAGGAAGACAGCCATAATTAATGATGAGCTTAAACGACTTCAGGTGGATATAGCTGCACTTCAGGAAACGCGCCTGGCGGGCTCTGGAACGGTGAGCGAGAAGGACTACACATTTTATTGGCAAGGGAAAGATCTTAATAAAGCTAGAGAACACGGAGTAGGTTTTGCGGTCAAAAAATCGCTAACTAAAATGATTGAACCAGGCGAGAATGGATCAGAACGCCTGTTAACGCTCCGCCTGCAAACTAGCACAGGTCCCATCACCCTTGTCAGTGTGTATGCTCCTACTCTGTACTCTGCCTCAGAAGCTAAAGATGAGTTCTACGAGAATCTAGCAGCAATAATCAAAAGCATACCTAGGCAAGAACAGCTTGTTCTCCTTGGTGACTTTAACGCTAGAGTGGGTGCCGATAATGTTTCATGGCCTTCATGTCTGGGCAGGTTTGGTATTGGCAAGATGAATGAAAATGGACAACGGCTCTTAGAGTTGTGCGTCCACCATGATCTCTGCGTGACCAACACCTACTTTGAGACAAAACCCCAGCATAAGGTGTCATGGAGACACCCACGATCCAAGCAATGGCTCCAACTTGACCTGATTCTCGTCAGAAGGCCACTCCTCAGGTCTGTGCTCTCCACGCGCTCGTACCATAGTGCAGACTGTGACACAGATCACTCCTTGGTTTGCTGCAAAATCAGAGCACAACCAAGAAAACTCTATCGTGTCAGACATGAAGGGAAACCACGCATTGCTACCAGCAAGATGTCAGACCCTTTCATGATCGCTCAATTCACTGCGACCTTCAAGAAAGTGCTCAGTAGCCCTCAGCATGGTGATACTATTACAGAGAACTGGGAGCATCTACGGAACACCATTCAAAGTACTGCACTTGCCACCTTTGGTAAGAAAACAGCAAAGTCAAATGACTGGTTTGACGCTTCATCAGATGTGATGGCACCTGTTATTGAAGCTAAGCGCAGTGCTATGAATGAATACAAACGTTCACCGAGTGCCAGAACCCTACAGATCCTGAGGGCTACGAGAAGCAAAATTCAACAAACTGCTCGACGCTGTGCAAATGACTATTGGCTCCAGCTCAGTGAGAGCATCCAGATCGCAGCGCAAACAGGCAACATTAGACAAATGTATGACGGTATAAAGAAAGCACTTGGCCCCCATAAAAGTAAGACGGCACCGCTAAAAACCAACAGCGGAGAGAAGCTAACCGATAAGGGTAAGCAGATGGAAAGGTGGGTCGAGCACTACTCTGAGCTTTACGCTAGAGACAATACCGTTACGCCTGCAGCCCTTGATGCTGTCAATAGTCTGCCAACTATGGAGGAGCTGGATGCCGAACCAACATTAGAGGAACTCAGTAAGGCCATTGATAGCTTGGCCTCTGGCAAAGCACCAGGCAGTGATGGGATTCCTCCTGATTTAATCAAATGCTGTAAGAGCACGCTATTACATCCCCTGCATAGGATGATGTGCCAGTGCTGGGAAGAGACAACTATTCCTCAAGACATGCGAGATGCCAAGATTGTAACACTGTATAAAAATAAAGGAGACAGAAGTGATTGCAATAACTACAGAGGCATCTCTCTTCTTAGTATTGTTGGTAAGGTTTTTGCCAAAGTCATCTTAATGCGACTACACAAGTTAGCTGAGCGCATATATCCAAAGGCACAGTGTGGATTCCGAGCTGGCAGATCAACAACAGACATGATCTTCTCTCTCCGCCAGCTTCAGGAAAAATCAAGAGAGCAGAAAAGACCATTATATATCGCCTTTATAGACCTCACAAAAGCATTCGACCTGGTTAGTAGGGATGGACTCTTTAAAATCCTCCTGAAAATAGGCTGCCCTTCTAAAATGCTGGAAATGATAAAGTCATTCCATGACGACATGAAGGGAACAGTCAAATATGCTGGAAGCACGTCACAGCCCTTTGATATACGAAGTGGCGTTAAACAAGGCTGTGTTCTGGCTCCGACCCTCTTCGGAATCTTCTTTGCCTTACTCTTGAAACATGCACTCAGAGATGCAACTGAAGGAATATGCCTTCACACTAGGTCAGATGGCCGTCTGTTTAATCTTTCAAGGCTGAAGGCAAAAACAAAAATCAGAAGAGTCACTATAAGAGACTTGTTGTTCGCTGATGATGCTGCAGTCGTCACTCAAAGCCAACAGGAGCTTCAGAGCTTGATGAATCGCTTCACTAAAGCATGCAAGGACTTTGGCCTCACAATAAGTCTAAAGAAAACGAATGTGCTGAGTCAGGATGTGGGTGCTGCACCACTTATCACTATCGATAACTATGAATTGGCAGTGGTGCACCACTTCACATACCTAGGGTCTACCATCAATGACAAACTCTCACTGGATACAGAAATCGACAGCCGCATTGGCAAAGCTGCAGCTACCTTTGCCCGCCTCACATCGCGTGTTTGGGGAAACTCTAAACTCACAATGAAGACCAAAGCTGCGGTATATAATGCCTGCGTCACCAGCACACTCCTATATGGCAGCGAGACCTGGACGACCTATGCTAAGCAAGAAAGAAGGCTCAATACCTTCCATTTGCGGTGTCTACGCCGCATCCTCGGCATCTCGTGGAAAGATAAAGTGACAAATGTCGAGGTGTTGTCACGTGCTGGCCTTCAAAGTATGTATACGCTGCTTAGACAGCGCAGACTTCGCTGGCTTGGCCATGTTCGCCGCATGGAAGATGGTCGCATCCCAAAAGATATCTTCTACGGACAATTAGCAGATGGCAAGAGAACAGTTGGGTGACCACAGCTGAGGTTCAAAGATGTGTGCAAGAGAGATATGAGGGCACTGGACATGGATCCAGCAACATGGGAGGATGAAGCTGCCGATCGCACAAAGTGGCGATGCTATTTACGGCATCACCTCAGATTGGGCGAAGAGAGGCTCACACAAGAAGCAGAGGTGAGGAGAAAACATCGAAAGGAGCACCAGGAAAATAAGCAGTTGAGGGCTGTCACCTCAGGGGCGCATTCCCATAGTCAGTTATGACTGAAGGGCTATTATTATAACTATTATGTAGGTTTCTGCATCAGTCCACTCACACACATACGACACCACATCTTACACTCTTTCAGTTATTTGTGCTTACAGGTTTTCACTGGACATATAACTTTTTTTCCTACAGCCAGTTCCATGGGAATATTCTTTTTTCATGCTTATTCTATGATAGAGTCCTTTTCCCTTGATGGGCCTCCATACAATGTTTTGGTTAAGTACATAATTATAAGTGACAACTTGATTACTACATGCCAACAATTCCTGAACTCCTATCTTACGTACATGATCAATGTGTAACTCCGGGAGAAAATACTCAATCAAACACACTAACAGACTAACAATGCTCACTTGTGCCATATTTTGCAAATAGTATACACATTTTTCATTTAGGGCCTGTCGTCTTTCAAACTAAACACGTTTACAATTGGGTCAGTATGGCAGCAACACATTAGTCCTGTAGTTTCACTTTTCTACACAGCACTGCACGCATAATCGGGTATACACAGGTTAATTAATTAACAAAATATATATATATATATATATATATATATATATATATATATATATATATATATATATATATATATATATATATATATATATATATATATATATATATATATCTTTCTTACCCTCAGGCAATAACACTCAAGCTGAGATTGGCCTCAATGGGAATCTAGTTCTGTTAACAGGTCAGAACGGCAAAAGACTTGATATGCACAGTCCGCTAGATTTCCTTACAGCTTGGTTTGAATTTAAAAAAATAGTGGCGGCTTTCTAAGTCCCCGTTTCTATATATAGAGCTACATCCGACCAATCGGAGCAAGGTCCAAAAAATATTTTAAGAATCTTACTCTAAGGGATTTCCAGCCTGCCCGTATAAAGTGATTAAGTTTAAATATTTTATATTACAGTTAGTATTGGACCGATTTTAATGATTAAAAGTGATAATTAAACGGCCAATTGCTCTCTATCGTTCTATATGTATATTCATTAGCTATTTCCTTGCATTTCAAGCTAGGGAATTTTTAAGTAATTAAATCGGGTGTTACCCTGATGTAACAATATTACTAAAATAAATTTTTCTCTTAATTGACTTACTTTTATGAGGCCGGATTGGTACCTATTTATTAAGTGATATATCAGATGTTTTACTAACTATGTATTTATTGTTATTTATCGCTATTCTTTTAAGAAATAAAATAACTCCTTCCCGTCCTTCTTCTTCCTCGTTCGCCCTGAAAAGGACGGTGGTTGCGTTGTGTCTGTTTACGCCTAAGCTGTGATATCTGCACCTTTCGGTCGACACATCCGACTTCAGCATGGCATTTTTTAGGGATCGGGTTTGCCTTCCCATTGCGATCCGCACTCGCTCAGCCAGACTGCACAGCTGCAGACTGTTTCCAGGACCACCACGTGGAGGTGGAGTGCGGTCTTGACCAGCTCTGGTTCGCTGGTCCTGATGCAAGCAGTACAGCTATGGGTCGCTGACTGCATTCACTATTGCTGCATCTTGGGGTCCCAAAACACAGATTAGGCTCTTTCTACTTAATCTAAAAAGTTTCTTTATAGACACTAGAAAAGGAGCTTTCTGATTGGTTCTTATATTTGGACCTTTTTACCCTAGATTTGAGCGCGGAAAATATGACCGTGTTGTTTATACAGATTCAAATTACAACACTTTTATTCATCTGAGAAACAAGTCTGTAGCCAGGATTGGCTTACTGGTGGTACCAGCAGAAAGTACTATCTCTGGAACCAGAAGGGAACCGTGCCCTAGTAAAGCTTCTATCACATGGGAGTCTTCACAAGATATTCAGATAAGCGAAAACAATTCTGGCTGTTGCTGAGCACGTTAGTTCTGTAATCTGACGACAACTTTTGTTGATCCATAACTTTTCAAATTATTTCCAACTGTTAAAACCTAAAGTGATTATTAAATTTTGTTATTTGTAATGTTACAAATTTAACTTCGATTTAATCTTTTTTAAAGTTACTGCATGTTTGTCTCATTCAAATTACTACACTCACTCTAAACAGAGCTATACTAAAATAATAGAATTCCACTGAGTAAATCAGGGGCGGGGCCTTAAACGAACTGAACTTAAGAAGTGCTTAAATCCTTCACAAAAGCGTCGGCAGAATTACAGAGTAAACATACTCAGCCAAAGCAGTATTGTTCTCGCTTATTCTGAATATCTTGTGAAGACTCCCTTTGTAATAGAAGTATCATCAGCTTCTTTCTACATGTCTGCCAAGAGTAATCTTGTGGGAAAGGTAGATACCTTAGAAGTCCAAATTATATATTTTTTTTGGCCACTGTTGGACCACAACTGCAAATCGAAGGAGGTTATACCGTCCCAGTTTGAAATTCTTGAGGACTTAAGAGCCCAGGAAAACACTACCATTATTAACGAGGAAAACCGGAATCTGAGGAAACTGTAACACAGAAGTCAAAAGTGGGAACTTGTTGCTAAAATAACAACACCCCAGACCACGTGTAAAAGGCATCGCGAAACTGCCTTAAACTATTTCTCTGAACCAGCAGTCTGTGAGCCTAAAGATTGGCTTACGTTGCACTTTTTAAATTCTATGTTTTGCACCATTAACATATGAACTTATATGTATATATTGACATGTGAATATTAATATGTGAAGATTGCTAGTGGATGTCCAAATCATTTGAGGCTGGCAACCTCAGCATATAGACTGATGATTTCATGAACTACCACTGCCAGGGCTGGTGACTGCTTTATTGCGAGTTTCTTATAAAGAACCAAAAGCAGAGGTAGCCCCAAGTTCCAAATGGAGGAAGGAGGGAATGATTAAAGATGTACATACTAGTTATATATTATCTTTTTCAAGCAGTGTAAATCATATTCACTCTAACTGCAATAAAAGTTTACAACCTTTTCAACCGATGTAAATGTGAACATATTCAAACTATATTGTTAACATTTCCAACTTAAGTTAAATATAAAACTATTCATTTTAAAGACAGTTTTTCGCCTCCTGGGATTAAGATTAACTCTCAGAGAGGGTAAAAGTTCTGAGATAGATGGGATGGTGGAATGAAAAGAAGGGGGCACATAAGTATGTGTCGGGAAACTCAATACTCAGAGTGTATTCGTTTCTCTTCTTTTGCCATAATAGTTGGGGGTACCAGTTGAGGGTACTATTTCTGGAACAAGTGAGGGTATAAGTGGCCTGAAGTCGACGCTAGACACCATCATAAGACGAGTCTTAGAGACGCCGGACCAGCTTTGCAGTTACTCACTGATTCTATTTGGAACGTGCTGCAACTCTTAAATCTTGACCAGGTACGCGAGCAATCCAGTCATCTATCTGCAAAGACCCAAACATCAGCGGGAGCAGAAACAACTGTTGGCAGCTAAGTGATGCCAGTCGTTTATTATAAATTATGCAGGAGAAGGTCTCCGTGGGCAAAGTATACTCCAGGGGTAGTCACACAACACGAATCAGCATAACTGCAGTGAGCTGACAAACACCTTCTTCACACTTTCACAAATATGCAGTTTATTATACTTGGAACAAAGCTCCATGAAATCAGTTCTCGCCAAAAGGCAAATGCAATAATAGTAGTAGTTCAGTCCGTTCGCTATCAAACGCTGGTCAATGGCAATCATACAAACTTTATTATTCATAGTCCACTGGACATCTTTATGAATAGTCATACATTTCTTGCAAATATTATAAACAAGGGATAACTGATACGTGTCGTTTATTAAAATTATGCAGGAGAAGAATAGGCATAAATTTCTTGCGTCTAATAAACCAGGAACACCTCAACTAAGTATGTTGATGTCCTGGTGATGGAATGATGCACGAAAAACACAGTGTACTGAAGGAGCTCAATACATATACGTCCGCTCACATTCAAACACAGGCCGCATCTGCTCTTGCAGACGATCACCTCACTTCTCTTCAAAGTTCGCGTCAGCCCGTACACCATATCGGCATGACATCACTTCCTTTATTAATAAGTAAGTCCGTATAAAATTATTAGAAAAGGAGTCCTGTTGAGCTACCTATTATACCGACATAATCGTTATGAATTTTAATCATAACACTAAGAAACACTTAAAGCTGCCAAGTGAGCTGTCTATTTTCGAAAATCATTACATCACAGTGTGATGAATACTTTTTCCTAAACCATTATTCATTATTTTATAACTGTTAAGACATAATTGATTATTAAATTTGTTACTTGTATAAAGACAAATCTAAAGTTGATTTAATCATTTTGAATGTACTACAACCGTTTGTCTCAGGCCATTTCTTAAATACACTCAAACAGAGCTATAAATAAAAAGTAAGAGATAATTCGCTGAATTAACTCAGCTGGGGGCTTGTACGAGCTAAAATTATATTACATTCTCCTTCACAAAAGTTGACGGCAGATACTAGAGTTAACATGCTCAGCCAATGCAGCATTGTTCTCGCTTTTTTAATGTAATATCGTGTGGGAACTGCCTTGAGGTAGAAGCATCATTATCCTTCTATCTACAACTCTGACAAGAGTAATCTTGTGCGAAGGTAGACACATTAAAGACCTACATCAGTCACTCTTGAGATTTGGCCACTGTTGGACCACTACTGCAGAGCTAAGGGGAGGCAAACCGTGACAAAGTCTATAATGTAACTTTCCACTTAAAATAACAAAACCGCTGTACATCATCATTGATACGCCTAGATGAATTTTTAAACGTAAGTATGATTTATTTCAAAGAAATTACCTAAGTACTTCTCCTTTTAAATTTTTCCTTGAAAATGTATCTGCCAAGTTAAATAATATTCACCAGATAGGAATTCACCAAGTCTAAATACGGCCCTGAATCCAGAGCACAATATATATAGGATATAGCTACCGTTATATGTATACACTAGCGTCGGAGTGATATATATATATATAGTATGGATACATATATATATATATATATATAGGAATATATATATATAATATATACAGCCGTGTCTTATAACACTAGTCAAACAACCAACATGTACCAGAAATGAAAATAGTCTGATCTTAACTAATTTTGGTGTGTGAAAACGAAAATGACATTAAAAAATGTTGCCTCAGTGGCTGTATTTATGTTCATGCTGTGTTTATTTAATGTACGGTCAATTTATGTATATGACTCAAACTGTTGTGGGCGATTGCATAGTCTTTTCTAATGACCAATAAAGATGTGTCTATAAGTTGATGATGCAATCCTACCTATCCCCTTTGTGTATATATCTTATCTCTGACAAAATGTACGCCATTAGTTAGTGTTTGTACTTGTCAAAAGTATCATAGTTATTATGTATGTAGGTATGTATGTGAACAGTGCTAATATGTTTCTGATATAATGTAGTCAGGTGACCAAAATGTACACAAAAACGAAATATAAATCTAAAGTGATTAAAAGGCGTACAAGTTTGTATTTTGGCTGCAGAATAGGAGATCAAGATAAGAGCTGGGCGCCACACATATGCTGCATACATGTGCAGCACATCTTTAAACTGTGGTTGACTGGCAAAAGGCAAGCTATGCCTTTTGCAGTCCCAATGATTTGGAGAGAGCCCACTGATCATCTCAACAACTGTTACTTTTGCATGGTCCCTCCAATTGGGAAGGCATATCAAAGAAGAAAAAATGGACTCTGGAATATCCAAACATCCCCTCTGCAATACGTCCGGTACCACATGGCGATGACCTACCAGTTCCCAAAGTGCCAGAATCATTTTCAGCTGCTTCCACTGATGAAGAAGAGGACATTGGTGGTCCTGAACCATCAACCTCAAGCGACCCAGATTTTGAGCAAACTACATCCACTAAACCACACTTAATAACCCAAGGTGAACTGAATGATCTTGTAAGGGATCTGAATTTACCGAAGAACAAGGCGGAGCTTTTGGGTTCCAGATTGCAACAGTGGAATCTCCTGGCAGAAGATGTTACAATTTCTGTGTATAAGAACCGCCAGAAGCCGCTTATTACATTCTTTTTCAAAGAGGGTGACCTTTCTGCGTGCCACAACATTTCTGGTTTAATGGCAGCCCTCAAAATCAATTACATACCGGAAGAGTGGAGGCTTTTCATTGATTCATCCAAGACGAGTCTTAAAGCTGTTTTGTTGAATAATGGTAATGTGTTACCGTCAATTCCAGTTGGTCACGCAGTTCATATGAAAGAAACTAATGAAAACATTAAGCAGCTTTTGAAGTGTATAAACTACGATCATAATCATTGGTCACTTTGCGGTGACTTAAAAGTGGTCGCTCTTTTGCTTGGACTACAGGGTGGATACACCAAGTACTGTTGCTTTCTCTGTGAATGGGATAGCCGTGCACGAAGTGACCAATACATCAGAAGACATTGGCCAATCAGGCAGACATTGCAGCATGGCAGTAAGAACGTTAAGAACCCAGCACTTGTCGACGCCAGCAAGATTTTGTTGCCACCCTTGCACATTAAGCTGGGTCTCATGAAAAACTTTGTCAAGGTAATGGAGAAAACAGATGAGGCTTTCAAATACCTCATCAGAAAATTTCCAAGACTGAGTGAAGCTAAAATAAGAGAGGGAGTATTTGTTGGTCCGCAAATTCGAAAACTTCTTCATGATGACGAGTTTCTTTGCGTGTTGCATGGCAAGGAAAAAGCAGCATGGCTAGTATTTAAGTCAGTGGTGGACAATTTTCTTGGAAACAACACATCTGATAATTACAATGAAAATGTAGAAAATCTCCTTCTGAAGTATAAGAGTCTTGGCTGCAACGTGTCTTTGAAAATTCATTTTCTGGATTCTCATCTAGATTTCTTTACGTCAAACTGTGGAGCGGTCAGTGATGAGCATGGTGAACGATTTCACCAGGACATTGCTGCTATGGAGACAAGGTATCAAGGCAATTGGAGCCCTTCAATGCTTGCTGATTACTGTTGGACTGTGACAAGAGACACCTCATCGATTGACTACAAGAAGCAAGCAAAGAGAGCTCGAACAGCGACTGAATAATGACGGAATAGGTTCAAATGTGCCTTTTTAAAACATGATATGTTAACTTTAAATAATGTTTTTATTTTTTCTATCATTTTATGTTGAAATATCAATTAATTGAGTATGTAACCACAATTTTTATAATGCTAAAGTAGAAAGAATAGCTGTTCACCCCAGAGAATTAAACAAGCATACATTATTTGTATTACTGTAATGTAAATTCATCATTTAAAAAAAAACCAGAGCCAATTGGTGAATTTCATTATGATATTTGAAATCAGCGTGTCAAAATCAATAAGAAATGGTATACTTAATTTCTGGTACAAATAACTTTTGAAAATTTGTTGACTAGTGTAATTGAAACACATTTTTAAATACTTATCGTACCCACCTACTTCAATATTATATTGTGCCGTGCAATTTTGAAGGGCCCTTTAAGTGAAAATGGTTGCGAGGCACCGATATAAACGACAAAGGTAAATGTAAAGTTAGGTGGTACATAGCACTGTCGGCGAATGAAGTATTACAAATTTCACTTAAAAGTCCTAGGTCAGAGCTTATTGAGGTGAAGTGAGAAACATTCTAAACATATCCGGTAGTATGTATAAGCACAACGGAGCTGGAAAACTGAGGCATTGTTGTAAAAACGACATAGAGAGGCGGGATTCATGCTTAGATGCGCTTAATTGCAAGAACTGCTTTACGCCACCGCGCCCAGAGTGGGAGCTAACGCAGTAGGGCAGACAAGATAGGAAACCTAAGAGGGAAAAAAGGTGATAGGGAATCAATATCCACCTACTATACTACTCGTCAACAGTCAAGGGCCAACCTATTATTTTCAATACACTTTTATATAAGCGCATAGAATGATTAAATGAAGGAAGTTTTAAGTAAAAATGGGTGCAATATCTTCCTCTGACAGTCCTCTATGCACGTTAAACATAAAAACAACTCACCGACAACCATGGTGATCACGTGCAATTTGGTTTGCTGACCATAAATTCACATTTTTAATCTGTTTTTTCAAACTTCCGTAGAACCAAACAGGTGAAGTAATCGTGCTGATTGACATTCCACGTGCAATGGCGACTTTTCGTGAACAGAGTTCACTCTTAATTTGTTTTACAATCAGCATACTTAGGGTAGTTTCATCACCTGCAAAAACCATGCCACCGAGAAGAAGTCTTGACACCTTACAAAGAATGAGAGCTATAGCGTGGGTTGAAAGTGGTTTATCTGTCCGTGAGGTTGCTAGACGGCTTGCAGTGTCACACTCTACTATCCAAAGAATTTTGGAGAGATTTCAGGCCACAGGAAGTGTGGAGGATCGCCACCGGCCAGGTCGCCCTAGATGCACCAATAGACATGATGACCGGTACCTCTTGTTGTCAGCCCTGCGCCATCGAACAGTGACTTGTTCCACTCTAAGATGTCAGCTGAGACAAACTGTAAACGTTAATGTCAGTCAAAGCACCATTCGCAGACGTTTACATGAATTTGGACTGGCTGCTCGACATCCTACAGTCAGAATCCCTCTTACTCCTGCTCATCGCAGAACCCGTGTTGCTTGGTGTCGCGAGCACATCCGATGGACAAGGCAACAATGGAGTCAAGTTCTCTTCACTGATGAATCTCGCTTCACTGTGTCATTCAATGATGGCAGGATTCGAGTTTGGAGACGACCAGGAGAGCGATTTACTGATGACACAATTCGAGAGGTGGATCGTAATGGTAGAGGTTCTGTCATGGACTGGGGAGGCTTCTACAGACACGGCAGGACCCCACTCTACATCATCCAAGGCAACTTGACCGGCCCAAGATACCAGAACGAAATCTTGAGACCAATTGTTCAGCCTGCTCTGGAGGCCATAGGTGGTAATGCCATCCTCCAAGATGATAACGCTCGACCCCATCGAGCTCGTGTGGGGAATGAGTTTATTCAGCAACATGGGATCATCAGGATTGCGTGGCCAGCTCATTCACTTGACCTTTCTCCGATTGAGCACCTCTGGAATGTCCTTGGTCGAAGATTGTCAACAAATCAACCCCTGCCAATGGATGTTGCACAGCTGACTGCATTTCTGCTTCAGGAATGGCAAGCTGTTCCTCAGGACACTCTTCGGACCCTTGTGGACTCGATGCGTCTACGCTGTCTTGAATGCCTTGCTGCAAACGGTGGTCATACTGTAGTGAAATTGACAGAGATACAACGGTAAAATCCCTCCAAAGATAACATTTAAGGATAAAAACATAATGCGTAGGCTGCTGATGTACATGATCGCCTAGACCACGGGTCATCATCCTCCATAATAATTGACTTGCTAGACAGGAGGGGAACGGCGGATCAAAAAGAAAAAAAAATATGACTGGAAAGGCTAAGGAGACGCAATTGGGGGGGAAACGAAGAAAAGTCACGTTCCCAAGTTGACATAAAAAGTAAGCAACTCGACAGAAGGGACCATAGATATAATACGCCACAGTCATTTATTGGACGCTTTTGCGATACCAGGCTTTTGATTTGAATGGAGCGGTAAAACGCAGATGTTAGGAATATTACAAAAATTAAAAAGTAATTTTTTCTTAATATTAATGTTAGGAATATAAAAATTAGCTGGCCGGATGGCCTATTCTGAGCAGTGAACTAAGATGGTCTTAATTTTACAAACGGATAGATAATATTGAAGATAATGACAAAAGACAGTGTAGTTCACATCATCGACAGACTGTGTTGAATAAAAAAGTGTCGCAATTTGCACACAAAAACACGACCTTGGACGCAGGTGTTCAAATTTACTTAGTATGGAGGAGAGGGTTTTTGAGCGGTAGCTGTGTCTAAATATAACTTTTAACGACAAAATTTTGGAGGGGAGAGAAAGGTTGGTTCAAAATCAAGCACATTTTTTTTAGAAACACAAGTAGAGACGGACAGACTAACAGATAAACATCCATACTTGACTGAAGCATGACTGAAATGACTTTATGGTAGGAAATTTGAAATTTAAAATAAACCGAGGCAGTGATTGGCCACAGACAATCATATCATTAGCGCTCAGACGCGAAAGTGGGGCCATTCTTCAATAGTTGTTCAGTGATAGACACAGATTTTAAAGTGTGGTGATTCCATATGAAAGCAAGTGAAATAAATTAGGGACGCCATACTATAGCCAGCAGCTCAGCTGAGTTTTGCTAGCAATTCTGTGTTATTTATTCATAATCTGGTAAGATTGAAATTATTTCCTTATATATTTTGAATATTGTTTCATGTTTGAGTGATTTGATACTGCCATATCGAAATCTAGCCTTACAAACAAGTAGGGATTTGCTCTAGACCCCCCGCCCTAGTCAGGGTCTAGGGACCAACAATGTACATAAACTCCAGCAAGGATTATGCAAGACAGATCAAGTGTTGAGAATAATGATACATATTACCTATCCTCTTTTAGGGCCGAAAACTAATAAACATTTTTCAGGATCTATAGTCTGGGAGGATCTATCTGATGTAAAACCACCATGGTAACTGTGCTGTTTGGTCAGAGAGATCTGACCTGTCTGTATGATGTGGTTGTTGTGTCACTGTTGTGTCCAGACGTGGGTAGAGAATAGATTTTGACACATGGCCCATACTTTGATTGCAGAGCTGCGAGTTTCTGTCGTCAACAAAGCAGTGTCTATTCAGTTGGTGACTTTACTCGAGTGTATCTGTGCAGTATTTGTGACAGAGACCACCATTATTGCCCGCCAGCACGGAGAGGTGGGACCACCTGATTTCAGCACCAGAGCGACAACTACCAGATGAGTGAGCCTCTGGTCTGCTGGACTTTCACCAACGCCCTTTAGTTACTAAGAACCCCATAAAGATTCCCACCATTTTCTGGACACTGTGTAGTCAATATAGACAGGTGTGATGAGGCCACCCCAACAGCACAAACAGTACTATCCTCCCAAGTAGATGAATACTAGAACATTTTAATAAAACTAACTAGTATAGTGTACATATATATGTACACTATTGCATTTATGATATAATATTCTATGCATTTCTTTTCATAATCTCTAAATCCTTTTAAGTTCTGGTCAACCTAAAAAATTGACACAGAACAAAATAAATGTAATATACTTATATCAAAACATTTTACACACGTGAGTTAGTTCAGTGTATTTTAACATTTATTAATATTATTAGTCTTGTTAATATCTGTGGGTATATTTATAATCCATTACACCACACTACATATCATAACCCTAGACACTTTACGTAGCCACATTCATTAAAAAAAAATTAAGTGTGAGGTCGTAGTGGTAGCAAGAAAGGCCTTCTGACAATTCACCACTACATTTTATCTCAGGAGCCTTCACAGCTGGCCTCATACAATTTACATTTAGTAATAACACCATCATACAATACCATCAAACACCACTACAATATTGGGGTCTTGTCCAGGGATAATTAGCCCAACAGTAATATTAGGATCTCCTGGTGGGAGAAATAAAAGTAGGGAAATAAATTGTAAAATTTCCCTTAACATTAAAAGTGTCCCTGCAGATAAAAGTTGGTGAATCTTCACAGCCAGTAATAATTAATTAGTTAACTGGTTAGTTAGAATTAGTTAGACTATAGTCATAAGAAGTACTTAGTGTATTTACTGGTTAGAAATTTAGCTTGTATATTATTATATTGTCTAAAAAGTATGGCGGAGCTGGCAAAATTTAGATCAGCTGCTGTGCTCACCGCGAAGGAGATGGGAATGGATGGTCAAATTTTAATTCAATACGTAACGACTGAATGTGATAAATATATTGAACGGGAAGAAAGGAGGTTAGTTGAAGAGAAGAGGTTAGAGGCTGATAGAGAAATTAAGAGGCTGCAGATTGAGGCAGAAGAAAAAAGGGTGACTGCCGAAAGGGAGGCAGAAGAAAAACGACAGCAAAGGGAGGCAGAAGAAAAAAGGTTGACTGCCGAAAGGGAGGCAGAAGATAGAAGGTTGCAAAGGGAGCACGAATTACGACTAAGGGAGCTGGAATTACAAGGCCCGACTCCTGAAAATGGTGCCAGCCCTTTTGCCTCAGATGCTACGCCCAGTCTGGGAGCCTCAAACTCAGCTATGGGGTTTCATTTAGACCATTTTGTTGAGAAAGACGATGACATAGAGGGGTACCTAGGACGTTTTGAGTTATTAGCTACTACATATGGGTTAGAGAGAGAGAGGTGGAGTTTAAAGCTATCACAGGGATTGAGGGGTACTTCTTATGAAGTATTTGCTAAAATGAACAGGGAAGACCAAGACAATTATGACATGTTAAAGCAGGCTTTGTTATTAAGGTACGAGAAGAATGGTGAATTTTATCGTAAGAAATTCAGAAATGCCAAACTGTTGTCTGGGGAGACATACCACCAATTCTCTGCTAGACTAGAAACCTATTTGGAAAAATGGACGGCTCTGGGGAAGACCCAAGATCTTAAAGAAATGATCATGATTGAGCAATTGAGAGAGTCCATGGCTCCAGACATGAGAAAATTTCTCATGGAACAAGGTGCAGAGAAGTTGGGGGAAATTTTAAATGTTGCTGAGAGGTATCAGGCAGCCCAGGCAGAGGTAAGTGGTGCTAAAAAGAAGCACATAGACAATTTTAAAGCTCCACAGCAATTTAATAAATTTGATAATAGAGAGCAGGGAAATAAAGGTAGGACAAACTTTGAGCGGCCAAGAAATGACTATCGCGACAGAAACTCACAGTTCAATGACCAAAAGTTCAATGAAAGAAAACCGTTGAACCAAGGAAAAAGATGGTGTAAATGGTGCAAGAAGGATAACCATAACACCGAATTTTGTAGAAGGAAACCTTCAAACATTGCTGCAATGAAGTCGGGGACGCAAAGATTAAAGGTTAATCCTAAGGGACAACAGGAACCTTATCACCCCCCCCAGTTTGTGAGGATGTTATTTGTAATGGGGTCACCATAAGGTGCCTTTATGATACAGGTTTGGATTATGATTCAGTTGTGAAGTCTAGCCTAGTGGACCCAAGTCAGTATACCACAGAAACAGTGGAAACACAAGGGGCGACTAAGGACATACCACTCATGACACTTCCCATCGCAAGGATAACGGTGAAAACTCGCTATGTGGAAGGAGAAATCAGAGCAGCAGTGATAGATGAACCAATCTACCCTCTGATATTGGGGTGTAGATACGTCTTCTTGGGGAATCCCGAGAAACCTGTGATAATGGCGACAGTGCAGACCAGGTCACAGAAGAAGGAGGAAGAAGGTGAACCTATAAATGCTCATCCAGAGGAGATGAGGAAGGCGCAGGCTGAGGATAGGACACTCAAGCCCTGTTTTAAAAAATTGCCCAAATGCCACACACCTCCGAGCAAGGGGGAATATTTCATGAAGAACAAACTCTTATACAGGAAGGCCGGAACTGGAACAAATGGTCACAACCAGCTGGTTCTTCCCACTTCATATAGAGATAAAGTGATGGAACTCGGGCATGCGATTCCCTTCAGTGGTCACATGGGGATCAGCGCCACAGGACAGCGTATAGCTTGTCATTACTTCTGGCCAGGGATAACGGAGGATATAAAAAGATATGTCAAATCCTGCCCAGAATGTCAAAGGGTAGCTCCAAAGCACTGGACTGCTCCTGCAACTCTAGGGGAAATGCCCATAGTGGGAACACCTTTTGAGAGGGTTGCAGTGGATATTGTAGGACCTCTCACTCGGACCAAGAGGAGGAACAGTTACATCCTTACTCTGGTGGACACTTGTTCTATGTGGGGAGAGGCGGTAGCCCTGCCATCAATTGATTCAAAACATGTAGCAGAGGCACTACTTACAATATTTACCCGATTAGGATTCCCACATCAAATCTTGACGGATAATGGATCTCAGTTCAAGGGGAAACTAACGGAAGAAGTTTTTAAGCTATTTCAAGCCAGGCACTTTCATTGTAGTCCGTACCATCCACAAGGGAACGGCCAGGTAGAGAGGTTCAATGGGACTCTCATTTCTATCCTGAGAAAGCTGGCACACGAAAAACCGGATCTGTGGGATCAATTCCTGCCCGCCGCATTGTTTGCGTACGGGAGGTACCACATAGTTCAACCGGGATGGCTCCCGCAACTCTGCTATTTGGGAGGCCAATAAAAGGTCCTTTAGAAGCTTTATTAAGGACCTGGACAGATGAGAAGGCGGAAGAGACTGTTACCTCATCGTATCAATATGTGAACGAACTGACCACTCGTTTGAAAGCTGGATGGAAACTGGCAAATGATAATTTGAAACAAGCCAGGAAGAAACATGCAGCATATTTTAATAGGAAGGCAAAGGACAGGGAACTGGCAGTCGGAGAGAAGGTGCTGCTTCTACTACCCGGAAGCCAGAATAAATTACAAATTGGTTGGCAAGGTCCATATACGGTTCTAGAGAAGGTGTCTAGAACAAACTATAAAATTGACAAAAAGGGGAAGGAAAAAGTTTATCATGTAAACCTGTTAAAGAAGTATCTGGACAGACCACTCCAGGAAAGTACCCCCCTTATTGACCTTGGCTATTGCAACCCAAATGCAAAAAGAACCACTCACCTCACATGAATACCCATTACATCCTTGTGAAACAGCAGCACAGGTAAAAGTCAGTAAGCACCTGACTAAAAACCAGAGGGAGAGAGTTCAACAGGTTCTGGAGGAACATACAGATGTATTAACAGATAAACCAGGCCATACAAATTTGCTACAGTATGACATGAAACTGGTAGACTCAAACCCAATCTGTATGAGAGCCTATTCTATTCCGTTCGCGAAAGAGAAGGCATTGAAGGAAGAAATAGAGTATTTGTTGAAGGAGGGGATTATTTCGCACAGTGAATCATCTTTTAGTTCTAGTGTCGTTTTGTTGAGAAACCGTCTGGGGAACACAGACTGTGCATAGATTACAGGAAACTGAATGCTGTCACAGAAGGACAAGTGGATCCATTACCAGACACAAAACAGCTATTTGCCAGACTGAACAAGGCAAAATACTTTTCAAAGGTGGATCTTAGTAAAGGCTATTACCAGATCCCAGTGAAGCCTGAAGTGAGACCTTATTTGGCTTTTAGCACTTCGGATGGACATTATGAATTCAATATGCTACCATTCGGACTGAAAAATGCTCCGAGTGTGTTTTCAAGGATGATGCGAAAATTGTTGGACCCCCTGAATAACCCATGTATCACAAATTTCATGGATGATATTCTCGTCGCCACAGAGACATTTGAAGAACACATTGAAGCTCTGGAGATGTTGTTTGATAGACTTCGGGAGGCGAATTTGACTGCTAGGCCAACAAAATGTTGTATTGGATGTAAAGAGTTGGAATTCTTGGGACACACTGTATATCAGGGTAATATGACCCCTGATCCTAAGAATTTGGAAAAACTGCAGAGAGCACCTAGGCCGCAAACAAAAAAGGACGTGCGATCATTCGTGTCGTTATGCGGATTTTATCAGAAATACATCAAAATTTTAACGCTATTTGTGCTCCTCTGACTGATCTGACTCGCAAGGGACTTCCAGATAAAATTATTTGGACTGCACAATGTGAACTAGCATTTCAAGAGTTAAAGGAAAAACTCACTAGCAAGCCTATTCTCAAACTGCCTGATTTGACACAGGACTTTGTCTTAAGAACCGATGCAAGTAATGTAGGACTCGGAGGGGCTTTGTTGCAAAGATCATCTTCACCTGATGGGGAACTTAAACCAGTCGCTTATGCAAGCCGCAAATTGAATAAGGCGGAACAAGGATACTCCACAAGCGAAAAGGAATGTTTAGCATTAATCTGGGCAATAAAGAAGTTTCAAATCTATCTGTATGGTAGGACATTTGTGGTGGAGACGGACCATCAGCCTCTCGTGTTCTTGTCTCAGGCTAAGCATGAAAACGCAAGATTGCTGAGGTGGTCTTTATTGCTTCAACCTTATCAGTTTAGTATCCAATATATCCCAGGCAAATTGAATGTCGGTGCAGATTTCCTCAGTCGGCAACCCTGTGATCAAAATTAGAGTAGTGGCAGACGTGAGGAGTAATTTTACCTATGTGTATCGCTGGTTTTGGAACTTGCCATAGGCATGTTTTCAAGTGGGGAGATGTGTAGTGAAATTGACAGAGATACAACGGTAAAATCCCTCCAAAGATAACATTTAAGGATAAAAACATAATGCGTAGGCTGCTGATGTACATGATCGCCTAGACCGCGGGTCATCATCCTCCATAATAATTGACTTGCTAGACAGGAGGGGAACGGCGGATCAAAAAGAAAAAAAAAATATGACTGGAAAGGCTAAGGAGACGCAATTGGGGGGGAAACGGAGAAAAGTCACGTTTCCCAAGTTGACATAAAAAGTAAGCAACTCGACAGAAGGGACCATAGATATAATACGCCACAGTCATTTATTGGACGCTTTTGCGATATCAGGCTTTTGATTTGAATGGAGCGGTAAAACGCAGATGTTAGGAATATTACAAAAATTAAAAAGTAATTTTTTCTTAATATTAATGTTAGGAATATAAAAATTAGCTGGCCGGATGGCCTATTCTGAGCAGTGAACTAAGATGGTCTTAATTTTACAAACGGATAGATAATATTGAAGATAATGACAAAAGACAGTGTAGTTCACATCATCGACAGACTGTGTTGAATAAAAAAGTGTCGCAATTTGCACACAAAAACACGACCTTGGACGCAGGTGTTCAAATTTACTTAGTATGGAGGAGAGGGTTTTTGAGCGGTAGCTGTGTCTAAATATAACTTTTAACGACAACATTTTGGAGGGGAGAGAAAGGTTGGTTAAAAAATCAAGCACATTTTTTTTAGAAACACAAGTAGAGACGGACAGACTAACAGATAAACATCCATACTTGACTGAAGCATGACTGAAATGACTTTATGGTAGGAAATTTGAAATTTAAAATAAACCGAGGCAGTGATTGGCCACAGACAATCATATCATTAGCGCTCAGACGCGAAAGTGGGGCCATTCTTCAATAGTTGTTCAGTGATAGACACAGATTTTAAAGTGTGGTGATTCCATATGAAAGCAAGTGAAATAAATTTAGGGATGCCATACTATAGCCAGCAGCTCAGCTGAGTTTTGCTAGCAATTCTGTGTTATTTATTCATAATCTGGTAAGATTGAAATTATTTCCTTATATATTTTGAATATTGTTTCATGTTTGAGTGATTTGATACTGCCATATCGAAATCTAGCCTTACAAACAAGTAGGGATTTGCTCTAGACCCCCCCGCCCTAGTCAGGGTCTAGGGACCAACAATGTACATAAACTCCAGCAAGGATTATGCAAGACAGATCAAGTGTTGAGAATAATGATACATATTACCTATCCTCTTTTAGGGCCGAAAACTAATAAACATTTTTCAGGATCTATAGTCTGGGAGGATCTATCTGATGTAAAACCACCATGGTAACTGTGCTGTTTGGTCAGAGAGATCTGACCTGTCTGTATGATGTGGTTGTTGTGTCACTGTTGTGTCCAGACGTGGGTAGAGAATAGATTTTGACACATGGCCCATACTTTGATTGCAGAGCTGCGAGTTTCTGTCGTCAACAAAGCAGTGTCTATTCAGTTGGTGACTTTACTCGAGTGTATCTGTGCAGTATTTGTGACAGAGACCACCATTATTGCCCGCCAGCACGGAGAGGTGGGACCACCTGATTTCAGCACCAGAGCGACAACTACCAGATGAGTGAGCCTCTGGTCTGCTGGACTTTCACCAACGCCCTTTAGTTACTAAGAACCCCATAAAGATTCCCACCATTTTCTGGACACTGTGTAGTCAATATAGACAGGTGTGATGAGGCCACCCCAACAGCACAAACAGTACTATCCTCCCAAGTAGATGAATACTAGAACATTTTAATAAAACTAACTAGTATAGTACATATATATGTACACTATTGCATTTATGATATAATATTCTATGCATTTCTTTTCATAATCTCTAAATCCTTTTAAGTTCTGGTCAACCTAAAAAATTGACACAGAACAAAATAAATGTAATATACTTATATCAAAAAATTTTACACACGTGAGTTAGTTCAGTGTATTTTAACATTTATTAATATTATTAGTCTTGTTAATATCTGTGGGTATGTTTATAATCCATTACACCACACTACATATCATAACCCTAGACACTTTACGTAGCCACATTCATTAAAAAAAAAATTAAGTGTGAGGTCGTAGTGGTAGCAAGAAAGGCCTTCTGACAATTCACCACTACATTTTATCTCAGGAGCCTTCACAGCTGGCCTCATACAATTTACATTTAGTAATAACACCATCATACAATACCATCAAACACCACTACACATACCCGATTTTGAAATGTCTATTTGTCCAATATCTATTGTGTGACTTTTGAAAAGGTGGGTGACACACTTCACAGCTTCATTGCGTTTGAATGTGTGTTTCCATTTCTTTACGTGACATGTCAATTTGGTATTCAATAAATGCCGTTTTGACTGATACCAATTACGTTCATATCAGATTTGTTTTAAGGTTTCAACCAAGGTTTTTCTAAGTGGCCCTTGACTTTTGACGAGAAGTATATAATAAAGGAACCGTTCGGACAATATTTGGAAACACGGGGGAAGAAAGAAGTAGCTTCAATATATAGTCAAAATGCAACACAAACAGGTAAAATTTAGTACAACACGTGAGAAAGTTTACGGAAAAAGGATCGATAGAGAAGTGACAAGGCAAAGTTAGCCCTATAGCAGAAATTACTGTGGGGGAGTGTCACATAATCGAATCGTTCTTTTTTCGTATTTTCTCTCTCTCACTCTCCCATTTTCTAACTATTTCTCATTTTCGGAACCCAGAAATCCGTACTACGATCACTGTTTACATTTTCACACTTTGATTCATGTAAGGTCAAGGCGTAATTGACCATCCCGAAAGATTAATTGAATCACTAAACGGGATAATAACTGGATTGACTCCAGGTAAGACTAACTTGTAATACGGGTTTAGTTGAATAACTACATCTGTCTAGACGGGCAAACGGATTGTTATCGCTCCAGTGTTACGATAAGCGAGCGAGAGTGTCTGATAAGCTATGTACCTCAGAAATTACCTGTGATAATAAGTACAGATAATCTCAATCTTGAGAGACGAAGTGAGTTAAAATTGTGATAATGGTGAACACGACCGATAATCGACGGAAATAACAACTCCTTATATGGAACGCGACTGTTTGAATTTCACAAACAAATGAGTCACGCAGAAAATTCCATGAGGAAAGCTATCATAACACGCACTTTTTAATGCTATTGGCTGGCATTTGGGATGCGAACATACATTCGTTGTGATTGGAAATTTTGTCGGAAACGCCATGCGGAAGCTTGTGCCAAAAGCTGCGATATAACGTAGCACATTTAGACATACGACACTGCATTCTAGAACGGTCAAAGTAGACAGCTCATGCTAAAACCAGGAAAGAATAGATGTATGAATTCTGACCTTATAGGACCGGACGTATTGGAGCAACTTTGAACACTACAGCAAAGATACTCTACATGTTAATACGGAAACCGGACTCCTACAGAACCTACTCACAAGTTACAGAGGGATTTTAAATAGAAAATACCCCAGACGCGTGTTTGAGGCATCTGCATCAAGTTGTCAAGACTGTTCAACTGAGCAAGAAGTCTAGAGTATCCAACTAGTTTGGGGTAAGTTGTAACACATATTTTACACTTTGAATGTGACATGTTTGAGCTTGCTGATGGTTATACAGTTCCTTACAAGGCTGACAACCTCAGCATATGAAAATTATATATTCGTTAACCACCACAGCAAAGCGCTGGTGATTGCTTCGTGCTAGTTCTCACCGGGAACCAAACGCAGGCATAACCCTAGACCCCAAGTGGAGCAGGGAGTGGATGATGATGACAGACAATGTATATATTTACCATCATTTGTAATAAGTTGTATGTATACTTCAACAAGTTCACCCAGGCACAAGCCATTGCACTTGCCGCTGTCCAGTCGAAATGTTCCATTAAATTAACAAAATAATGGTGATTTTCATCATATCCCTGTTATATGATGTACGATCAAGAAGATTACAAATTCAGAAAAAAAAAATCGGTGAACGGGACAGCAGAAAAGGCGTCTGATTAATATCAGGAGAAAATAGAAGACTTAGCAGATGAATTTGTTTTTTTTATTCCATCTAAAGACTGTGGTACGAATCGAAAAGACCACTTGAGGTATTACTCGACGATACCAGTTGTACAACTACTCTATGATTCAAAGCTTGAGATCGACACTTGAAACCTACGTTCCTAGGGTTGTGAAGATACCTGCTTTGACCAGGAGAGGTTACCCCTTGAACTAATCTGGAGACGTGCCCTTGCCACGGAGAAGAATAAACTGAAACAGCAGCATCATCACTTCAGCGTTTTGGCAGCTAAGTTACATTTCTATCAGGCGAAATACAACAGAACACTATAAATGTTTCAAAATTAAACCTCCAAAAGCTGAAATATTTTCCATGAAGACATTTACATTTTATTGATCACCAGCTCTTATTTATTGACATATATAATCAAGTAACTGATCATTAAATTTGTTATATGTTGTTTGTTTTACAAATTCATAGTTGATTAAGTTATTACCGAGAGAAGTGCACACACATGAATCAGTATCTTTAATGTATATCTTTATAGAGCTAATAAGGAGAATTTTACTGTTAATTCAGTTGGGGCCTTTTACGAGCTAATAATAAATTACAGAATAATCCTTCACAAAAGGCGCCGGGCATATACAAAGTTAACATTGCTAAGACTCTTTCAGCGTTCTTCTTGATTTCTGAATATCTTGTGAAATCTCCATCGATGTAGAAGCATCATCATCCTTCTAATCTTGTAAGAAGGTAGATACCTTTGAAGAAACAAAACCCATACTTTTGGTTTTGGCCATTGTTGGATCATCACTGCAGATTAAGGGGAGGCAGCCGGTGACAGGGAGTGAAGTATTAGAGACTTCACCATGCTGGGTCTAGCTTTATGAAGTGGGATAACTAGTTCCCTTCCTCGTTGACTTTACCTACCCTAACTGATAAGCACAGTATCCATTTGCAGCTTCATAGACTGGAGAATGATGCTACCAGGTTTCAAGATAGAGATGTAGTGTAAAGTTATGTGAAATAAGTGACATAACCATTTCTCAAACTCTTCTAATACAGCAATCCACCGCTTAGCACTGATAATTTGTTCTTCGAAACTCGAGCTCTAACCGAAAAATGCACTACACAAAAATAGATTTCCCATCAGAATTAATAGAAATAAAATTAATTCATTACCGATGCACAGAAAGCTGTATCAAAATTAAGTAAAAGGTTATTAAGAAAGCTAGTTAACATTTATTCTTCTTTTTCTTTGATCCTTAGCCGCCGACAGTCAAAGCAGTCAGTGGTCATCACGCCTGGTTGCGTCTTGTAGGGCAGCAACAAACTGCTTCCACTTTGTTCGGTCGGCGGCCATCCTTCGTACAGTATCCCAACTCTGGTTCCTTCTTTGCATCTCGGCCTCCACAGTTCTCTGCCAAGTTGTTTTTGGTTGTCCTCTCTTTCGCTTTCCTTCGGGGGTCCATAGCATACTGTTCTTGTAATGGCATTGGAGTTTCTTTTGAGGGCGTGGCCAACCCTACTCCAGCGTCTATTAACTATGATGGTGTGCATGTCCTCTTGGTTACTCCGAGTAAGTAGTTCTTGGTTAGTGATAGTATTCAGCCAAAAGATTCGGGGAATTTTCCTTAGGCAGATTGTGTTGAAGGAGGACAGTTTCGACATTTCCTTCTCTGTTACTCTCCAGCATTCCGCACCATAGAGAAGCACAGAAAGTACACAGCTCTCATATAATCTTAATTTGGTGTTTGTGTTGTACTTGGAAGACTTCCAGATGTTGTTGAGACTGGAAAAGGCTGTTCTCGCTTTCACATTTACATACCTAGGATGCATTGTAACACCAGTAAGTAACATTTATTAACTACATAAAATTATCAAGCATATTGAACACAAACGAAATCGTATGTATGTACTGTACTTTAAAAAAAAATAATTATATGACTTTAATCACTGCTAATTCCGTCGCATGTGGCTAGTTATCACTGCAGAGACGTCTTCATCATCAGACTTTAATTAGCAGATGGCATTGTAAGTTCTGAAAACGTTTTTCTGGCTCTAGATATAGAAGGCATGGCTGTTTGGTCAATAGAGGCAGAAGATATCCAGGAGACTTTTAAAAAAAAAAAAAGAATCGAGCTTACCTGGCACTTTTTTTCTCTTCAAGAAACACATTGTAGTAATTAATATCTTGTTCTATGTTACGGATTATCATAGAACTTCATTCCATTTGGTGTTCATGCTTCATTATCCTAAAAGTGCCAAATGATTCTTGGCCATCCCACCACTCTGAATGAACTTGATGAGTATATGAAAGTTGTATTCCTGCCTCGCATAGAATTCAGCGCTCAGATCAAATTTTTTTAAGCGTTTAAGAGAAATATGGCATTAAATATAGACGTTGAAAAAAGCGTTAATCAAACAGCGTAAGACCGGGGGTATTAGTGTAGTTAAGTAAGGCAATTAAATCTCCCAGTGATGCTGAAGACAATCATGGAAGAAACTAGGCAGGTGATAAAGAAAATTAGAGTTTGAGAAACGGGATGACAAGGTAGAGGAAGAAAACACAACTTTACAGAGAATATATGAACGTGTAAACAGTTAGGAAATCAGTTGATAGCATCACAAGGCAGTTCTTTTTTTTTGGAATCTCGGGGTATGATAAATAGAAATATTTAAAACAAAATAGAAAAGAAAGGGGAGTTTTAAATGATTTTTTTTAATTAAAGACGGGAAATTGCTATCATTATCTTTACTCGTAAATATCAAACAAAAATAGAGCCGCGGTAGCAAAGTGGTTAGTGCACTGGCTTCCTAGCTCAGTGGTCTATGGTTCGATCCCCAGATGAGGTGGGATTTTTTTAGGCCGCAAACGGCTCCTGGGTAGACCCAGCCCCAACTGGGTACCAGAGCAACTTCTGGGAAGGTTAAGGCGGCCGTCGTGATGTTGACCACATCACCCCTAGTGTGCCGATGGTCAAGAAAATATGGGCCTAACACCATATTCCCAATATACCTCAGGAGAAACAAGTAATAAGAATTAAAGACGATCATAAATTGACTGCTTTAGTAGAATAAAAGGATAAAAAAAATACGACAAGGTCGTCAAAACAATTACTGGCTTCCATCTTCCAAACATGGTAGCGTCTCGATTCAGTCTACCCAAATGTAAATGGGAACGTGACTCCGCTGTTGAGTTAAGGAAGGCAAGGGCAGCGAGGAAGTGAACTTATCACGCCACCTCATAAACCTGGACCTAGCATAGAGAAGTCTCTAATATTTCACTCACCAACGGCAGTATGGGCTGTAGGACGGGCTTCTATAACCTGTTTGTCATCGTCCTTTTGTTGCTGTAATCAGTACCTATAAGACTTTGCCAACATGTCAATGTTATGCAGCTTAATATAAACTTATCTCGATAACATATATGGTTAACCGGCCTAAATTAATTGTTTTGTGCAAACGAATTTTAATTAACGGCGGGGCTGCGAGGGGGGCGGATTGGCTAAGAGGCATGGCGTCCGCCTCTAGTTCTAAAGGTATTTTATTTTAAAACTAGTAGTTCCTAATGATGTCATACTCTCCCCGCCCCTTTTTCGATCTCCTGGGTAGTTAGATCGAACGCCTAGCCTTCTTGGATAAAAATCTAATAATAGCCCCTTCAGTCATAACTGACTAAGGGAATGCGTCCCTGAGGTGACAGCCATCAGCTGCTTATTTTCCTGTTGTTCTTTTCGACGTTTTCTCCTCTCTTCTGCTTGTGTGAGTTTCTTTTCGCCCAATCTAAGGTGGCGCCGCAGATATCATCGCCACTTGGTGCGATCTGCAGCTTCATCCTCCCAGGTTGCTGGATTTATGTCCAGTGCCTTCATGTCTCTCTTGTACACATCTATGAACCTCAGCTGCGGTCACCCAACTGTTCTTGTGCCATCTGCCAGTTGTCCGTAGAAGATATATTTCGGGATGCGACCATCTTCCATGCGGCGGACATGGCCAAGCCAGCGTAGTCTGCGCTGTCTAAGCAGTATATACATGCTTTGAAGGCCAGCACGTTACAACACCTCGACATTTGTCACTTTATCTTTGCACGAAATGCCGAGGTTGTGGCGTAGACACCTTAGATGGAAGGTATTGAGCCTTCTTTCTCGCTTAGCATAGGTTGTCCATGTCTCGCCGCCATACAGACGTGTGCTGGTGACGCAGGCGTTATATATCGCAGCTTTGGTCTTCGTTGTGAGTTTGGAGTTTCCCCAAACACGCAATGTGAGGCGGGCAAAGGTAGCTGCAGCTTTGCCAATGCGGCTGTCAATTTGTGTGTCCAGAGAGAGTTTGTCATTGATGGTAGACCCTAGGTATGTGAAGTGGTGCACCACTGCCAATTCATAGTTATCGATAATGATAACTGGTGCAGCACCCACATCCTGACTCAGAACATTTGTTTTCTTTAGACTTATTGTGAGGCCAAAGACCTTGCATGCTTTGATGAAGCGATTCATCAAGCTCTGAAGCTCCTGTTGGCTTTGAGTGACGACTGCATCGTCATCAGTGAATAACAAGTCTCATATAGTGACCCTTCGGTACGGGACAAAAATAAGAGGTCCTGTGTGCAAGTTAAGCAAGTTAAAAATCCCTCGACAGTTGGCTGTAGTACAGAGTAGTAATTTGGCCGCTGCATGGCAAAATTTAAAAAATTAGGAAACCCACCCATCACAAAAATATTTATAGAATGCGTGGTTCCTATATACACACATTGGTATCCTCGCCGGTGCTACGGAGTTCGTGCCCTGTGCTGAGATCCTCCTTGTGTGATCTAAGGGAGGAGATCGGAGCACTGATGTAGTTGTCCGTGCGCAATGAAGATAGTCCTTAAAAGCCAACCAATTACTTACTTACTTACATAGTCGTTCCCCTTCTACCGTGAGGTGTAGAGGTTTGGAAGAGAGAGTGCCAGACTATTCTATCGGCTGTCTTCCTCCTGGCCTGGTTCCATTCTAGTCCTCGGTCCTTCAAAGATTGTCTAATGTTGTCCTCCCAGCGGAATCTGGGTCGTCCTCGGGGTCTGGATCCTTGGCTCTTTGTTTCCCATGCTTGTCGTGGTAGCCGATCTTCTCCCATTCTGCAGACATGGCCAAACCATCTTAGTTGGGACTGTTCTACTTGGGTCTGTAGGGGGTGGCATTTTAGGCCTTGACCAATTAACGCTGAACAAATTATTATTATCTGTTTTATCAGGATCAATCTTATGACTTATTTTCACGTGACATTTCTCAATTTCTTCTTCTTCTTCTTCGTTCACTTTCAGACGTAACTTGAATATGTTCAAAGATATCAGTTGGCAGTTTGGGGTAGTTAGTATCTCCTGATAATTTTTTTCCAGGAATGTTACTGGTGATGGCCATATGCGCTTTCTCTGTTGCTCATATGCTGGGCATCTTTGAATTAGAAGTTCAGCAGTCATTTTATCGGTACCACGGTTACTTGTACATGGTGGGGTAATATTGGCCATAAGTCATGATTGTCAATTTCGTATAGTATTACCAGGTGTTAATAGGAGGATAACGACAGTCAATTGGAGCACACAGATTAAAAGGTAAAATCAGAGATGTCACAGTGAGTTTGTCTTATCCAGCGATCTTTGAGTAAACGAGGCAAGAAAAGGACAACTGCTCTTTCAAGCATGTCGTAACAGGACACGTAAGAGGAAACTAAGTGACAGGTCGGGCACGGGGATGGTAGCTCATCAATAAAACAGAATGCAACAGAATCCACCGTTGCAACAATGTCACGAGAGGGTAGATGTTATTGAAATTAATAAGATATCCTGGACACAAAGTTGTATCAGGTGATACCAGGATAGTGCCAGATAAGAGTCTGGTCTTATAAGCAATACCCCCTTCTCTGAAAAAAGTTAGGATGTATAGATATCAAAGGTAGGATCAAGCTGTATAAGTTCCTAGAGAAGATGGTGATATTTTACTCCTTGCCCCTCTCCAGATCCTCCTCTGTCAATATTATTATTATTATTAGCTCTGCTAGGGGTATTATCTAAATTATCCACTAACAAGAACTATAACTTAACTTAAATAATTTAAGTAAGTCTGCTGGTAAATATTTACAATTTATTTTTACAGGTTTTTCTTTTCTGTTTGAAAAGCTTTCAAGGAAATCAAATTTTAATTACATCATTTAAATAAATAAAAACATTTGAAAATAGTTCTAAATTAGCACAAGTCACTCAAGTTGTAGCAAGTCCTTCGCTCTTGGTTGAACTAGCTGTTTGTAGAATATCTATGTCTTTATAACTCTGTTATTTCACTGTCATTTGACTTAGGCTATCACTGACTATACTATGCCCAAAAAATGTCATCATAAAATGTGTCTTTATTAGAATCTTGGTTTTTATATAGTGGTGTCATCAGGATACTCTGACCAGTAGCCTTGTTTGGCCACTTATCTTGGTGTAGTGAAGTCTGTCACACTCAATACATGGAAGGAAAAGTCACATGAAGTTCCTCCAGGCAGTGGATACTGGGTAACTGGCCCTATAGACAACAAGGGCGCTCGCACCACAATTTCCAGCAGTAGTGGATGACCATTTAAAGTGTGTGTGATTGACAGAATAAAACCTGAAACATATTGGATTAACCACTATATTCTCTATCACTATCCCGTTATTATAGATGTAGGGGATGTGAGACAGTTTTCAGACAAGGTGCTAGCAGACGCACAGGACACAATAACAGTAACAACCAAATCCAGTTCACCGTGAATACAATTTTTCCTCTAAATCCTTAGTTAGAGCCATGTGTCCATGATCCGCCTCCATACAATGATTAGGTCTTGTATAAAATACTAAGTAATAGCTTAAACAATACAGTAATACAATTCCTTTCATCCTTTCCTTTGTTCCTGGTGTGTGTCCCATTCCATCAAGAAATAATTCTTTAAATGCTTTTCTAAAACTATAGACGCACTTTTGCCATCATTCTCAATTTATTAGAATATTCAGAAGCTTGGGTTTTGCCTCCAGAAATTTACACAGTAGTTCAAAACACATTTTACACACTTCCTAACGCACACTGTAGTTAATCAATAGAAATACACACACACACACACATATATATATATATATATATATATATATATATATATATATATATATATATATATATATATATATATACATTCTTTCTTACCCTCAGGCACATACAGTCAAGCTGTTAATGGTTAGAATGATCTGCTCTCAGGTACAAAAGGAAAAGGCACTCTTCATTAACACTTTTATTCTTTTTCTGCTCGCTGTGATTTTCAAATCTGATTGGCCTCGATTAGCAGAAGGCAAGGTCTATTTATACGTCACATCCGGCGACCGAGAGAGAGCAGAGGCTAAAAGGGTGTGAGGTATCTCAAAATGTATGCCCGATTTGTCCTGATGTACAAATATTGAAAACTATGATCCTAATTATCTTCCTTATTCCTGGAGCGATTTTATTCATCTAAGGTTTAAAATATGCCATGAATTAATCTTCATCCATCTAAATAATTGACTTTATATTACATTCTTTAGTTTTATTCTATGCTTAGCCTAAACAGCAAAACTATGGACCAACCTGATGTCTCGATGCCTTTCCCTAGAGATTTCTCCATTACTATATCACTTCCCGTAGAAATCTTAGTACTAACGGGTAGAGCATCATTCCTAGTATTGTATTAGTGACCTCTTCCCGGTGGTACTTCTCTCCTAAAGCTGTAGTTAAATTCCAATCTCAACTGGTTTGCACAAAATTGGAGATCGCCATTGTAGGCTAGTACGTTTTTGTAAACAACCGAATGAGGAAGCATTTCATTGGTTCGCCAAGGATATATTGTCCTAAAGTATGGCGCGCGGTTTAGTTAGAATACCGTTTTGTGAATCAGACCACTTCACGACAAACAACACTGGGGCTTTGAAGCCAGTTTCATATTAGTGGCCAGCTGTAATGGTGGCTACATTATCCAATGAGAAGCAAAGAAGGAAGGAATGTATTCTAAGACCATTCTATTATCGATCTTAAAGACATGTTTAAAACTGAATGTTCCACCCGTATTTTGGACATAATTTTAATTCACATTACATTTTTGTCATTTGCATACAATTGTCATTTTCCTATTAGTTTATCTGTTCCTTTTTTTATTATCTTTTTTTGCATAGGTTAAAAGGTAAAGACGGTCCTATAGTAAATACTGCCATAGAAGAGTCAAGTGTTAGAGATTTCACGACACAATGTCTCGGCTTTATGAGCTGGTGTGACCCGTTCCTTTCATTGTTGCCTCTGCCTTCTCTAACTCAAGAGCACAGTCAAGTACACATTTACAGCTGCGTAGAAAGGAATGTGACGTTACCTGTTTTCTATCACGAACCTTGTAA
The DNA here is from genome assembly GCA_024509875.1 of Oreohelix idahoensis. NCBI lineage: Eukaryota > Metazoa > Mollusca > Gastropoda > Stylommatophora > Oreohelicidae > Oreohelix > Oreohelix idahoensis. The sequence goes on along the minus strand of JAMPIV010010787.1, from coordinate 122,029 downwards.
CAGTGCCGCGCTAGAAGTCGTAAAAAGCAGTTTATTTCTTTCTGATATGGGCTGCTTTTACCCAGGGAGCAAAATGAAAGCCACATTCTTCCACTGGTTATTTAAAAACACAAAAAAATGTATTAAATATACATATTTATGAGAAAATGAGCCATAAGCTGCCAAAACATAGCACCGAAGTATTTATGTGGTTCTCTCACCGCTGCATGTCCTCTTAATGGCACTAGCTCTCCTGTGGTCATTCCATTCACTGCCGTATTATATCAGAAGTAAATCAATCACATGCAAAGTGTGGCACAAAAGCATAAAAGCTTCATCTTGTTAAGTGTTATAGATATATCTAGATGGAAATGCATTGCGCGATGAACTTTGCTTAAGATAAATGGGAAAAATTCCGAATTAAAAAAAAAAAAGGGCATGAACATTTCTAGAACACTCGACATGAAGAGATGGACAGACATGTGCATTATTTAAACGTTATTTTCCACACCGCAATTCGCTGTTCCGTAATTTCCCGAAAATAAATTATGAAAAGATTCTGAGTTGGTGGAAATTTGTTACGGACGGGACACTTAGAAGATTAGTAGGGTGGAGTATATTATTAATAACATACAATTATTTCAGATTATCTGAAGAATTTATTCAAGTGGTATTAGCTTTATTAGCAGTGTAACGCTCCATTGTAACGGGCTTTTAATATATTATTATAGTTGTTCCCGTGTTCTTCGAAGAGGTCCCTCCTTTATAATATATATATATGTATATATATATATATATATGTATATATATATATATATATATATATATATATATATATATATATATATATATATATATATATATATATATATATATATGTGTTGTAGTAAGTATGGCATGCACAGGTGCTAATAATAGTTTTACATTCAGCCTTCAAACACATCCATGATCTTCAACAATAAAGATGCTGCAAAGGCCAGGTTGGACGTTAAGACGACACACGTTCACAGCTCCAGTTACTTCATATAAAATAAGTTCATAAGATCATTGCAAAACCTAGCCAGTCTTGTGCGTCGCTTTTCAGTCTGCTAATGACACAATGTCCTCGACATTTGCATGCATATTTTATTTAAAAGTCTCAACTCACGTGCATCATAATTCAGCATTCCATATTCACAAATATAATACTATAGCATTGACCCAATGGGCGATCTAGATGTTGAAAAACTTTAAGACTCTGTAAAAAATACACCATCCATGAGCTAGACATATATGCGTCCGTCCACATCGAGATACACACAGAAAAGGCCTAGAAGTATCCTTCACTTCTGCTAAACTGAGACCGGCTAACTTCTGCTATATCTGCCCCAAAAGGCAATGACGTACTTCCGGGTAACCCATGGATACAGTACATCAACAACATGGTCTCTAATCGATACCTATTTGATAACGACCGATATGTAATGAGTTTTAATCATAACAAGCAGCACATAATGTTTGTGTTATAACGAATAAAATACAGGCATAGTGAAATCTGACAGTAACCATTGGAGAATATTGCAACACACCGTTTCGCGCTGTACAGCTCATTAAATAGTTAAAGATCTCATGCGTGTTGCCTGTAGCTAAATTTTTCTCTTAGCGTTATTATGTCACTGACAATGATGGAGTGAAAATGTGTTATTAATTGTCAGCGTTAACTGATATTTTTGTTACAGCAAGAACGCGGCTTAGAAATGTATTGTTCGTAAGAGAAAGACAGAATGTGAAGTATTAAGAGTGGTTGCAAAGAATATTTAATATGATTACAGCACATTGTCTTGAAATGAGTGAAGGAAAGAACGTTTTTTCCTCTTTAAGCATGGTGCCAGGTGGCGTAGGTCATCATGTCTTTCCACAACTTCATGTCTCACGTACTGTTTATCAATTCTTTTCTTGATTTCTTTCCACTCCGTGATGTCAAACTTTTCAGAATCTTCTTTGTCCTCTATGTCTTTTGTATTTCAATATTTTCTTTTATCACATCAGTTGTCTGCTTGCTTTGTCTTTGTGGCCCCCTCATAGTCGCTGTTAGCTGGAAAAAAAATGAGAACCAGGACAAACACGTGAGAAACAGGATAAACACATGTCAAGTCAGCCATATTGTATAGCTCTGAAACACGGAGAATAACAACCAAAACAATCTTAAAAGACATGTTTAAAACGGAATGTTGTACCACGTATTTTGCAGTAAGAATGTAATGGTAGGAACTTCAGAACTGACACAGGGGCTCCACCATCCAGATCATTATAGGCTTTGTGTCTGTAATGAAAGAATTGAACGTATTGTTAGTTACAGTTTGAGAAACTAAGTGATTTTTTTTTTAAATCACACATTCTATATTGCAAGTTAACCTTTAAAATTAAAACAATAAATCAATAAAATTACAAGCTTTAAATATTTTTAAACATTATCCCTTCAGAAAAATATATATAACTTTCACCACTTTTTGGTCTGTTTTATATATACAGTATTTTTAAACTATGTATCTGTTTGTTTTTGCAGATATAAATGTCCTTAGCAACCGTTGCTATGGACGGGTAAGCTTTAAAAAATGAAGTAAAGAAAATCTTGTTAGCGATAAATGTTAAATTCTTTACCGATTTTAATAGAAAATATGTTATAGTTGCTACTTAAATGGTATTTTTATTATTATTATTAGGTCACTAGGCCATGACATTCCATTGAAAAAAAATCCCTAGCGCTAGGTCTAGACTTTCGTTCTCGAAAATGACATTACGATGTCTGCTTTATAAATTGGGTCAGCAGGGACATTATGCTCAATATCCATGTCTGAATCCAATGTTTCAGTCTCCCAGACATCATCATCTGCAGAATCAGTGATGAATTCATCACTGAAATCATCGCTGAAGTTTGTTTGTTTTATTTTATTTTTCTTCCACGATAGTGAAATTTAACTTTGTCGAAAAATTCCAAATAGCGGAGAGTGTTTTCGGTCCTCAGTCGTGCCTTCAACGTTGATTTTTGTTTTTCTTATAAAACTTGTTTTAAAAGAAAATGTTTACGTTTTACTTTTAAATAAATTTTATTATAAAATAACGATATTAATTTGAAAAAAAAAAGATCTTAAAGTAGGCCTACTTCCTGCGACTTCGAAATTTACACTCCGTACGCGTTCGATTCCTAAGGATAGGAATGATAAGGAAATAAGTTGAAATTAATAAAAGAGATGATTAATACGGGGCTAATAAAAGGTAACAGCAAGGCAGCTTTTGACACATTAAGAAAACTATCAAAACCCCAACAGCCCAGGGTAACTGTCATAGAAGATAGCAATGGGGCTCTGCTCAATGAAAAAACAGCTGTAATGAGAAGATGGACAGAATATTGTAAAGAATTATATAACTGTAAACTTGACACTAACTTAGGCATATTAAACAACATTAAGTGCGAAAACAGGGAACTCGGAAATGCAGCAATATTACGGGAAGAAGTGGAAGAGGCTATATGTTCGATGAAAGGAGGGAAGTCACCGGGTGTGGATAATATCCCAGCAGAGCTCTTGAAATATGGAGGACCAGATATAGTAAAAATCATGACAACAATTTGCCAGAAGATATGGAGTACAAAAAAATGGCCAAAAGAATGGACGCAGTCATTAGTAATACCGCTTCCAAAGAAAGGAAATCTAAAAATGTGCAAGAACTACAGAACCATTAGCCTTATTAGTCATCCAAGTAAGGTGATGTTAAGGATACTTTTGAACAGAATAAAACAGAAATCAGAAGAAATCTTGTCAGAGGAACAGGCTGGCTTTAGACCAAAAAGAAGTACCTCAGAACAAATCTTCAATATTAGATTACTTATCGAAAAACATCTCCAACATCAACACGATTTATACCATAACTTCATCGATTTCACAAAAGCCTTCGATCGAGTCTGGCATGAAGGCTTATGGCAAGTAATGAGAAAATTCAATTTTGATACCAACATCATAGATATCATTGAAGCACTATACAAGGACGCAAGCAGTGCTGTTTTTGCAAGCAACGACATTGGAGAATTTTTCAAAACAACTGTAGGAGTTCGGCAGGGATGTATCCTGTCCCCAGTGTGCTCTTTAATATTTATCTAGAACATATTATGCAAGAGGCTCTCTACGATTATAAATCAACCATATCGATTGGAGGCCGACCTCTGTGCAACCTACGTTTTGCTGATGATATTGATCTGATAGCTGGATCAGAATCAGAACTTCAAGACCTTACCTCTAGACTGGAGAAAGTAACAAGAACGTATGGGATGGAAATTAATATAGAAAAAAGCAAGATATTGGTGAATAGCCATAAGAAACATGTTCCGACCAACATTACGTTAAATGGGCAAACGTTAGAAGAAGTTAACACCTTTAAATATCTCGGGTCCACTATATGCAGTGATGGAAGATCAATTAAAGAAATCAAGACAAGACTTGAGATGGCCTCAGCTGCCATGACAAGGTTGAATGTGATCTGGAAAAGTAACATCAGTTTTCCTGTGAAGATCAAATTATACAAATCACTTGTATTATCTATTCTCTTGTATGGGTGTGAGAGCTGGACACTCACTGCAGATACGGAGCGAAGGATTCAGGCTTTCGAGCATAAATGTTATAGAAGAATTTTGCGCATTTGCTATAAAGAGCACAAAACAAATGTCTATGTTAGAGAAGAAGATAAACACCTATGCAGGCCACCATGAACCACTTTTGTCAACAGTGAAACGTCGAAAAATTTTATAATACAATATTTATGTTAATATGTCGCCCCAACAAAATAAAAAAAATATAATTTAATATATAAAAAACTCTTAGGGTCTTCTCGTCTTTCAATTATTTATATAGGAATTTGCACCTAATAGAATAAATTTTGAACAAAATCTTTAAAGACAGTATTTCCCCGTTATTTCCTTCATTCAGGACCCCAATTAAAGGACAATTTATTATGCTACCTTTGCACAGTCAGGGTACTGCGGCTATTTAATTAAATCATTGAGCAGAAAGCACCTTATATTAAATAACCATAAGGCTATGTTTTGATAAACAGTCGAGATAAAATTGACAAATAACTTTCAAATTTTTTGCCAAATTTCCTTTAAAATTTTTTTTTTATAAATTATTTTTAAAATTATTAATAATAGTTATTATTAAAAATAAAAAATTAATAATTTAAAGAAGAGATTAATTTGAAAACATAAATAATTATTTAAAAGGTATTTATCTCTGAAATATAATAAAGATATAAATATAATATGATATGATAATAATATAATATTATCAAATTTATTTAATACCAACATTTTATAAGGAATATTAAAATTTTTTGTGACAATAAAAATTTAAATGACAAAGGTTAATAATTTAAAATTTTCATTTTTTTATTTATTGTATATTTGTATAAAAAATTAATATTTTATTTTTTATAGATTGATAAAATTATTATTTTATTGAATTTGTATTATATTTGTTAAATATATATACTATATTATAATTGCTTTTATTACTATAATTTTATAAATTAAAAATTTAATAAAAAATTATATAAAAATTAATAATGTAATAAAGAAAAAAATTTTAATTAAATTTAATAAAAAAATTAAAAATAAATGTTTTCAAATATTAAATAAAAAATATTTCATATTTAAAATCCCTACACAATATTATTAAAATTAATTTAAATTTAACAATTTTTTTAAAAATAAAAATAGATAAATATAAAAAATGGTAAAAATAAAATATAAAATAATAAAATAAAAAAATATTTATAAATTTAAATATTTTGTTATAAATTAATTAATTTGAAAATATTTTTAATTTTATAATGAATAATTTAAAAAAAAAAATAAAATTATAATTATATGATTAATAAGATAAAATAATAAAATTATATTAAAATTTTATTAATAATATTAATTAAAAAAAATATTAATATTAATAAAATTAATTATATATAAATAATTTTAAATAATTAAAAAAAAAAATATATATAATAAAAATTTAAATTTAAATGTTAAATATTAGATAAAAATGAAAAAATAAAAAAATTTAAATTTAATTAAATATAAATAGAAATATTTGTGATGTATATTATTATGGTAATATGAGTGTAATTTGTGATGTTTTATTATAAATACTGGAATTTTAAAAATGCTAGGTTGTTGTTGGTCATAAACGACTTTGTCATGTGTTTGTACTGGATTGAATATTAATAGAAGAAATTAAATAATATTGTTAAGCAAAAGGAAACATGGTTAGATAAAGTTGATAACGTTGGATTTTTTATTCCCGTTAATGATATCCACCAAAAGATAGATATAAGTGGATGGAAGCAGACATCATCATCATCATCAGTTGATAAGATCTCTATGGTGTTGTTTGCTCCACTGTAGTGTATGGAATGTCAACTTGACCTACGCAGTGGTGTGTAGACATGGATTGAGTGTATAATGTGCGAATGATGATAAAGGTTCGTGGTGTTGACAAAAAATGTTCTTTTCTCACACTCATGTATGGCTGGAAGTCATCGACACCAACGACTGTGTACCTTTTCTAAAGTTTAATTGGACGTACACACTCGACAGCACAGATAGTGACAAATCACAGGTTGCCATAATACATCATAGTACAGTGGATAAATGGTCTTGCAATGTTACATGGGCACTCATGTAGAATAAGTGTATAATGGACTGTCAGTAGCCAAGCACTCAGTATCGCCCATACATATATATCATCTGACTTCACTGACTGAGCACGTCAGCTTATAAACAATATTTCAGATGGCTTCTAAACCTAATCTCGTCTAGCGACGATTCTTCAACATAATGTTCAGCACATATTTTTCCATATAATAATATTGAACCGCTAGCAATGGGTTCTCATGTGTAGCAGTGATCTCTGGACTGATCAAGCGATAATACGGGCATCCCTTTTCTCTTCTTGAAAGTCACTACATGTTTTGGTTCCAAGATGGCTTCACTCGTGAGCTGTCACTCACGTTTGGATACAGATAATGAATCTGTCCTAAAGTTAGTCATTCATAAAACATTTCATTGCTCTGTAGATTTGATCATGAACAATTGACTGCAATCTACAGGATATAGTGCTGCTAGGAATCGAAGTCGTTTTCATCGAGTCAAATATATTCTCTTAGACATTCAAATCGTAACTATCGAAAATGGTGGCTTCGATCGAGAGTTCATAAGAGTATCTTTGATTACCTTGGTATAGGAAATATGAAACTGCCATTCCTTGGCAATACGACTAAACACTGGGGTAAAGCATACACGATAGGTTTAGACGACTATCACCTTCCCCACAAATACTGAGATCACTTTTTCCCCGGCGACAGGCCGACATGGAAAAACACAGTCCCTATCAGGACGAAGCCAAATCACACCACACTCTAGCGACACATCCGCCGAATAGCCTTCGACCTCTCTAGAGACAACAGAACATATAGTTCGACTTAGATATGTAAAGATATACAGATATAAGACAGACTCGTCCTACTCAGACAAACAATACACATAAATTCAGGCCATAGATATTCTGAAGCAAGAACAATCTATTATTACCCAAACAACGGATAAATCGCAGTAAAATGGATTTATCCGCGGAGTTTGATCGAAAGAGCCGACACAACTTTCAAGGGAAGTAACTCAATAATGACTTTCCCTTAAGCACTATTTTGCTTTCAAAATATTTGCGAAGATAACAAGAATACCAATGTATAATATTGTAAGATATCAAAGACTGCACGTAACAGTCTTACCACACCTCCCGGGAAAAAAAAAATGGAACATTTTTTTTTTTTTTAACCTTTTTGAAATACATCTAGGAGCAACGTACAATAGGCTCACAACGCATGAATAATGCGCAGATGAAAATATCAGGAATACCTATAACGCCTAATATGAGGCTAAGTCGACTTATGGAGCGACTGGTGAGAATGTGTCTCATAAACTGAGAGAAATTATTTCTCTACAAGTATATTTTTCCAGGAAGGTGTCATCAAAGTATAATACAATTCTGGCAATTACACAATGCCTAAAAAAATTCATATCATCATTTCGTATTAGATATCTTAAATTTATGATTTATGAAGAAAAAATCATCAAAGCACAGCGGTGAATAAACATCAATGAACCGCTATGTAGTGATACAATCATTATATTATTAAATTACAAATGTGTATCTATCATGATATAGAAAAGGAACTACTATAGAACTAGACATATCAAGAAGTCTAAGCCCTAATAGTTATGTGGAATCATGTGGGCATCTTGACAGAATGTCTGCCATCACATTATCTGATCCACGAATAGCTCGCACAGAGAAATGAAAAGGGTGAAGAGCAATTGCATATCGAGTAGACCTCGAGCTCTTCAAATTCTTACTCTGTATAGCAGTAAGAGCTTTTTGGTCGGTTTCTACTATGAAATGTGCGCCTAGAAGGAATCTCTGTAGTTTGAGGATCGACCAAGCCATAGCTAATAGCTCACGGTCTAAAACCGAATAATTCCTTTCTGCCGCATTAAGTTTTCTGGAAATATACATTACAGGATGCAGAGTTCCAGAGTACTCTTGCATTAGTGCCGCTCCAATCCCAGTGGATGAAGCGTCACTACGAAGAACGAATGTCTTATCTTTAGTGGGTAGCACTAAAATAGGTGGTGTTGAAAACAGTGTTTTAATCTTATCCAGAGAGCATTGGCATTCCTGAGACCAGTGGACCACATTAGGCGAACCTTTCTTTAGAAGTGTTGAGAGAGGTGCCATGATAGAGGATAGATTCTGAATGAATCTGCCATAAAATTGAATAAGACCTAACAGACTTCTCACCTGTTTTTTAGTCTTAGGGATTGAGATGTTAAGTATCTTACTAGTATTATGGTCCTCTGTCTTTAGGAAACCATGACCAACTCGGTGGCCTAGGAAAGAAATTTCGCTAAAACCAATATAGGCTTTAGAGGGTTTCGCTGTCAGGTTGTGCTCACGCAAAGTAGACAGCAATTCATCTAACCCTGCATAGTGATCTTCCCAAGTATCGCTGAAAAGACAGATGTCGTCTAGATATGCAATGACATCTGACCGATAAGATAGGATTCGGCGCATCATGCGTACGAACGTAGCTGGTGCGTTCATAAGACCGAAAGGCATAAAATTCCATTGGAACAAACCTCTAGGTGTTGAAAAAGCCGTGAGAGGTTTGGCGCGTTCAGATAAAGGAACTTGCCAATATCCTTTAGACAAATCAAGTTTAGTGAAAAAATGAGATTTGGAGAGTCGAGTAAGTAGCTCTTCCAGTAAAGGCATAGGTTCGGCATCGAACTTAGTTACTTGATTCAATTTTCGATAGTCAACGCAAAGACGTATGTTATTGTCTTTTTTACGCACAATAACCATCGGCGAAGAATATGCAGAGGTGGATGGTTCGATTATTTTCAAATCTATCATCTCATCCAACTCTTTCTCGACCTGTGCTTGAAAATGTATAGGTATAGGATAAGGTCTAACCCTAATAGGAGTATGGTCAGTTAGAACAATGTCATTTTGAATGACATTCGTTTGTCCAGGGATGTCAGTGAGTACATCCTGAAATGTTTGCAACATAGTTGAAACTTGTCGCTGTTCTCCTAGAGACAAATCAGGAGAGACAGTAACGTTCTTCCATGATTCACTGGAATGAAGTGGGATCATTGGAAGAGGAAGATTTACATCTGAAAAACTTGTTTCCTCATCCTGTATCACGGACAGTGATGAGTAATGACCATGTTGTACTGGAGAATTGTCCGTTGCTTGGAAAATGGGTTGCAAATAATCCGGACGTTCATGGAATTCAGTAAGCATATTGATGTGGAAGGTTTTATGCTTCCCATCAATATCGACAATATAGTCGACATCGGAAATTTTCGATATTATATCGTACGGACCTTTCCAAGAAATAAGTAATCTGTTTTCCCTACAAGGTAGTAATACAAATGCTTTGTCACCAGGACAAAGTTGTCGTAAGCATCTCTTCTTATTGGCAAATTGCCTTGCCTTCTGTTTCGCAAATTCAGAAGAAGAAGTTGCTAATTTGCATGCTTCGATAATTTTTTTGTCTCAACGCGATGACATATTCGTAGGATGACTTTGTGTCATCGTCAATATTGTCAGATGTTATGAGATCGTGAAGCAACGACATAGGGCCACGCGGACGCGCGCCAAAGACGAGTTCAAAGGGAGAAAATCCCGTATGTTCATTGGGTACCTCTCTGTAAGCGAAGAGGGCCGCAGGTAAAACTCTGTCCCAGTCTTGAGGATGATCCTCAGTTATCTTCCCCAGTAAGTTTTTAAGTGTTCTATTAAGGCGTTCGACCATACCATTAGACATTGGATGGTAGATACTACTTAAAGATCTATCTATCTGCAGAGTAGACATTACTTGAGACATGGTATCTGATATTAGTTGGGTGCCATGGTCTGACAATATCTCTCCGGGGAACCCCAGACGAGAAAATATAAGCCAAAGAGCATCTGCAATATCAGCAGTAGTAATGCTCTTCAGAGGAATAGCCTCTGGCCAACGTGTGCACATATCAACACACGTCAAGATAAACTGATGTCCTCTGGCAGACTTGATCTTAAAATGGACCAATAATGTCTATGGCCATTTTTTGAAACGGCCGAATAGGAATGTCCGCCGCCTGAATGGGTGCAGCATGCCGTGGACCTTTGGATTTAACTTCCTGACATACTTTACAAGATCGACAATAAATACGTATGTCCTTGTTTACCAATGGCCAAAAGAAAGCCGCAAGGACTCTTGACTTAGTACGGGAAAAACCCATGTGTCCAGCACACTGAGAGTCGTGAGCGTGCTGCAAAATTTTAACTCTCAAATTCTTGGGAACCAGGATTTGAGAATGACTTGACGTAATGGAGTCTTGAACCATACGTACAAGTACGCCATTCTTCTTTGTAATCCACGATTTACGACTTGTGTCTTTATTCGGATCACCTTTAGTTGCAAGAATGAAGAATTTCTTCAGAGTGGGAATCATCTTCTTGCTGTTTTATAAACGAGTCACGAGAAATTACCAAGGGATTATCTTGGTTATGCACTTCATTATCTTCAATAGATGAAGTTTGAGGCATATTAAGAGCCTGAGCTCTAGTGACTACAGCGTTAGCAATCTGCATGTTTTGCCTTTCCCACGTGGAAATTTGTTGCGGAGTGCATTCCTTGACTCCATGAATGCGACCGATGATGAGGTCAGCGATCGAATTCGGAAGAAGACATGCGTGTACATCTCCTGTAAAGAAAGGAGTAGCAATCCTAATGATAGCAGTAGAGTATTTCTCTAATGTGCCGCCAAATGTTACACATTTGACTACTTGTCCAGTGGCACGGGAAGGATCTACGAGTGACTGCCTAACACCAATTGTGGTGCATCCAGAATCAAATAGCACAGAGACTGGATTGTTATTCACTAAACCCTTATGTAAGACAAGAGAACCTCTTCCATCATGCGCGACTGATGCTGGAAGAGCAGGAAGAGGATGGCCACAGCTTAAAGTAGACACTGTGGTTGGCTCAAATAACGTTTTGCATTGGGGGCACTGAGATGCTCTCCCAAAATCAAAAGCGGCACATGCCATATTACTAGCATCATTATTATCTTTACTCTGTTTATAGGCTTCATGGGACTCTTGTTGTGCAGAGTTTGCCTGAAAATGTGGTTTATGTCTTTTGTTTTGAGATCTACCTCGGTTATTATCACCTCTGTAGTTATTTTTACCTCTATTGTAACCCCTATTTGGGTTTGAGTCATAGTTCCCTTGGTTACCATTATCATATTCATTATAATGAGTATCTCTGTAATTATGATCTTGTTGACTCCAAGACGGATAACCCTGATAGTTTCTATAATTACTTCCTCTACGGAAATTCCTATAATTATGACCACCCCTGTGTCGAGAGCTATCAGGTCGTCTCCAGTTCTTTGAAGAAGAACCCTGAAATGATTGGTTACCTTGGTTTTGATAACTATTATGGTTACCTTTTTTATCAAATCTGTTTTGAGGTCCCTGAAATCTGTGTGAATAATTGGGATTGTATGGTGTTGCTGAAGCAACTGGCATACTCTCCTTAATCTTAGTGTTGCCAAAAGTCACGTCGGGGGTGTGCAGTGACATATTGGGAACAATATTCTTCCATTTCTTTTAGAGATTTGGGTTTACGCTCATGTATAAATTCAAGGAAAGGTTTGTTCACACATGACATAATCTTATCTCTGAGCAACAAATCCATAAGTCCTTCATACGTTTTTTCTGTTTTGGAAAACTCAATCCAACGATCAACTGTGAGACGTGCCTTTGCAGTGAATTCTGAGAATTCTACACCCGTCTCAGGTACCATCGTTTTAAATAAAAGGCGATAGCCTTCCTCACTTTGCTGATATTTTTTTATCAAAGCCGCCCTAATGACATCATAATTATCCTTATCTGCTTCTCCTACAAGGCATAATCTAGTCAAAGATTCACCTTTCAAGTTTTCTGATAATTGATTAGCGTATTGTGATTTATCCACATTATGTGTACGACAAGAACGTTCAAATCTATCCAGCCAGAATGTAATATCGTCACTGGACTGATTGAACGGTGGAACCTTAACCTTGTAAGTAGAAGGTTTATCATTACCACTAGATGCCTGATTAACATTACTCATACTTGTCAATCTTAATTTCTCCAACTCAAATTCATGTTCTCTTATTGCTTTTTTTTTCTTCAGCCTCTCTGTCTAATCTTTTTTGTTCAGCTTCCCTGTCTAATCTTTTTTGTTCAGCTTCCCTGTCTAATCTTTTTTGTTCAGCTTCACTGTCTAATCTTTTTTGTTCAGCCGCAGCTTCTCTTTCCAATTTTTTTTGTTCAGCTTCACTGTCTAATCTTTTTTGTTCAGCCGCAGCTTCTCTTTCCAATTTTTTTTGTTCAGCTTCAAATCTCCTTTCCTCTACCTGCATCTGCAATTTCTTTTGTTGAGCAGCAGCCTCAGCTTCTCTTTCTAATCTTTTCTCTTCCGCCATAGCTTTTCTTTCTTCTGCAGCTAATCTTTTCTCTTCTGCCATAGCTCTTCTCTCTTCTGCAGCTAATGCTTTGTCATATTGAGCAACTGCCCATTGTTCTAATTGTTGACCAGTCTTATCAAGGGCTTTCCCTTGTGTAATGAAGTATTCTAATGTAGCCATGATGTCTAACAATAATACTAATCACCTGAATCAATAATAATACCACAAGTTCTCAATGACTTGATTAATCAGTATTACTATCCCAATATCTGTGGGTCACAAGCCTTTAATAAGGTCTTGTATAATAGTAATAATAATCAGGTACTGGTTTATACCATAATCCAAGTGCAGTGCACAGGCAATTGTGTCTTATGAAATATACCTATATAAAACATATGTCAACCAACAGAATACATAAAGTACAAATAGGACTGACAATACAAGAACGTTTGCAGAAATCAAAATAAATCAAATAGGGAAATCAATGAAAATAATCACTGAATCTGCAAAGAATAACAACACAAATGACGTCACAATATATGAATATAAATTGTGAATAGAACTGAAAGATAGAAAAGGTTAGACCAACAAATTACAAACAAATCAAAACTAAACTAAAGAACAAAGAAATATCACAAAAATAACAATAATTACAGACTTCACAGCTAACACAAAAGCAACAGTTGTCGCAGCAAATTTTCAATCAAGAAAATTGCACCTATAGAAAATGCCCACAACGGACCCTCTATGACGTGGGATATTCTGTTGTGAGGACGCCGCCCAACCTTAAACACAACCCGCTGACATAGAAACTAACATACTATACAAACAAATAACATGTAAACATAAATATATATAAATTATGTGTATGATAGTATGTGTTGCAAAATAGGCTCAGTTTTACAGTAATGGCAAAGTTATTTTTATGAAAATAAACAAACTGCCACTTTATTCAATTAAACATTCTGGCCTTAAATATTAAAGTTCATATACAGAAAACAAGAAGATCCATCGATGAAAATAGGACTTCTTAGTTCACTCATACTGTCTTCCTGTTAACATTGACAAGAATTGATCCAACTGTTCTGTGAAACTCTATAATGTCTAATGTAAAAAATGTCAACAACGCTGACCTACATACTGCATTCACCTGACAGGTCACGTGACGAAGTGTTGACAAAGAGCAAACCAATACTGCAAGTGTGTCGTATCAGCCACAGGAAACGGTCTGGTATCGGTAATCTGTTGACTTCTGAACTTCTGCGAGGTCAAACCCAGAAAGCTGGTCCACCAGTTGATAAAGTTGGATAAACGTTGAATTTTTATTCCCGTTAATGATATCCACTAAAAGATAGATATAAGTGGATGGAAGCAGACATCATCATCATCATTAGTTGATAAGATCTCTATGGTGTTGTTTGCTCCACTGTAGTGTATGGAATGTCAACTTGACCTACGCAGTGGTGTGTAGACATGGATTGAGTGTATAATGTGCGAATGATGATAAAGGTTCGTGGTGTTGACAAAAAAATGTTCTTTTCTCACACTCATGTATGGCTGGAAGTCATCGACACCAACGACTGTGTACCTTTTCTAAAGTTTAATTGGACGTACACACTCGACAGCACAGATAGTGACAAATCACAGGTTGGCATAATACATCATAGTACAGTGGACAAATGGTCTTGCAATGTTACATGGGCACTCATGTAGAATAAGTGTATAATGGACTGTCAGTAGCCAAGCACTCAGTATCGCCCATACATATATATCATCTGACTTCACTGACTGAGCACGTCAGCTTATAAACAATATTTCAGATGGCTTCTAAACCTAATCTCGTCTAGCGACGATTCTTCAACATAATGTTCAGCACATATTTTTCCATATAATAATATTGAACCGCTAGCAATGGGTTCTCATGTGTAGCAGTGATCTCTGGACTAAACAAGCGATAATACGGGCATCCCTTTTCTCTTCTTGAAAGTCACTACATGTTTTGGTTCCAAGATGGCTTCACTCGTGAGCTGACACTCACGTTTGGATACAGATAATGAATCTGTCCTAAAGTTAGTCATTCATAAAACATTTCATTGCTCTGTAGATTTGATCATGAACAATTGACTGCAATCTACAGGATATAGTGCTGCTAGGAATCGAAGTCGTTTTCATCGAGTCAAATATATTCTCTTAGACATTCAAATCGTAACTATCGAAAATGGTGGCTTCGATCGAGAGTTCATAAGAGTATCTTTGATTACCTTGGTATAGGAATTATGAAACTGCCATTCCTTGGCAATACGACTAAACACTGGGGTAAAGCATACACGATAGGTTTAGACGACTATCACCTTCCCCACAAATACTGAGATCACTTTTTCCCCGGCGACAGGCCGACATGGAAAACACACAGTCCCTATCAGGACGAAGCCAAATCACACCACACTCTAGCGACACATCCGCCGAATAGCCTTCGACCTCTCTAGAGACAACAGAACATATAGTTCGACTTAGATATGTACAGATATACAGATATAAGACAGACTCGTCCTACTCAGACAAACAATACACATAAATTCAGGCCATAGATATTCTGAAGCAAGAACAATCTATTATTACCCAAACAACGAATAAATCGCAGTAAAATGGATTGAAAAAAAAAATAATCAAGAACTCTAATCACCTAACTTTACATACTGACTACCTGGGGTATGTTTCTTTGACCTCCTGCTTTATCATGATTAACCGCCTTTAGTTCCCCGTTCAAAATATCGCGTACCGGTACCGC
This sequence comes from Oreohelix idahoensis, assembly GCA_024509875.1. NCBI lineage: Eukaryota > Metazoa > Mollusca > Gastropoda > Stylommatophora > Oreohelicidae > Oreohelix > Oreohelix idahoensis. The sequence goes on along the minus strand of JAMPIV010010787.1, from coordinate 106,175 downwards.
AGTTAGTGATTGTTTTCTGCGTTACGATGGAGTGGATTATACATGGATGTCATATTTATGTCCGGGACCTGTTTTGCATCAGTCCGCGGAAAATGCAATGGTCCAGCAAAGAAATAGTGATGTAACTGCAAAGATGAACAAATAGAGTAAGGGCTGAGCCAAGAAGATAATGATTGAAGAATATAAGAAATTTTATGCAATATATATATATATACTGTATTGTTTCAACTTTCTTTTTGATATGGGAGGGGGGGGGGGGGGGGGGGGGGGGGGAGGAGGGGGGGGGGGAATCCTCTTTGTCTAATCGTTAACCATGCTTGTATCCATGTGGTTTGCTGCCTTTTCGCATCTCTACTATGTCTCCTTCCACGCGACTAGCTCGAAAGTATCGGGAGCTGGGATTTACGTGCGTTTGAGGAAAAAAAATAGTGGGAGGCGGAATGTCCCCTCCAGTTTGCGTGAAAATGGTCGATCGCGTACCTCTTTCCACATAAAAGAACAGTTAAGAGCAGAAAACATGAAGTAAATATGTGTAAGCACAGGGATGGGATTTCAGTTTTTCGTTTCTATCTCCAGAGTGGTAATTTGTAAAGAAAATGACTTATCCAGAATGCCCCATGAAAGTAATTTGAACAATTTTAAAACTTATCAGTAGATTCAAATGCCTAAGATGCAAGATACATCTCAAAGTTGAAGAGTAGAATACTACTGGCAAACTTCATCATCATAATCATCATCATTCCTTTCCGTTCCCCGTGGAACATAGGGCTAAAACAGTTGCTCTCCATCGATTTCTATTCTGGGCTGTCTTTTTCAGCTGTGCCCAAGTCATTCCGATTTTCTTAGCCTCCTCTTCCACAGTTCTTCTCCAAGTTCTCCTGGGCCTCCCCACTCTTCTTTTCCTTTGTGGGTTCCAGTCAAGGGCACCTTTAACTTTGCTTGATTGTTCTCTTCTAAGTGTAGGTCCTTTCCATCCCCGCTTTCTTGCCTTAATTTTCATTTGTATTGGCTCTTGCCCGCATCTTTTCCTTAAATCTACATTTGTTATTACATCTGGCCATCTTATTCGGAGGATCCGACGGAGACATCTATTTACAAATATCTGTAGTTTGGAGGTGATACTCTTTGAGACATGCCGTGTCTCTGAGCCATACAGCAATACTGACTTTACATTTGAGTTAAAGATTCTGATTGTGTTCTCTCTGGATATAGCTGACGGAGTTCCATATTGGTCGAAGGGCATTAAAAGCGTACTGGCTTTATTTATCTTAGAACAGACGTTGTGATGCTACACTGTAATTCTGACTTTCATCCGGCCCGATTATGTCGTCTATTTTGTATTTTAGGCCCGATTCTGTGGTTCTAGTTTGAGTTTTCACCATTTCTCTTCACTTTGTAATTATATGGGATTGCCTTGTTTCTTCTCATGTGAATATATCGTGTTCGGTACTTTTGGGAAGGTAATTTAAATGGGTTCGTTTTATGGTGGTAGGTTTATTTTTCACTCGGCCAGTTTTACTTTCTTATGATTTTTCGCGATTCCCGTAGATTTCGTTGTTTACGAAAATAATCGCCATTTCCGGCACGCGATATGACGAGGCCGGAAGCACGCGGCCGGAAGCATGCGGCCGTCAGGTAACGTGACGCAATTTTAACTGATTCCGTACGCAAGATCTAATAATAGATGCAAAGGCCGAACGCTGTAGACGTAAGATCTTTTAAAAGACGCTGATTTATTTCATTGTTTCTTTCTATTCTGATATTTTATACTGCCCGGAATTTATCTCGAACGGAAGTAAACACAAACTGGGCAAATTTCAACAAGCTTAAACGTCTTTTATTTGCGTTTGAACGGATTTTTTCACATTTATCTTCATCTTTAATCGTGTTTTGTCATATCGCCATAATGGCCGAAAAACACACAGGATATGTTACTAATATGTGAACAGTGAACAAACTGTGTGATCAACCATAACTTTCTTACTTTTTCTGTGTTTCTAAATGGATTAGAGTGAGTCATGTTTACTGTCGAGCCTGGTTCTGTTTCGGTAACAATAGCTTGTTTTACGATAGTGAATTGTTAACTCACTGATCAACCCTCCGATCCAACCGACCGATTCGAATGGTTTACAGTAGAAACAGGGGTGAAACAAGGCTGTATTATGTCACCACTACTTTTTGGAATAGCTATTGATTGGGTTATGAGAAACTATACCCACAATGAACAATTGGGTATAAAATGGACAAATGGAAAATTCCTGGGGGACCTGGATTTCGCAGATGATGTAGCATTCTTAAGTTCAACACCAAGACAATCCCAAGAAGCAATAAATAATTTGTGTCATCTCTCGGTTAAAATTGGTCTCCAAATAAATGCCTCTAAAACTAAAGCTATGAACTTTTCTAACGAGACCTTTGATATCATCTTGAACGGGGAAAAACTACAGAAAGTTGAAAGTTTCAATTATTTAGGCAGTAAAATGACTCAGGATGGTGACACAACAAGAGAAATCCATACTAGAATTGCTTTGGCAGCTAGCGCCTTCAATAGATTATCTAACATTTGGAAATTACGATCATTGAATATACATACCAAGCTTCGTCTGTTTAATTCAAATGTTATCTCAGTGTTAACATACGGCTGTGAGAGTTGGAAAATAACAAAAATCATTGGAGAACAAGCTGAATACATTCGAGAACAAATGTCTTAGAAAACTCATGAACATCAGTTGGAAAGAATTCAAGACTAATCGACAAATAAGAGAAGACTCTAGGCAGAAATATGTCTCCGACTATATAAGGAAAAGACGATGGTCATATATCGGTCATGTCCTACGAATGCAAAACAACAGAAATACCACTACAGGCGCTCACTTGGGTTCCTGAGGGTAAGAGGAAAAAAGGAAGACCAAAAGAAACACTCAGAAGAACAATAATAAGAGAAGGAAGAACGTTGGGCCTAAATAATGTGCAAGAGCTAAGAGGAGTGGCGTCACAACGAACAACCTGGAGAGCACTGGTTTCTGCCTTATGCGCCGTGTTTGGCGCTTAAAGAATTTATTATTATTATTAAATGGATTACCTGCACAAAGAGAGCAGTGAAACTGTATTGTGATAACAATTTATGTTACAAGCCTTACGTAAGTCCAAAATTTTTGTTCAAAATTTCAAGTTATTTTTTTTCCGTGTACATGTTATCTGTTATAACATAAACATAACATAAAATTAGCTAGAAAGGCATATGGATTTATATTGTTCATCCAATGTACTTTAATTTGATATATAATATGTTATACTTAACTCATGATTAGACACACATTGTCAGTAAACGTAAATTATGTATGTGTAAATTTTTGGGGCTTAAAAATAATTCCGTCCAGAGCTGAAAATAATTACGTACGGAAAGAGTTAAGCACGCGGGGTTTGCGTGGGTTGATAGTATTGATTTTTCTAGCGCTCCCATTGGTCCGGGATTTGCGTAGGACGGGAATTCGCGTGGGTGTTTTCCCTTGTATATAATGGGACAGAAAACGGGGATTCGGTCTCTATGAAAAATAAGTGCCAGCCGTCAGACTACGTAATTTATCGTTCTCCACTGTGGGAAAAACCAGCGATGAAGTGGTATGTAGGATTTTATCTTATTATCGTTTTATTCATTAGAGGGTTTTTTGAGAATTTCGCCCGTAGTTAATTTCTTCGGGGGGACAGTAACTTTTCAGTTTTAAAATAAACGATAGTGCCATCCATTATCATTTTTTGAAGAACGACGTAAATACAACAGTGTGCTTATTCTTTCTATGATTTTGGCAGTAGATAGGAGTGTGTGAAGTTGTGAGAAACACGTGTGCCCATATTTGTAGAATGTTATGTAAAACCACCATTTATTTCTGTGTATTTACTAATGTAATTTTATGGGGAAATCCCTGGTGTGTTCGTTAATTTTACTGACCCTAAAATGTGAGAAATATTGTCGGAGGGTTCAGATTTACGTTGTAAGTGAATTATATGGTTTGGGGAAATAAATCATTCCTACGGCGAGATTTAATTTAATATTGGAGTAAGCCGGGAACCCTGTGTTAATGGGGGAAAGTAGGCCCGGAATTTAGGACAAAGGAATTCCCTAGTTGAAATGTTTTGAACACGTGGGTATTCATGCGTAACGTGTCAGACGGTGTCTGGGCTATTGTTTATTTTACCTGGCAGATTTTAGTAGAAGGAGGGGGGATGAAGAGGCCACGTGGGATAGTGGTATCTTATGTATTGTGTGAAGAACGAGAGAAGGGGAGGATAAGTGTGATTTTAGTGCCACGTGGGATAGTGGTATTTTATGTATTGTGTGAAGAAGTGAGAATGAAGAGACACGTGTATAGAATTATTTTATGTATCGTATATGTTAGAGATAAGCGATTTTAGAGAAGGGTGTACATTAGACGCTGTTTCTTTTAATTTCAGCGAGTCTCGGCGAAACAGTGGGGAGCATAATTTTGTCAAATAAAATTATCCACGGCAAAAGACATATCTCAGGGTCAGTGTACTCGAGTATCGTCAGGAGCAAAAGAAAATTACCCTATGGTCTCTGGCAGTGAAGTCCCTATGCTTCAGCTGGACTGAGGTTTATTTATCATACAGCCGAGAGCATCGCTATTATAGTCTCTAGCAACGGCAGGTGGCCGGGAGACTAGTTTCATTTTGTACAGCCTGAAATCAAGGCTGTGTTTTTTTTCCTCTAACTCCGGAGCGGGTTAAAAGAGGGAAGCTATTCAGCAGCAGAGAAGTTTTGTCTACAGTTAATCGAGTCCCTCATGCTGGATATCCGAACATCGTCATCACCAAAATCAGGAACAGGTGACAGGGTTACCATACCTAGGTCCTGATAGAAATCAAGAGAAGAGCGTAACGGAGACGCCGCATCATCAGCCCTCGAGTGTTAGAGAGACACTGAGATCAAGAGAGAAAGGTAGAGAAGGAGGGAGAAAATAGACAGGACCAGTAGGGTCTGTTCAGTATCCATTTGACGGATAGACACTGAGTCTGCGTTCGAAAAACCAAGTCTATTATTTTTAGCATTTCTTGTGGTGTAGTTATAGGCGCCTCTCGCCTAACTAGTAGAAAGCTGTGTAGCCGTTCGTTGAGGAAGAAGTCACCAGGACTAAGACAGTAGAAATTTATTAGTGTTAGAGAGTGGAGGCTAAAAGTTGACAGCCCCACCAAATTAGAATTGGTTTAAATCACTAACCATTTTTATTGTTCCTCAGCAGGGTGACAGAAAGAGTGAATGTGATTTGGGGTTTTTCTTGTCACTCGTGTCTCTCAATTTAATTGTTACTTGTTTTCCAGGCCGTGCAACAGTGCACGCTATCGACTGACTTGATGACGTAATATGCCATTTTATGTTTTTCTTGTATGTAAATAAATATATACATATATTATTTACTGGATCAGCTTCTATTCTTTACTATACTTACTCTATGTTGTCTGTATAGTGGTGTTTGTGGTCGTATTTATACACCTTATCTCCTTGTATTTAAAGGAAGTCAGAGGAGGGCGAGACTATAGCCAGTCTAAAGTCACGAAGCGGCAAGGGGAGATTCAAATCCTGGTTCTATCCCTTGGGCCAATAGTCGCGTCTGTCCACAGGCATGTCATTTTCCATCTAAATTCTATTTTCTCAGACTTTCTCATACTAGGGTCTTGCTTTCATTCAGGCACACTCTATAAAACTTAAAACCACTTCGTGACAGACGTCACCATCGGTTCCCCCTCCTTTGTTAATGTTACTCTCCAGATATGTAAAACTTTCTACTTCTTCAATAACTTGACCGTTGATCTTCATCGAGTCCATCTGTCTATTATTTATCCTCCTTTCCTTTTGTTTTATTTACACTTACGTGTAGTCCCATCTTTGCTGCTTCTGTCACTAATCTATTTGTTTTCTCCTGCATATCGTGCTGTCGATGTGATAGAAGGCACAAATCATCAGCAAAGTCAATATCCTCAAGTTGTCTGTTGAATGTCCACTGTATTCCTATTTTCTCTCCTTCTTTTGTTTCCCTCATAACCCAGTCTATGACCGTGAGACAAATTGTTGGTGATAGCAGACCATCTGTGTACTTTGAAGTGCTCTGATAGTTTTCCTTTGTGCACTACTTTGCATCAGGCCTCCTTGTACAAATCTTGGATTTTATTTAATGAATTTCTCTGGGATTCCATAATGTTTCAGGATTTACCGTATCACAGTACGGTCTATACTATCGAAAGCTTTTTCGGAGTCCACAAAATGTATATATAAGGGGGACTGGAAAACTTCGTGCTATACAAAATTGAAAATATTTTATGTAATTTATTTGTATCGGTTCAAGTAAGAAACAGTTCTACAGTGTCCCCACAGCTGGTCCGTAAAATGCCATTGCTGTGACCTCCATGGGTTTTCTTGCTTGTATACTATTTGTTCATGACTGCTTCCATGTGTCAAGAGTAGCTTTGGAATAAGCTTGACAACAGTAAAGATTGAATGAAAACAAGATAAATGACGAGACAGACAGAAGTTACTGCACACTTTAACATCACGGCATGGAAAGAAGTCAATAACATAATTGATAATTAGTACAGGAGAAAGGTAGTTGTGGAGAGACTTGATCGCCTACTCCAGCTGTCGTGGTACTTGAAGAAGAAGAAGAAGAAGAAGAAGAAGAAGAAGAAGAAGAAGAAGAAGAAGAAGAAGAAGAAGAAGATGATGATGATGATGATGAAGAAGAAGAAAAATATGAAGAAAAAGAAGAAGAAGATGACGAAAATGAAGAAGAAGAGCAGGACGAAGAGGAGAAAAAGAAGAAGAACAGCAACAACAACAAGAAAAAGAAGAAGAGGTAGAATGGGAATAACAAGAAGAAGAAGAAGTAGAATGTGAATAACAAGAAGAAGTAGAATGGGAATAACAAGAAGAAAACGAAGAAGTAGAATGTGAATAACAAGAAGAAGAAGAAGTAGAATGGGAATAACAAGAAGTAGAATGGGAATAACAAGAAGAAGAAGAAGTAGAATGGGAATAACAAGAAGAAAACGAAGAAGGAGAAGACCACGCAATAATCTTCCAGTTGAAGTACCCATCTGAAAATGCAGTACTGTACTTCATATATCATTATGTATGTTAAATGATTCCTCATGCAGTCCTCGGAGATCTCTGAAGCGTCAAATAAAGAATATAGCTACTACACTAACCGACATGTCGTACACAGCGACTAATGTGAGCTTGTACATGGGGCTGGTAACCTCATCTTGATAAATGTATTGCTACAGGCACCACTGCTGCATTGCTGCAACAGCTTGTGAATGTTTGGGGCATGCTTCCTCCAGCGGACCAGCTGAACTGGTGGCTCCGTGTTTCATAACAAGTGTAGAGAAAAATGATGGTGATGATGATGATGATGGTGATGATGATGATGATTATGATGATGGTGATGAGAATGATGATGATGATATGATGATAAAACAAATTCTAATGATGATAAGGATGATAATGATGATGATAATGATAATAATAATGGCAATGATGATGATGATGATAACGATGATAATGATGATGATAATGATGATAAAGCTGATAAGGATGATGATGATGATGATGATGATGATGATGATGATGATGATGATGATGATGATGATGATGATGATAATGATGGAAAAAATGATGATATGATGATGATGATGAAAATGATGATGATACCGATACTGGTGAAAATGACAATGATGATATTGATGATGATGATGATGATGATGATGATGATGATGATGATGATGATGATGATGATGATGATGATGATGATGATGATAATGACAATGATGAAAACGATAATGATGATAATGATAATTATAAGTTTGATAATAATGATAATGATGGAGAATAATGATAATATGATGATAATGATGCTGATGATAATAATGATAATGATGCTGATGATAATAATGATAATGATGATGATGATGATATTAGTAATAATGCTAATGATGATGATAATGGTGATGATGATAATGGTGATAATAATGATGATGATAACGATAATGATCATGATGATGATGATGATAATTATGATAATTATGATGATAATGATGATGCTAACGATGATGATGATGATGATGATGATGATGATGATGATGATGATGATGATGATGATGATGATGATGATGATGATGATGATGATGATGATACTCATCGTAATGTTTTCGTAGAGCAGTGTTTCATTTAGCGCTCCATTGTCCAGGAGTGTGAACTGAGCGCTTAGCGGGGTACTTCTAAGGTACTACAGATCGAAAACAGATGTATCACATACAGGTAGGAACCATTCTTAATTGAAAGCTAGGCCCTTGTGTACGTTTAGTACCGACTTTTCTGTGTGTCTGACAAGAAACAACGGAACATAATAGGCCTTCTGTTCACAGTGAAGGGTAGATAAAGCTATGTACAACCGTGTTCCCACAACGATTGGTGAATTTAACCATTTTCTGTATTTTAGTTTAAATAAATCTACAATAATATGCCGTGACGTGCAAGAATACTGTATCGTGTACTTTCCAAACACTGTTAAGAAATTTATAAATTCATTTGCCGGGTTGGACGAGAAAGGCCATACGCTTGTGGTGTTCACAATGTATGAACGTGTAGTTGCGCTGCCGACTTATAAAAAATTCATACATCTCCGGCTCTTGCATTAACGATCGGTTCCACCCACAAAGGTCTGTCTTTTAGGCAAACAACTATAAAAGTTCGGTTTATGAACATGGTGTCGGGTAAAAAGAAAGAAAATAATGGAGAACAATTTGGTAGCTATATGCCTAAAATAATTCGTTTATTTTCAGTCTGGTTCGTCAAGTTGGTATACGGAACCGAAAGGTTGCTTGTATTTGGACATCTACCATAATATAATCCCCCAAAACTAAGTCTGGGTGGATCGGGGCGTTCTACCGCTTAGCTAGAAACATTATTTAGCAACTTGAATATAATAAGGCGTGTGTGCAGCTGTGGTCACACCCGTGGCAGAAGACGAAAAACCGAAACTACACTGTGAAAATAGAAATCCTGTTAAAGTAAATGTCCCTACCTATTCACCATTACCGGAACATAGACTAGGTGGAAGAATTGACACAATTTACTGTTAACAATGCTAAGCAACAATTAAAATGAAAAACGGCAACAAAAACTTCTAAGGACCGTTTTTCATTCTTTGTTGTGCTCTCTGAAATACATGAAATGGGAAAAGTTCAAATGGCTATGCCTGTGCCTACCCATAAAATGATATATTAAAATGTACTACCATGAACGACAGACTTGCTTTAGCAAGCATCTATGCTTCGCTTCGCGATAATCTGGTTGTTAAAAGCAAAATTAAAAACCCTTGATTAAATAGGCACATAATCGTTCCCCGTCTGATTCTGCCCTTTCATTTCTCAGTCAATTATTTAACTTACATTGTTGATGTTAATTCATCTTTATTTAATATTTGGGAGCTTATCTGGTGTAGTGGTTACCACACTGCGCTGGCGATCGGGTGATCCAGGTTCGAGCCCTGGCGAGAACATTTGAAGTAGTGTCGTCGACCAGGGACTGGAATATCCTGAACGGCTCCTGAGCCAACCCAGCTCTAATGGGTACCTGTGACGGTATTGCCTCCCCTGCTTTGCAGTAGTGGTCCAACAGTGGCCAAAACTCAAGAGTATCTACTATGGGCTTCAAAGGTATCTACCTTCGCGTAAGATTACTCTTTGCAGAGGTGTAGATAGAAGGGTGATGACACTTTTATTACAAAGGGAGTCTTCACAAGATATTCAGAAAAAGCGAGAATAATACTGCTTTTGCTGAGTATGTTAACTCTGTAATTCTGCCGACGCTTTTGTGAAGGATTTAAGCACTTATTATTTTCAGCTGGTTAATGATGCAGCAAATATATAAAGCCCATTAAAAACCTCATCGAAGAAGCACGGGCCTTAATTGGGTTTGCTTTCCTCAAGTATTGTTGACCGGGCATGCACCAAGACAACATGTGAAAGATTGCTCAGAATACTATTGCATGGGAAACCAAAATGGCTTAAACCATCATTTATTTATGAGGAAGGAGATATAGAAGCCACACAACTCCAAACAATAGATAACTCTGACCTCTATTCCCCACTTATCCTAAGCACAACAGAGCTGAAAAAAGGCAAGCTGATAACGTCATCTTAGCGCCCTGCTCTGAGCAACCGCATATACACAGAAGCACGCTTTGGCGGAAGCATTCCACAAAGAAGATGGTGTTCAGTATCGGCGAGTGAGACAGGAAAAGCAATTTGTTGTTCCAATCCCATTCACATCTCACATCATGAAAGCAGGACACATGTTACCCTCAAGGAAAGTTACTTCTTCTTCTTCTTCTTCTTCTTCTTCTTCTGCGTTCGTCCTAAAAAGGACGTTTGTTACGTTGTGTCACCGTTTACAAGCAAAGCTGCGATATCTGTGCCTTTTGGCCTGCCACATCCGTTTTCGGCACAGCATTTTTGGGACCGAGTTAGCCTTCCCTCTTCGATCCTTACTCTCTCAGCCAGACTGCAGTGATGCAGCCTGTTTCCAGGACCACCACTTGGAGGTGGAGTAGGGTCTTGGTCAGCACTGGTTCGCTGACCCTGACGCAAGCAGTCAAGCTATGGGTCGCTTACTGCATTTCTCACTTTTGATGCATCTTCGGTCCCAAGGACTGTTACGAAGTACGTTCTTTCTCTTTTCTGGTCTTCAATCCTCACCGGCATTATTAATCTACCATTTCTTTTACAAGCTAATTCTTCCATTATTCGTTGTTTTTGCTTTCATCGTTCAAGGTTTTCTTATCATATCTTGTCACTCCTTTTGTAATTGTTATTGTTGAACAGAATCGACATCATTGCACTCCGGGCAAACCCATAGGTGCTCAGTCTCTCTCAGTAAATATCGAAGAGTCTGAATGCTAACTGCTCCTGTAGCTAGCTGGTTTACACGACGGATGCATCCTCTCATACGTCCATCTCTGCTAGCCTTATGCAAATTCCAACAGTTTAACATTGTTTATTCATCTATTACAGCGTCATTCTCTAATAGGCGATCACTTGTTCTCAGTATCTCTCCCTTATCCATCCATATCCAGTGGCCCACTGTTGCTGCTCTTGATGCTAGGCAGCCTTTCAGCTATCTCATTATCGCACACCATGCATGGGCAGGACAGTAGATCCACACCAGTTTCTGCAGGTTCGAAGCTTCTATGAATGTTTCTCATTCATGCCGTAGCTAACCATTTTGATTGAACCTGTTGATTGGCTGAGAGTCTGACACAATGATTGCTTTTGTTAATGAAGTTTCTGTTGGCTACCTTAAGGCTGCCGTAGCTGCCTATACCACCAATCTCATGCTGGACGTTGTTATCTTGTAAGCCAAGCTATGTTCGGCGACGATTCTGCTCTTTTTATAGAAGAGAAGCACCAACCCGATTTCTCACCACGGATCAACACTCAGCAGTATACACAATGGCATCATTATCACTGGCATGATCATTGTATCAGTTGATTAGCTTCCAGTTGTGTTTTCCCATTCCCCCACGTTCTACAACTCTCTGCCAATGCTGATGATGACTTGCTGGTAGTTAATCCAGTTCTCATCTGATTTACTCCACTCTTCCTCTTTGAATATATTTTCAACTGTGGTCACCTGCTTGCTTAAATCACTGCCTATGCCTGCGCCATCCATGACATTACCCTCTTTATTTTTGCTTCCTTAATGTCAGCTGTGTTTTCATGAAGGGGTGCAGGTTTGTCTGTGGTTACTCTCATATAGGCTTTTGCCTGGGCCATCGGATATCTGGATCGATTTGACAGCACTCCAAGTATGTACTTCATTGTCACAGCTCAAGACTATACGCATCTCTTCAATTTGAAAGCGTTCTAGTCGTTCACATTGTGTTAACTGACAGCGTGAGTATTCCCAGCCCATACGCAATGACCGATATGGCTAGCTGATGACATGGTAATCTCTGCTCCAAAAGCACTGTGGACATTATTTTCAGGACTGCCTGACCTCTCCTGCATGTATGACGTGATCAACATGGTACTTATACGATAGCCCTCGATCGAATGTAACTACAAGGTATTTCAGCTTTTCTTGCCTTTCAATTTTCTGTCCATTGAGAGTAATATCTGGAAGGTCTGTTATCATTTTGGAATTGTTTAAGGAGCACCACATTGCGCAGGCCTAGTTTGGATTGACTGGATCCAGTTTCCCTGCACCATTTAAACACCACCTGTAGTGTCCGATGTATGCTATTAACCATTTCCTGTCGGTTAGCCAGTTCTGTAAATGGGTATGTATCAGCAAAAGTAAGTGTTCGTCCAAAACCAGCTTGCTGAATGGTGGCTACTTTTGCTGTATATATTATTAAACAGCACATGTGATAGTGGAGAAACCTGGGGTAGTCCCGGACAAATGCGCATTGTCTGAAGTCCATATTCCCAAGCGAAATCTACTGATCTCTCAGTTAACGCAGCTGCCATCCATCTTGTTAGCCAAGGGTTAACACGGCAAGCCATTACACAGTTCATTAATGTTTCAAAATTCACATTGTTATAAACATCTTCTAGGTCGATTGCGACGTGCCACCGTATCTCGTTTACCTTGGAACCCTTCGTACACATCATAAGCAAATGTTCCATGTGTTACCCCCATATTACTTGCATGGGCATATAGCTTCCCAGGGTATCAGGTAGGATCTGTGCATTTTCCAGGTGATTCATTATTTTCTGTGCTACTATCTTTTGTAGTAGTTTACTGTAGACATTCTGCATTGTGATTACCAGGTTCAGGAAGTGGCCGTAGGTTACTATGTAGCCAGTCTTCCGGCACCTCAGCATTCATTATACTGGTGTTGAAATCACTCACCACATTCTGAATGCCCATGTCATCGAGCTGTTTTATGTGGTGATACTGTACACCACCCGGACCCGGGGCAATGTTTTTATTTGTTGCTAAAGTGCACTCGACGTCGTCTTCGGATAAGAACGACTGATGGCTTTTATTAAAATATGTTGCCTATGTCCAGCAGAACACATAGACACAAAATGAGACGTTTAATTTGCGTCCAAATTGACTGTCAAAAGACAGGTAAACCATTCAATAAGTACCCTTAGCTCCCAAAGGCGTATATATCAAATCCTTCTGTCCCATGGCCAACAGCTCAAGTTCTTTCCATGTCTTCTTTTCCGCCTCCATATTTCTTTCCTAATGTGTTGTGTTGGTCCACTCTGCTCTCTTACCATGGGTATACCAGAATGAGAACTGCCTTGAAATGCTATCAACCGGTTTCTTCAATATCTATTCTATTCTTCCTCAGCGTTTTCTTTTCATCTCTTGTTCTACTTACACTTGTCTGGTTCTTGTCATCCTTTCCACATTAGTGATCTTGTCAGACCACTTTTATTCTTCTATTCTACGAAAGCACCCACTCATGAAAGTCTGTAGCTTTCTGATTGTTTTTGTTGTTCATGTTTCAGAGCCATACATACATTTCCCAATGAAAGCTTCTCTAGCCTGTTGTGTTCTTATTTTGACATAAATTGTTTATCCCTTCAATTTTGTCTACATCGCTGACAATGTATCATTCATTCATTCATTCATTCATTCATTCATTCACTCACTCATTCATTCATTCACTCACTCATTGATTCATTCATTCATTCACTCATTCATTCATTCATTCACTCATTCATTCATTCATTCATTCACTCATTCATTCATTCATTCATTCACTCATTCATTCATAACCCTCCGCTTCCCAAGAAGCATATGCCTTCAACAAACACATGCTAAGTCCTCATGTCACGTGACATCATCTCAAGTTCTTTCCTCGTTCTCACCATTTTTACCTCTGTTTCCAGTTCTCTTCTCCATGTGCTTCTTTGTCTACCTCTGCCTCTCTTGCCCTGGGGGTTCCAGAACAAGGACTGCCTTGTAATGCTTCCATCAGGGTTTCCTCAGTGTGTGTCCTTTCCATCGTCAATGTATTCTATCTGGACCATAAAACAATCTCACCTAGCTCGTCTTTGGAAAAAGTCCATCTTTTCAACTTTCACAAAGTGGTACTTCAGTAAATCTACCATAACAAGAGGAAACTAATGAAGTTTAACATGCCCAGAAAAGTATGACTGAATTCACAGTTAAACAAACAACAGGGGGCCAACAACATACGCTGCTGTGGTAGTTTGTGAGCGAAGAGAGGTAACCATGTTTATAATGAGTAGGAAATTAGCAGTGGGGATTGTCTGACGCGAGAGGGGAAAGCGGTGGTCACGGAGAGGTTCTGACAAAATCCACCAGAGCTCTGTAAAGAGGGCAGAACAACGCGCTCTATCTGTAATTGTGAGGCAACTTCTCAGAAGTGTTTGTGCAAGTTTCCAAGACTTTGCCATAGTCAGGGTCAGCGGTTAGCAAAACATGCAAGTCACTTGAACGAGGAAGAAGATGCTTCATGAAACGTTCATCAAAATTGTAATCAGTGTTCCAGACATAAATCTAGTATGTAGAATTCAGTATTAAAATATTGAAAGAAACACTACGGCACCACCTCAAATTGGGCGAAAAGAAGCTCTCACGGCAAGCAGAAGAGATGAGAAAACGTCGAATGAAACATAAGGAACGTATGCAGCTGAGAGCTGTCATCTCAGGGGCGCATTCCCATAGCTAGTTATAACTGTGGGGGTTATTATTATTATTAAAAGAAACACTGGGGGTAAGGGGACAAAGAATTTTTTTATCATTCAGACTGACTTAAATTTAATTTGGATACAGTGTGCGTAGCTAACTTTATTACATAATGGAGTCATGTTGGCTCTATCTGCCTATTTTGACATGCTAAAGAGTCCGCTGTTATTTAACTCGACAATAAGTGTATGCGCTTGTGACGTTTTAAATGTTTGAGGTTCAAAATCGATATGTTCCACTTAGCGTAGAGTGCTGCAACTTTAGAGCCACATTTTATGGAACATTTTAATCGACAGTGTTTTTGATCAACATTAACAGAGTCCACTTTATGTAATAAATAAATTGTCGCCCTAATACTCATTTATTCTATCTCTACGTCAGCGTATTTTGAGAAAAACGCATCCAAAGTTTTTTGCGATATTATTTGAACTTAAGGATGTTATCACATGACAAAGAAATTTAGCACGATGATCAAAACAAATGTATTTGAAATAAAAAATTAGGATATGGAAAACATTTTTCAAAAACGAATTATAAGCAACTTCCGGTTGGAGATAGAATAATGTGTCAACAGAATAATTCACTTTCTAGTTCATTCCTTAATAATATGTCCATATACGGGCCTTTCATTGACATTATTATTTCTTCGCCATTGTCCCGGTGACGATAGCCTTCGTTGGGTTAAGAAAACCTCATTTCAGATCTATAGCTTAATTCGTATGTTCTCTTCACAGATGTTCATTTGCTTTAAAAAAAAATTAATTATTTCTATGTTCTTTACGATGACATCTCTAAACAAAATAGTGAGAATTTTGAGGCTATTTCCTGATAAGGTTGTTCTTCTCACAATCATTCGCTTTAACGTGCTCGTTGTTCTGCTTCTCATAATCATTCGTGCTCGTTGTTCTGCTTCTCACAATCATTCGTGCTCGTTGTTCTGCTTCTCACAATCATTCGCTTTAACGTGCTCGTTGTTCTGCTTCTCACAATCATTCGCTTTAACGTGCTCGTTGTTCTGCTTCTCACAAACATTCGCTTTAACGTGCTCGTTGTTCTTCCTCTCACAATCATTCGCTTTAACATGCTCGTTGTTCTGCTTTTCACAATCATTCACGTTAACATGCTCGTTGTTCTTCTTCTCACAATCATTCGCCTTAACATGCTCGTTGTTCTTCCTCTCACAAT
The DNA here is from genome assembly GCA_024509875.1 of Oreohelix idahoensis. NCBI lineage: Eukaryota > Metazoa > Mollusca > Gastropoda > Stylommatophora > Oreohelicidae > Oreohelix > Oreohelix idahoensis. The sequence continues at coordinate 90,244 of JAMPIV010010787.1, read as the reverse complement.
CATTCGCTTTAACATGCTCGTTGTTCTTCCTCTCACAATCATTCGCTTTAACGTGCTCGTTGTTCTGCTTCTCACAATCATTCACGTTAACATGCTCGTTGTTCTTCCTCTCACAATCATTCACGTTAACATGCTCGTTGTTCTTCCTCTCACAATCATTCGCTTTAACGTGCTCGTTGTTCTGCTTCTCACAATCATTCGCTTTAACGTGCTCGTTGTTCTTCCTCTCACAATCATTCGCTTTAACATGCTCGTTGTTCTGCTTTTCACAATCATTCACGTTAACATGCTCGTTGTTCTTCTTCTCACAATCATTCGCCTCAACATGCTCGTTGTTCTTCCTCTCACAATCATTCGCTTTAACATGCTCGTTGTTCTGCTTCTCACAATCATTTGCTTTAACGTGCTCGTTGTTCTGCTTCTCACAATCATTCACGTTAACATGCTCGTTGTTCTTCCTCTCACAATCATTCGCTTTAACATGCTCGTTGTTCTGCTTCTCACAATCATTCGCTTTAACGTGCTCGTTGTTCTTCCTCTCACAATCATTCGCTTTAACATGCTCGTTGTTCTGCTTTTCACAATCATTCACGTTAACATGCTCGTTGTTCTTCTTCTCACAATCATTCACGTTAACATGCTCGTTGTTCTTCTTCTCACAATCATTCGCTTTAACATGCTCGTTGTTCTGCTTCTCACAATCATTTGCTTTAACATGCTTGTTGTTCTTCTTCTCACAATCATTCGCTTTAACATGCTCGTTGTTCTTCTCACAATCATTCGCTTTAACATGCTCGTTGTTCTTCTCACAATCATTCGCTTTAACATGCTAGTTGTTCTTCTTCTCACAATCATTCGCTTTAACATGCTCGTTCAGGCAGGCCAACAATAAAAGACAAAGGAGTCATGTTTTAGTTTATATTATTTATTACATTAAATGAACACAATTCTGTGCTGATATTTCAGGTACGTCATTTTGCCACACATTCACACATAATAAGAACAAGCGGAAAAATACTACAGAGACATCGTGAGAAAAGAGAAATGTTCAAAAAGTTTCGATCATTGGCTAATCTTTGCTGCCATATATGGAGTCCGGAGATCCATTCGGAGCAGGAAACTACTGATAGATATTTAGTTTCTCCTTTTATTTAAGAAAAAGCGGGAAATAAAGTTCAAAAGAGATATGTTGCTACTTCAGACAGGTTCCTTGACTTGTTAATCTTCGCTCTCATATATATGGGGCCCGGAGATCCATACGGAGCATGGAAGGCATTAATAGATATGTAGTTGCCTTCTTTTTCTTTTCTTTTTTTAAAGCTGAAGAAAAAATTCTTCAAAGATATGTTACTGATTTTAAAAAGTTACGTCACTTGTTAATTTTTGCTGTCATATATGTAGCCTGGAGATCCATACGAACATGGAAGGTAGTGATAGATATTTCGTTTCCTTCTTTTATTAAAACAGAAAAATTGCGAGGAAAGAATATTACTGATTCAGACAGGTTCCTTCACTTGTTAATCTTTGCTTTCATATGTGCGGCCCGGAGATCTGTACGAATCAGGGAATGTACTGACAGATATTTCGTTTCTTCCTTTTAACAAATCTGAAGTTCTATTCTTTTTTTTCTTTTTTTAAGTTACTTATTTCAAACAGGTGGTTGGAATGACCATTGGCCCTCATCTTGTGCATGCTGAATACCCAAGATGGTATAATGGCCAACGGCCTTCTTTCATGGTTACATTCGCAGTCCAGAGCTCTGTGTATTATAACTGATAATGACCATATAAGAGGTAATGGCCAACGTCCTTCTTTCTTGGTCACATTCTTCAGTCCAGAGTTCTGCATATCATTTTGCAAAGTAGCGTCTTATCCCCTGTCCACCTGTTGTAAATAGAGTAAATTACACTTTCCAAATTGTGTGTGTCTTTACCTAATCCTAAAATGAAAGAAGCATCATACTTGTCATGGTGTGAAACAATAACGACAACAAATAAGATCCCCCTCCTCCAAATAAATACAAAACAAAATAAACAAACCAGAAAGGGGGTGGGTGTAAAAGATGATGTGTTTGGCTTTATATTTAGCTGACTTTTATTTCTCACAAGTAAAATATCTTACAAGAACCCCACAAGACCTTCACTTTCCCCACCACATCCCACCTAATCACTATATATTAATTTTTCTTCTCGTTTACTGCTTGTTAAATAGATGAATGGAGGAATAACAATCTGAAAGAATACATTTAAGCTATTCAACGCTCCAACAAACAAAACACATCAGATATCTAGGTCAGAGGTCGGCAACCGATCGATCTTGATCTTTTGGTATATCCCAAGGCATCCTTTGGTAACGCGCCATGTGGTCCACGAGGTGTCTCTGATAAGAGAAGGAAAGAACAGAATCACCGCGTATTCAGGCATGTCAACTTCTTTTTCTTTGATCCTTAGCCGCCGACCGTCAAAGCAGTCAGTGGCCATCACGCCTAGTGGCGTCTTGTAGGGCAACAACAAATTGATTCCACTTTGCTCGGTCGGTGGCCATCCTTCGTACAGTGCCCCAACTCTGGTTCATTCCCTGCATCTCAGCCTCCACAGTCCTCCGCCAGGTTGTTTTTGGTCGGCCTCTCTTTCGTTTTCCTTCAGGGGTCCAAAGCATAGCTGTTCTTGTGATGACATCGGGGTCTCTTCTGAGGACATGACCAACCCAGCTCCAGCGTCTGCCAGCTATGATGGTGTGCATGTCCTCTTGCTTGCTACGAGTAAGCAGATCTTGGTTAGTGATGGTATTCGGCCAAAAGATTCGGTGAATTTTTCTTAGGCATGTTGTGTGAAAGGAGGACAATTTTGACATTTCCTTCTCTGTAACTCTCCAGCATTCCGCACCATAGAGAAGCACAGAAAGCACACAGCTCTGATATAATCTTAATTTTGTGCTTGTGCTGTATTGGGAGGACTTCCAGATGTTGTTTAGGCTAAAGAAGGCTGTTCTTGCCTTATTCATTCTGATGTTGATGTCTTTGCCTGCCCCACCGTCTGGTGTTACTATGCTTCCTAGGTATGTGAAGGTATCTGTCTGTACCAATTGCTGATTCCTTACTGATATGGGCTCAGGGTTGCTCACATTGAGCGTCATGACCTCAGACTTCTTTAAATTGATGTTCAAGCCCACCTGCTGGCTAAACTTGTTAAGTCTATCCGTTTTTTCCTGGATGTGTGGGCATGTCAACAGATAGAATTAATTATGAGGGTTGCATGACGCTGGCAAACTCATCATTTAAAACGAACTGCTGCAGAAACCATCTTTGCATAAACATATGACAGCTTTGTTGCAGGCTTTCAATGAGAAAACCAGTGGCAGTACTGACTTAATGCTCCATACGTAGGAAGAAGAGAAATCATTATGAGTGTGTCACTGTTACCTGTAGTGTCGTGGAAGTTGAAAGCACAAAAAGACATATTTTTTACTCTGCATCCGAAGATGAAAATACACATTCATATTTTTTTTTTCTCCGTATATACAGATGAATAACACAATTTGCAATTTGATATAAAGCCACATTACCAATAGGAAATGTTCATTGCTCAAATTTCTCGTGTCTAAACAGCAAATTGAGTCGATTATTCACATCGCTTTAGATTACGTTCCAATTTGAAGACTGCTTTATTGAAGCAACAATTACGATACTATATAGATACCTCACAGGTAGAACAGAATACATGTACTTCAGTATCGACTTGTTTTACAATACAAATGAATATCCTTTGCTAAATGCGAGCGGAATTATGTCACACGGTCATTTAATGGGATAAGGGACATAATGATATGTACGGGCTATTGCATGTTAACACTGGAACACTACAGTTAATCACATAAAGTGTTTCGTACAAACGTACCTCATCAGTCACCATCACAAGTAAGAGGAAACTAACCTAAGACAATAGTTAAAGTAGCAACACGACTTGCAGAAACATGCATACACATGCAAAAGAAAATCTTTCTTAACCAGTGCTGTCCCCTAAGAATTTTTAAAAAGTGGTACGAAGTCTCGTGATTCCCTCCCCCGATCTCGAGGCAATATTGTATGTACTTTCACGAGACTAAGTTTTATATTGAGTTGGATCACACGATAAGTGATGTTCATAGTATCATATTACGAAAGCATAGTGCATTTATGTTTGTTTAATCTTACTTTTAGATATTTTTTTTTTTTACTTTACTCATGTTTGTTCAGGATTCCAATTGGCAGAGTGGTTAGAGAGCTGGCCTCACGCGGCAAATGTGCCGGGTTCGAAAAACGGTTTTGTTAAAAAAAAGGAGAAAAGCGCTATGAATGGGTACCTGACTCTGCTCTTAAGTTATGGACTGCAAACGCAGCAGTATCTGCTCTGGGAGTACCTTTCCCTTTTCATTCATTTTCGATGGGAGCTCATTGCAATTTATGTGCGTTTGTTTGTTGTTTTGTTAGTTATTATTTGATTGTTTGTTTTTCTGGGTTTTTTTTAGAAACAGTATTGCAAATAAAGTAAACAGTCAGTTGCGTATAAGGATATTATTTTTTATTTTGAAATTTTCTGGTCCATTGTTCTCGTTCTGTTAAATGTCATTGTTGCTTTTTTAAAAATTTATTTATTTGTTACAAATACATAACAGCGCTTCCCACAAACCGGCTCTGGTGCGGCTACATCGCTCGAACCGCCCAAATAACCGGCCCTGTTCTCAACAATACAGAAACGGCAATATAAAACAATTTTAAAATGAAATGAATCAGTCAAACTGAAACATAAATCCTTATCCTGGAGTAAATTTCTCCATTGAAGCCTCGTATCTTCAGGAACTTGCGAGGATCTACTGTCCTGGTCATGCAGGAGCACGCGGCAATGAGAGACCTGACAGACTAGCTTTACGAGTACCCATAGTAGGTGCATTGGATATGGATAAGGGAGAGATATCGAGGACAATTAGCAATTGCCTGTTAGAGAACGATATCAATCGATGAATCATCAAGGCTAAGGCTACTGGAATGTGGCATCAAACATAAGACTAACAGACATCGACGCCTGAAAGAACACATCCGGTGAGTATACAACCAGCGCGCAACAGGAATAATTAGCATTCATACCCTTCTGCGTTTGCTAGGGGAGACTGAGCACCAATGGGTTTGTTCGAAATGCAGTTCTGATCAACAATCAACAACAACAATCAACAACAACAATCAACAACAACAATCAACAACAACAATCAACAACAACAATCAACAACAACAATCAACAACAACAATCAACAACAACAATCAACAACAACAATCAACAACAACAATCAACATCAACAACAACAATCAACACAATATTTCTGAATCGTAAAATTAAATAGATAATCTGGCGGAATTGTGAATTTTCTGGCGGAATTGTAGATTTTAAAGCTGCAACCAAGGTGGAATGGGTTCATTTTCTGCACAAACAACAGGAGGCTGAGACACGTGAGAGTCATGACCCAGGTGGGCCTGCCCCCCTTAGAGTGCAAAGGAGAACAAAGGGCCGAAACACTTGATCGATGGGAGGGGGGCCAACTTCTGATGATCATTGCCTCCTGTTGTATCGCTCTGTAAAGAGTTTCTTATCATAAGTTAACTATTATAATTAATAGAAAAAAAAAATAACCAAAAAAAAAGAAAGAAAGAAACTGACGAATACTTATAGAAATGTGTCTACTGTTAATTTAACCTCACTAAGATTATTTACGCCACTAGGCGTAATGGCCACTGACTGCTTTGACGGTCGGTGGCTAAGGACGGAAGAAGAAGAAGAAGATTATTTGAGGTCTTTGGTATTCGTTTGTGGCACTTGACAATCTGGCAACATAATATAGTCATCTCCTGTTAGCTCCTTACAGGTCATAGAACCTCTAATGCAGATGACTCCCCTGAGGAAGCCTACGCCACCGCAGTTGTTCTTTTGCAGTAACCTTATGCCAAAGTACTGTCTGTGCCACTGCGGTGGTGGTTTATGTAGAAATTTCAACTTACTAATGTGTTGTACATGGTGTGGTTGCCGGTTTGACGCACAGTCCCATATGTTTAGCCTTCTCTTACGACAAATATGAGGCATCAGATATTCTTTTGTTTGTTTGTATCCTCAGAGAGTACCTGAATAAAGTTTAGGTTCTCAAAGGTCCACCTTTTAAGTAAATAGAAGAATGCTGGGAATATATTGTGACAACGAAAGCTATTGACCGAAAAAGGATAGGACATTGCACAGTACAGTAAAACTGTCTTAGTCGTTCCTCTTCTACAGTGAGCTGTAGAAATTTGGAAGAGAGAGCGCCATACTATCCTATCGGCTGTTTTCCTCCTAGCCTGGTTCCATACTAGTCCTCGGTCCTTCAGAGATTGTCTAATGTTGTCCTCCCAGTGGACTCTGGGTCGTCCTGGATGTCTAGATCCCTGCCTCTTAGTTTCCCATACTTGTCGTGGTAGTCGATTTTCGCACATTCTGCAGATATGGCCAAACCATCTTAGTTTTGACTTGGGTCTGCAGGGAGTGGGATTTTAGGCCTTGACGTATCGTCTGGTTGTGGACCATGTCTCTTCATGTTACTTCAACCACCTTCCTCAGATACCTCATTTCTGAGGTTTGGAACTGGCTTTTGTGGGTTGTAGTCATTGCTCATGACTCGCATCCATATGTCAAGACTGGGACATAGGTGGAGCGCATATAACACGAACACAAATTGATATATGAGGATCAGTGATGGAGTGATGGGAAAGTCAGACTCGTAATGCTTGCTATTGATGGTAGATGATTGGTTGATTAGGTGTCATCCCAGATACGCCAGGCTTTCCCATCCTTATTCCCCTTGTTAGCAACATGGCAATTGTGAGAGACTGTTTTTCTTTGTTTGTTTGCAGTTTTCTTATGGCACACACACATATAAGCACACAATTTTACATTTTTGATTTACTCTATTTGGACTGAGTAAAGTTACGGAGATGATACTATATTTTGATATTGGAATCCACAATTATTGTATTGAATTAACTTCACCATATATCCTAATTTTATAACTCATCTGTAATGAGTTACTATTAATTTGTATTATCAACTCGCCCCATTTTTTGTCCCATTTATTAATTTTGTTTCTTTTTTAAATTCTAATGCGTCCAAGTTCGTATTTGTTTTAATTCTGGGTTATTCTGTATGGCGGTAGGATGACTCATACCACCAACACCAACCCTTCTCGGTTGGAGATGGGAGAAAACGCCTACCCGTGTTGTAACGTGGGCTAGTGAGTCATTCTTGTTGATAGGCGGTCAGTATAGTTAGGTAATATTACGTACATTTTTCAGCGAGCTTCGAGGGGAGTCTATTTTCTTTGATCCCCCCTCCTCCCCCCCCCCCCCCCCTCCGTTCCAGCAGGGGGAATAACTCTTCGTCGTTAGTGGATTGGTCGAGTTAAGATAATGTTATGATATTTAACGGGAAGCTCGTACGATTGGTTTTGATTTTTAATTTATGTAGCAGTCATTAGATTACGTCAGAAGTTGGGTTGGAAGCGGATTTTGGGAGACGATGCTAGAAGATATGACGCACCACGTCGGTCTTGCATCAGAAAATTGGCCCTATATATGCTGGGCCAAATTATTAGTTAGTGCTCTCACGTCCAAGAATTTTATTGCCGTGAATAACGTCAGTTCAGTCTGACAGGTTCGTGGATATTCTGAAAGTCTGGGTATGTTAGTAAACTTAATAAGTGGTGTAGGAATTTTAGCTAATAGAGTTAGCAAGTAAGAGTAAGCTTTCTTCTGGGATTTAATGTTATTGTTAGTCAGTAGTTGCCATCCATTGCCGACTTCTACAAAGCTAGAGCCCGTGTAGTGAAAGTTTTGTTGTAATTATACTATGTCTAGCTCGCGAGTTCTATGATTTCGGGGCGCGGGTTTGAGATATTAACGGTTGAGAATAGGGGCATAGGTTAGACGAGAGCACTGTGTAACGTTATAACGAGGTCAGAGTAACCACAGTTTATTATGATAAATAGAGGTGTATGTGTGCGGGTTTTTTGTGGGTGCCTAAGAAACGGGTATAATTAATGTAATTCAGAAGGAGAAAGGGTGAAGAGTGTTTAATATTCTGATATATAGTGTTGGCATTTGTGTGTTAATAAGTTGTGCTATTTTTTAAGGTAATTCAAAAGGACAAGGGGTGAAAAGTGTTTAATATTCTGATATATGGTGTATGCATTTGTGTGCTAAATAAGTTGTTCTATTTTGATAACCTTCTATGGGCTGCTGTGATGATATCCGAAATTTCACCGATCAAAATATAGCATATAGTTATTTGTAGGTATAAAATAACATAGGAATTACCGCGCCACCAAAATACTAGCTTTTTTTTTTTAACTCGGTCTCTAAAGGGTTAACGCATAAAAACGATAGTAGAATAAATGCCAATGTGACGTCACAGACTTGCAAGCCTTTAACCAAAACGCACGTTTGAATGTTAGTATCGTTAGAAATTGTTTATTTCTTGGAAAAGGGAGAGAGAGAGGGGAAAATAGTACGGAGTCCTGTTTAAACTATCGTCTGCATCTGTGGTGAAGTAGGATGTTATAAATATTTATAGGGGACTTAGTGTACTGACTGAGATCAGCTGTGAAGGTATATATATATCTAATAAGTGTAGTGTATTATATATAACCTTATTTGCTGCCACATATGTATACCTCAGTCAGAATTATTCTGGAATAGTGTGATGACTACGTTATATGTCTAGGGTATGTGTATGATGAAGTGGAAGTCAAAACAACAACAGACAGATAAACAATTTAATTTATTCCACTACACTTGACAACACTGTGACACTCACATACATAAAACACTCTACAAGGATATCTTAAAGGAGTCACTGATAACTTTTCAAATAACAATATGTATTCATTGCTGTCATGAATGAATATGTGTCCTGATTCAAATACAAAGGGAACCAGGAATCACAATCAATTTTAATTACAAGTTATATGTACAGAATTTATCAATATGAATTTTGTAGTGACATCTATTTTTAATATTATCCTATGTGTGTTAGTTGTGTAGTAGTAATATGAGGTAATACTGGTTTTGTTTTGTTCAAGCTCTGTTGGTATTTGTCATCATGACTTCAATAGTTTGTCTTTGTTGGAACTAGTATTGGAGATGTTCTCAGTTCCTGATATTAAAACAATTAAATTCCCCTCTTAATGTTATTTTTACAATGTCATTTTAAGATGGGGGTACATAATGTTGAGCTCAGCTGGCCACATCAGCTTATCTTGCGTGATGACTGCAGTAAAGGCCTCCTCTGCTCGATTACTTTAATGAGTTCTGGAGCCACCCCACTGGTTGCTATATGGACCAAGGAGTATGCTGTCCACCTCTGGCTTCAGCAAAGCTCTGACCAGGTGCTGCTCAATAACTTTAAGACCACGGTCCCTGAAACAAGAAGGATGTACCTTCTACGTCATAACTAATTTATACTCTCTTTCTACACTGAGCACAATACATCACAAACATTGAGTTCAGAGCGTTAGGCCAACTGTCAGCTTCATCTGAAATACTTTATACCAGTATTTCCCTCCCTAATGGTTACTACGCCTCTGCAATTCCAGCATTATTTCTTTCTAGTCAATAATCTAGGTGTCAGTGTACTGTTTGGCCATTCCATGCAGTTTTACTTTCCTCCGACACCTTCTGTTCAGGCTGGAGCATTATAGGCTTTACATCATGTTTGCTACTGAACTACACATATATACAGGCATAAATTAACAATTCACATTCAATTTTCATTAAAAGATACTGAATGTTTCAAGCTTACCACAATTTATGGAAATAAACACAGATACGTTGACTAGCAATGAATTCTGGCACAAATACTGGCACAAATTCCCATCTGCTTATGTTCCAGGCTTTTATTTAGCAAAAATATGAGCTGGCTTCAACGCACTGTTGCTTTATCAAGCTTATTTGAACTAGTGGTCTCGAACTAACGCTCCTAAGTGATTATATCAGCGAGTCTGGCCAATGGAGCCACGTTTCGACAAGTGTTTGAAAAAATTTTACCTTCCTACGTCTCCCCTAACAACCAAGGATAGCATTTATAGTCCGACTAATCGTGTGTAGCCTTACATATCATTCCAGCCAATCAGTTCAAATGTAACTTGTGGCCCATTTCCCGTACAATGGTGGTTTAAAAAATCTACCACTGAGCGATTCTGATTTTGGGTGTTGTCTGACAGCACCATCATTTTATTTTGGCTATAACTTGTTAATTCCTAGACTATTTGCGTAACGTTTTACATATTCTTTGTCAGCAAGCCCTAAGGAACCCAAATATACAAATTTAAAAGAGCTAAGTGGCTGCGTTCAAAATATGCAATTTCTTCTACCTCCTGTTTCGAAGATGTGCTGTCTGGGTACTGTAATGTTTTCAAACGTAAACCCATCTAATGTTATCTTTTCTAATAAGCGTTTCTCAGGATTTTAAAACCTAACTCTGGGAAGGTTAGTGTTTTTATCACTGTCCGTCTGAAAAAAAAGTTAGTGCATGTGGCCTTACACGCGTGATAGTAGTAATTGTGTATCGCGTTACGCTTGTTGGGGTGGCATTAATAGCGAGACGCGTGTTTAATTTTGCATGCGTTCCTGATTTTATTCGCCCATCTCTCTTTCTATTTGAGTCCATCTGTTCGTTCGTTTTGGTAACGTAGTATAATTAATGTTAGGATTAATTTAGGTCATTACGCAGTGTGCCTCTCAATGTTTTTCTTAGAAATACAATACCCGTTTTAATGTGTTGTGGAAACGCTTGTATTTATGCAGCGGCTTATATTTAACGTGGAAACGTTACAATTTGCAGACGAAGCATAAAACAAAGGGGATTTCGAGTACTGTCATTGTGACAGCACTGTTATTTTACCATTGCTCTTTTCTTTATTAGAATTTATTTGTTAGGCTTTATATTTACCTGATACTTTATATATGTGGATTAGAATATTTCACGACAGCATCTCGAAACTGAAACTAACTGTCCAAATCGAACGATAGGAAAAATAAAGACTAAAAAAGACGATTAAAATGCTACTAATTAGTTATTAAATATATCATATTCTTTAGTCTAATATATTATCTTACTGTAGGAAGAAAGATATATTATTGGCATAAATATAGAGGAAAAGGAAAATGGTAAAAATAATAGCCAGAAGTATGAAATCTTATGCATTAGATGACAGACGGTAGACTAAGTAAATATTATCGTTCTGTATTAAAATGACTTAGATAATACTAGCGATATGGTAGAATGAAGACATATATAGACGTGCATGGGGCTTCTTTACTGATGCTGGCCATATTAAGGGGTGTCTCCTGATTTGAAAATAGTAGGTTAACTTTTTGAAAAAAAAACGCGTAGGAACGGAAGTCCCCTGATTGGTTGCTTAGAATAACTAAGAAGTGGGAATAAATACACAGAGAGACCAGCGTTCCTCGCCACTTTCAAATTATAAGTTCACGTGTGTAGTTATTGACGTATACAGACATATATATATATATATATAATATATATATATATATCGCTGTTCTGATAGTCAGCAGGAGATTCTGTGTGACCATTTATGGCCTGTAATTAACTTACATAGTGAAAAAATTCGATATTTCGGTAAGACCAACATTTATATAATTATTATTGTATTTGAAAATGTGTTTGCCATATTGATTAAGAATGAATATTTGAAGAGTAGAGTCCCAGTCGCACAAGTGCCACTTCAACATGTTACGTAAAATCATTAAATCGGGTTAGATAATCTTATAGCTTCATGTAAAAGCCCTACAGCTTTACTTGTACTTTGGGAGATAAAAGAAAAAATATATATATAAAGAGGGAAGCCAACATCAAACTTTGTGTTGTTTCACCGAGTTGCTAAGAAAGATATTGTCCTTTGTAGAAAAGCCAGACAGGCTTTCTGACATTGTGGGGAAAGAACTTAATAAAATCCTTACAGTTTTACTTAAAAGTTGGGATAAAAAGAAATTAATAAGGGAAAAGCCTTTAATGAATAATGTTTGAGTTATAGCCAGAAAATCACTGGCCATCTTTATGTAATACAGGTTATTACTTGAATGTATTTACGAAATTATAATATTGTATTATGACTAGGAAGGTGTAAAAACATATGTTTGAGATACTTAATGATGATTAGAGCACTCTACCAGATGGGGACAATAATTATTTATGTATTATTTTCTGATTTTTGATCTGTTGATACCTGTAAACCTGTTAAGAACGGAGATAGGTCAGAATATTATTTTGAGGGAAATTAATCCTCTACTTCCAGAGTTTCTGGGTGAGAAACTGAAGTGAGCCAGTCACGTTTGTGTTCAACAAAAGTACCTGTTTGAGGCCATATGAATTGAGTGCCTTATCTTATCTCGAATCCTGAAAGCTGTGCAGTGCTGTGGGCATGCAGACTTATAACCAGGACATCGCAGAATTTTCTACACATATCTAAAGATAAGGCCTTGTGTTTTGGGGCCTTGTTAATTCACTGACTGATCCTCCACCACCGATTATATCATCAAGATTATAAAATATGATGACATTATTGATCCCCCAAATATGTGCTTAAGTTTGGAAGAGAGTACTACACTAAGAACACTTCCTAGTTCAGGAAATAATAGACTTTAGTAGTTAAACTGGTATGTGTGTAAATATATCTTGACGTTTAATCTTTTTATGAATCAACTCAATTATAATTAATACATTTGTACAAAATTGTTCAGACCAAAATTCAATAGTGAGTTGTTTACTTACTTGTTTATTAACCTTAAAGTGTGGTTGTTGTTATTTTCTTCACATACAGTGCATATACCCTAGAAATCTAGCTACACAACACCCATACATCAGGACATATAAATTGGGGATAAAATACATAGCGGGTGGTAGTCATTGGTGGAAGCAAGACAGGTTCCCTGACATATATTTAGAAATTAAACTTCCTCAGGGGCTTGCATAGCTGACTTCACATCTGCTACACAAATATATACATAATTAATATCAACCCACCACAGCTGCCTTTAATATAGGAATAGGGCAGGGGAGTAGAAGGAGTGAGCGTTAAGTCTGACCCGAGGGCAGAAATAATACTTAGAGATGGGAGCTTGTATTTAGGGAAGTTTTATTATGGTATGGGAAACGGGGTGTAGGTAAATCTTGGTTGTTAATGTGTTTTGAATTATGTATTTTTTTAAACTGGTGTAAAATAGTTGTTATTTGTCTTACAGCGATTCACGGCGAATGGTAGGTAACCCTAAGCCTGCAACGGACTTTGCCTTCTCATAGAAGGAGGCAAGAGACAACATCGTAATTAAAGAGAACTGGGGTACGCTCATAGTAACTGGCGCCCTAGTTACGTCTGCAATACGGAGAGGCATTAGAAGTTCTCATGACGTGAGGAAACATATACCTCAGCGTGGAATTGCCTAGGAATTAGCGCTCTTAGCGTGTACGGCCCAATACAGAACAGGCTACGTTGCCTGGTATTATTTACATACTGCCACAATAAAGCAGTAGGCCAACACCCGTAGTGGGTTAAATCGTCGCTGTGTGAAGAATAGGGTGCCATCATCAGAGCTAGATCTACAGCCAGAGGCATATATATATATATATATATATATATATATATATATATATATATATATATATATATTTATATATATATATATATATATATATATATATATATATATATATATATTCACCAAGTGCCCCTTCATCAGTTATTCTGGAGAGGAGAGAGGGAAATCATACCTCTCTAAATGCTAGCGGGAGGAGGTACGTGACGAAGAGCAACGCATCGGAGCCACAGACGAAGACGACAACGTCAGGAAGACATTGAACTGAATTAGAGGGGAGAGAGTAGAGTTAGATAGATAATACTTAGATAAGAGCCTCTGAGTTAGTTCTGCAGAATTCAGTGGAGTAGGATTTAGTGGTGTATAAGTTAGTTGTGCAGGGCCGCCAAGAGCGCCTTTGAGACATTGTAGTCAAATTAGTTAATAAGTCTTAACCGGAACAGAGTGAACACTAGTGAAGAGTAGTCAGGTGGCGGAGGACTCCACAGTATGTTTAGTTAATAACAATAGAGTAGTCAAGAGTGATGGCTCTTACCTAGAGACCCCCGCCCGGTATATTTCTTTAACCTTAGTTGTTTTCGTGTAGGTGTGGAAGAGAGCGTGGTAATTTGATAACTGTATCTTTCATTGATTGTTCTTTTTTTCAGGTTGTGCGAACTCGCACGTTATCGGTGCGTGTTTTTTTTGGGTTTTTTTTTTTTTTTTTTTTTTTTGCTGTAGTATAGATTTGTTTGTTTTAATAAACGATAACACGTGCACTGGATCAGTTTTTCTTTCACTTTACTGTACCTGTATTCTTTAACAGTACAGTTGTGTCTGTGGTTAGAAATTAGTGCAGACCTTATCTCAGCTGAGCGAGAGGTGGCGCTAATAAAACAAGTCACAGGTGGCGAGGGAGAGTCAATCTAGGTTCTCACTCTTGAAGCTATAAATCTCATCCTCCACAGTCACTTTAATTCTCATCTTAATCTATCTTCTCAGACTTTCCTACAAATTGGTGTCTTGTCTCTTTACTCAGACAGACTCTTCATTAAGCCACCATGTGACACCATCAAGGGTTGAAAGGAACATTTTTGTTTGATGGTTTTGTTATGGTTTTGTTAGGTTTTATTTCGTGTTTGTTTGTTTGGGGTTTTTATTTTTTAAAAACATTCAAGCATAATTGGTAACTGTGATTTGCCCTATTTACAATGATTTTATAGGTGTGATGCCATTTTCCCATATCGGCAGTTGTTTATATTATTTTGAATTGAAAACAATAGGCCTATATATTCTAATTATAACCCATCAGAGGTTGAATTGGATATTTTTCATCTTTAAGTTAAACAAAAATTCTTTAAAAAAAAAATAAATAAAAGACAAGGAGGAAACGTGTTGGACAGTTTAACATCGTGGCATCAAATAGTTATCTTCCCTACCAGTAATTTCTGACCAAAGGAGCGTACCTCCCGAAATAACTTTCGGTGGCACGAGGTTGGGCAATTGTAGATCAAGCTGTTGCCTATGCAGCATGACCCGGCCTGGATATCAGAGGAACGGACTAGCCGATACAGTCTGACACCAGTAGCAACCGCCTAGTCACTAGTAGGATACGGAACTTGCCCTCGGTAAGCATGTATTAGCTCTAGAATTGCCACAGTTATCCAAGTAGGATCGTGTCATCTAAGGAACCTCGACTGATTTAATGAGCCATTCGCGGTTTCACCGTGAGACAGTGTGAACTTAGACATGCATGGCTTAATCTTTGAGACAAGCATATGACTACTGGCAGGATCAACCAGATAACTGTCCGAACAGAGCATTTCGTCGCTCGCTCGGGGAGGGAGACAGCGCTCAAATCATAAATGAGATATACGAGGAAGGTGGTTGAAGTAACAAGAAGAGACATGGTCCGCAACCAGTCAATACGTCAAGGCCTAAAAACCCAACCCCTGCAGACCCAAGTAGAACAGTCCCAACTGAGATGGTTTGGCCATGTCTGCAGAATGGATCGGCTACCACGACAAGCATGGGAAACTAAGAGCCAGGGATCCAGACCTCCTGGACGACCCAAAGTCCGCTGGGAGGACAACATCAGACAGTCTTTGAAGGACCGAGGACTAGAGTGGTGTAATGTTATGATGTATGTATATAAGCATTACCTCGTCATCTACACAAGCACACACATGTTTCAGAAAGCACTCAGTAAAAGCATGTTCAGTTCGTAGCCATGTTTATTTACAGAATATCGTACATGTCAAGATTCGCATTATATTACAATGTGTGGTTCGTACTTTAATGTATTCATATTACATCCCCCCTTTTTTGAAAAAAAAATGTGTGCAAACATTTCCAACGAAATGTTTCATGTGAGAAAAGATAAGTATGTGTAATGCTCAGTGTGAGTATATATGTCACTGTCTGTATCGGCTGGGAGGTGTCACTGTACGGCCAGAACGAGTGGTGTAAAGTGCTGGTGGTTCTGCGGAAGTCCCTGGTTTAGCTTGAGTTGGTTGTGATTTCGGCCTTGGCGCTTGTTGGTTTTGTGGGGCACCAAAGTCTGGAGTTACTGCATTGTCTGTTGAAAGCATGGGAATTCTCTGTTCTGTTGTATTCTGTGGGATTTCTCTTATGTCCACTCTGTTTCGCCTCAGGAGGTTGCTGCTGCTGTCTGGTCTTAAAGTATAGCTCCTGGGTTCAGGGTTTCTGGAAATGATTGTTGCTTTTGACCATGTGTCATTGTTGTGGTTGTAGGTAGTCACATGCTGACCAGGATATAATGGTGGTAAGTCTTTAGCACATTTGTCATAGTTGGATTTCTGAACTTGCTGACGATGCTGAAATTGATCATATGTGCTGTCTCTATGTTGTGGACGGAAGTGGACCTTAGATGGTAGGAGGTCTTTAATTCTTCTATCAAACATAAGTTCTGCTGGACTGTCGATCTTACTGTCTACCGGTGTTGTTCTCCATCTCAAGAGTGCTAAGTGTACATCCTCTGTTCTTGTTTTCTTCATGATTGACTTGATAGTTTGTATCTGTCTCTCAATGAAACCATTAGATTTAGGGTATCTAGGTGATGATGTTGTGTGTTTGATCTTCCAGTCCTTAGTGAAGTTTCTGTATGCTTGACCTGAGAAATGTGGACCGTTGTCTGATCTAATTTCATCTGGGATGCCAAACATGCTGCAATACTTCTTTGTAATGTCTGCAATAACAGCTGATGGTGAGGGTTGTGGAAGTTTCTCAATGATGGGAAATTTGCTGTAGTAATCAGCAATAACAAGATAGTCATTATTGTCGATTGAGAAAATATCAGTTCCTATAATGCTCCAAGGGCTCAATGGTATGTCTGATGGTATGAGAGGTTCTCTGCACTGCCTATTTGCATGTTCTTGGCAAACTGAACAGTTTTTACATAGTGTTTCTATGTCCTTGTTTATCTGTGGCCAGTAAACATCTTTCTTTGCTCTCAGTTGTGTCTTCACAATACCAAGGTGACTATTATGGAGCTGTTTAAGGATGATATCGCGTTGTGTTTCTGGTACAACAATGCGATCTCCTTTAAGGATTAGACCATCTTCGATGCTTAACTCGTCCCTCATCGAGTAGTATGGACGGATGTGTGTTGGAACTTCCCTGATAGAGCTTGGCCATCCATGGTATATCAGTTCTTTGAGAGAGTTAAGGATAGGATCTCTCATTGTGTCTTCTCTGATGTGTTCAAGCCGATTATCGCTAAACTTGACAAAATCAACTTTGATGTTTGGGGTAAGATCTGCTGTCTTGTTGGGGTTTGGTAGTCTGCTGAGAGCATCTGCAAGACCTATATCCTCTTTAATGTTGTTAATAGTTACCACACTCAGCTTTTCGCACATTGGTAAACCCAAAATTGCAGGTCCTTCAACATCTACCAAGTAAAATGTTGACAATGTCCATTCAGAGCCTCTGTATGAACATTCAAGTGTTACTGCTCCAAAACAGTCTATACTTGTTCCATTGTAAGCTCTTAGCTTTGTCCTGCCACTCCTACTTTTTACATCCCTTGTGGGAAATCCTTGCTCATCCACCTTGTCAGGCATGATCTGTCTGAATATTCTTAAGGGTAGAGTGTTACCTTGGGCACCTGTGTCTATCTTGAACCGAATATATCTTTCTTTGTGCCTTTTAATTCCTGGTATTCGGAATTGTACCTTGCAGAAAGCCTGCGTTCTCTTTGGTTCATTACTGAAAGTTAGTATCTTCACAGTATCAAAAGTGGAAGGATCACTTTCTTCACTGGAGTCAAGGTCCTCAGTCATCATAGAGTGTGTTTGTTTTGACGACTTTCTGCTGTGAAGTTTGTGTTGAGCACTGTCTTGTTTCCTCTTGAAACATAATTTTATCCAGTGGCCCCTCTTTCTGCAGTAATGACATGTAGAGTCTTTAGCTGGACAGTGGTTTTGTATGTGGTTTAGGCCACAACATTTACACATAGCACCTCTGCTTGTGTTGTGTTTTTTTCTTGTTGTTTCGAACCAGTTGCTTTGTTGTGTCTAGGTTTATAGCTTTTCACTGCATCCACCTGGGCTGCTAATGTACCTTGCTGAATTTGTTTAATGTTTAGTGCTTGTGCCTCGTGTTTCCTGCCTTCATCCAGAAGTTGTTGTAAAGTTAGCGTATCACTCTGGCTCAGTAGCCATTTCTGGAATTCTGGCATTGGTGTGCTAAGAAGAATCTGTTCAATAATTCGCTCTTTTTCTTCTTCGTTGCTAAATTTACATACTCTTGTTTTCTCCTTAATGCGAGTGAAAAAATCATCTAGGCTTTCACCACGTTTCTGTCGCAGGTGGTGAAGCTCTAATCTTGCCGCTCTAAAGTTTGTGTGCTTTATGATCAGACGCTTTTCAAATTCGTCCAAAATGGCTACGGGGTCGGTTGCCGACTCAACCGGCATGGCGGTAGCAAAACTGTTGTAGATTTTCAAACCTTCATCGTCCAATGCTTCTAGGATATATGGAGTTAGGGTTTGTCCTTCCAGACCAGTGGTCTTGGAATATAGATCTATGCGTTGGCGCCATAACAAGAAAGCTTCACTCTTATCACCTTGACCGGCGAATCTCATTTGCGGTGCGTTGCGATATTGTTTCACCGCCATGGCTGACCACGATGACGAAAATTAGCCGAATACTGTACTCACGTGTTATCGTGTAGCTGTTTTGCGTCAGTCCGGTATCGACCGCTGCCACCATGTAATGTTATGATGTATGTATATAAGCATTACCTCGTCATCTACACAAGCACACACATGTTTCAGAAAGCACTCAGTAAAAGCATGTTCAGTTCGTAGCCATGTTTATTTACAGAATATCGTACATGTCAAGATTCGCATTATATTACAATGTGTGGTTCGTACTTTAATGTATTCATATTACAAGTGGAACCAAGCCAGGAGGAAGACAGCCGATAGAATAGTATGGCGCTCTGTTTTCATCATCATCATCATCAGTTGCCATCTCCACAACGAAGGTTGGCTGTAATGGATCTCCAACGTCTTCTGTCTCTTGTCTTGATGGTGCACTCTGATAGACTCTTTCCTGTCCATCTCTTGATGTTGTCTTCCCACTTATAGCGCTGTCTTCCCCTTGCACGTTTGCCTTCAACTCTCCCTTCTGTTATGGTCTTCTGCAAGGTGTTATGCCTTTTTATGTGGCCAAAGTATTTTAGCTGTCGAACTTTGACCTCCCTCATTAGTTCTCTTTTCATACCTAGATTTTCTAGGACCTCCTTATTTGTTTTCATCTCTTTCCATGAGATACGCCCCATTCTTCTATATATCCACATTTCAAGAGCCTCAATTCTTTCTTCCAACTGCTTATTCATCGTCCATGTTTCTGCACCATACAGAAATGCAGAATATATATAACACTTTATGATTCTGAGTTTTAATTTGTGAGATAACTGTTTGGATGTCAGTATATGTTTCATGTTGTTGAATGTAGCTTTGGCCATTCCTATTCTCTTCTTGATTTCTGTTTCACATCTGCCATCTTCTGTTATTATATGACCGAGATATACGTAGCTCTTGACTTGTTCCAGGATTTCCCCATTTACGCTTATCTTTAATGTGGGTTTATCGTCTGTTTTGCTAATTATCATAGTTTTTGTTTTCTCAATATTAATGTCGAGTCCATATTCATGACTTATACTGTTCACTTGCTTCACTAGTTCCTGTAACTCCTGTTCGCTTTCAGCTAACAACACGGTATCATCTGCATATCTAAGGTTGTTTATTGACCTTTGACTTGTTCCAGGATTTCCCCATTTACGCTTATCTTTAATGTGAGTGTTTATCTGTCGCGGAGAGACATATCAAACTATGTCAGAAGGCATGATTCTCAAAGAAAAATATTAGTTATTTTCTACTGCGGCCGTAAACATGTTTGTTATTTTGTTTTTGGTTAAAGCTAAGATTATCGCATACAATTTATGAAAAATCTGGACAATTTACATTCTGTTTTGCCATTATGATTGGACGTTTGTCAACAGAGCTGACAAACCAAGACAGCAGGTCGATTCTCCAAAATTAGAAAACACCAAACAGAACTTTTTATACATCGACAATAATACTACTTGCATTTAAGTATACTAGTTATTGTTTAAATATGGAAGTCATTTTAAAATTGGTAGCACTTCGTGTAAATTTCACCGAATTTAGTGTTCACCAAACGGTGCGTCTTAATCAACAGTCTGCTAATGCTGCCTAGGCAAGAAATCTATCTCATTGATCACTTGAGCGGAGCGACCATTATTAGTCACCCTTGATTTGATGTAAATCTCTTAACGCAGCACTTGATTAATCTCAGAAAGGACAAATTCATTTAATGAAGAAATTGCTTACTGTTTGCAAAAACATCACCTATGCGGATATTAAGTAAAATATCAATGCAATCTTTAAACGTCAAAATAATGCGACCAAAAATTGTTTTTAAGTTGGCAATTTTGATTGCGTTAAGTG
Organism: Oreohelix idahoensis; assembly: GCA_024509875.1. Lineage (NCBI taxonomy): Eukaryota > Metazoa > Mollusca > Gastropoda > Stylommatophora > Oreohelicidae > Oreohelix > Oreohelix idahoensis. Next base: position 69,608 of record JAMPIV010010787.1, on the reverse strand, counting down.
TTATCCTCTGGATATTGTGGTTTACTGCATTTGACTCAGAAAGAACTAACTTTGTAAAAAGTTATGGAATCGCTCGAAAATTATATGAGAGGCTTGAGAATTTAAATGTAGGGAGAAATATTGTGACTGTGCCTAAAAATATCAGTTCTATAAATATTCCTCAAATGAAGATAACAAGTGATAACTTCACACAGTCTGCACAAGCGAAAGTGACAGGGCTGACATTCAAAAATAGAGTCTTTTATCTGAACAGTCAACCATTAAGAATCTTCAGCGGAGCTGTGCATTATTTCAGGATTGTGCCAGAATACTGGGAGGATCGACTGAAGAAATTACAAGCTTGTGGTCTGAACACAGTTGAAACGTAAATTATTATGGTTGAAATGAAGAACAGTGGGTCGTGTTCTGTGATATCATACAAAAAAGTTACCTGTTTCATTACGGTTAGGTTTAGGATTCCTAACTGTAACCCTTACCCCTTATTAATGCATTTCTGAGTTCTTTTTTGATGCCATATCGAATACACAGCCCAATGTTCTTCATTTCAACCAATTTTTTTTCTCTCTAGAGTTGCTCATGCCATTTCTGCTGCTGTCTTTTCCTTTGTTTTGGTCAGTACAGTGTAGTACTTTTGTTATTTCCACTTGTTTTTTAATAATCACTATTCTTCTTGTATGCTCCATAAAGGACCATCCACATATGACATTATTCTCAATGAGGGGGTGCATATATGTATGATGATATGTGATGGGGAATAGGGGGTTTGATATTGAAAAATGTAATGTCACACTATGGTAGCGAAACCAGGAGCCCTTATTAGATTTAGGATAAAACAAACATCTTCCACTGTTAATGTTAATCATAATCATTTTCCTTTGCAATTCTTATGGAGCATGGAGTCACCACTGTAGCTGATCCCGTTACAGGTAGCCTGAACAAAGCATTCACATGCTCCTTCATAAATAATGGAGGATACCTTGAGTCCTGTGAACAGTAAATAAATTAGTAAATAAATAAAGGTAATTAACAGGTACTCGTTGGACATAAAAGATGATACTAGACAACAGAAAAGAAAATATAAGTTATAGGCTTACCGGGAATCGAACTAGCACCTAGATTCGACGTACAGTAGGACTAATACTATATCGCGAACACTAACTCACTGTGAGCGAGTCCTCCTGATGGCACTGAATCGGCGATTGACTCTGTCGAACAGTTCGGCGCAGCACCCACTGACACGCTACAGACTGTGAGGAGTCATTCGCATGCTCTGCAGAAAACAGTAGACATGCTAGGAGCTCTCTTTTACCTGGTGCGCTGCACACTCTGCAAAGCCAGGCACTCGCCAGCGATAGGAAATCTATACAGGACCAGAGACGATGAGTCTGTGAACACCGCGGTCCATGGATCCAGTACAATATATCCTTGTGAATGAGCTCCTGAACAACACAGCTTAGTCTCTGAGGCACACATGATGAGAGTATATCGCCAGTCATCACGTACATCACAGCGGCGACAGATAGGCCACACATGAGGTATGGGATAGCCAAAAGCACAGCATACCTAGCGAACGCTATCCATCTACTCCCTGCATAGTAGAGCTTTTAGCGACTCATGAGCTAAATCTCCAGGAGTGAGTTGTTACACTACTATATAATAACCTCGTCTAAGACTCTAATCATACTTTAATAGAAAGGACGTGAACTGCTCTGTGAGAAGCTTCTACGTACTTAACAATCACGACGTCCAGGTGAGAGTGGTGGAGACACGACGGGGACAGTGAAATGGGGAGCCAGAATAGCTTTATAGGGGTATAATGTAAGATGAGGGGTGACATCGGTGAGAGTGGTAGAGTGCGGAGGCGAACAGCACCACTAGTAAGAGAGGCCTAGATTCTACAGTACTACGAAATCAGGCGAGAGAGCTCAGTACGAGATTTCTCTCTCAGTCTCCATCTACAGCGACACTGGGACTACACGTACTTACGGAGCGCGATGCCAAGCTAGACGACACGAGAACGCTAGATGAATCGCGATCCTAAAGGCAAACCAGATTGAGCCACTACAATGAGAAATCTATAATCTCATTAGCTAGGACGGTAGTAACATAGTATACACACATGCAGACAACTAGTTACTCGACAGTCTCTTGCGGTCTCAACATATCTAGGTGGATAGATATATAGCACGCATTAGTCAGCGGCCACGCACTCCACTAGTCGCTCTCCTAAGCTGAGAGTACTATACTCTCCTCAAAAGTACTTTCTACAACTAAGACCACTGCACTGAGTACTAACTCGAGCTAAACCACTGCATGGAAGCGAAGGCGAGAGGATGAGGGATGGGGGACGAGTGGTGGAGGCGCGGCGGGCACTTTTCTACACATGTGTGAGAGATATATAGGCCCAAGATCAAGTTTTCTTTAGATTTAGAGTCAAAAGTTGGGTGGAGGTATTGTAAAGTGTGAAGGTAAGATCGGTTAGAAAGACCCACCAACACACCCCCCCCCCCCCCTCACCCCATGACACCACCCTTATGCTACAGTTGGTATTGACAAAAAAAGAATGGATGAGACACATAGGCTATATTTTTTTTATACGTGATGTTGGATGTGGTATGGGGGGGGTGATTCACGGCTGCATGTTCACTAATTTCTATATGCTCTCATTGGACAGTTTCGTCTATTTTATCACCGGTTACTGTACTATTACAGAGACACACCGTTGTCATGTTTGCGCTTTATAGCGTTCTTTATCAATAGAAATAGTGTGCTATCTATAGGAGTAAATTGTGGAGCCATCAGAGGACGGACTACATGCTCTATATTTTTAGGATGACAGTGACGATTTAGTAATCAACAGTAGACGCACAGTATTAACAGTGAACAGATGTGACTTCGTTAATAGATAGCATATCATTTTCTCATCTTGAGACTCGTTATCTTGCATTGGCGTATAGCTAGATTGTCATCATTATAACCGATATTGGTATGTTGTACATGGACAGCACACACTGAACAAAGAGCGTACAGTTCTGCTGTAGAGCCATATAAGCTTGTCTCTTTGGTATGTGACATGAGTCTTATACTGAAGAGGTCAGACTTATCACAAAATTGTCAGATATTTCACACTGGTGGAGATACTGCAAGAAATCGCGGGAAGGAATGATGTGTTAGTGGCACATGCAGACATGTATCGAATAGTACAGCGCGCGCAGCACAAGCTCTGGGCGTGGCGAGATTGGAGCTTTGAAGCTCGATTATCCTTTATTCACAGTCCTTCATCTCAGAGATACGGTCTCATGTTTAGCGGTACGCGCATTTATCTCAGAGCTTACAGCAGCAGAACGTACAAATCCTAATAAGGTTTGGGATATACTACCTGATAAAGAGTGTTTTCCAATTGTTGTCTCTTCAGTTTCCTTCCAAGAGTCCAGCACGTCATAGACTAAACAGGATTCTACTTGAAGACATCGAAGCTAAATAGCGCTGTACGGATTCATCTTACATGAGTAGTCTCATAGCCAACCCACTCCAGCTTGCGTGATAAAGGCTAGTTGGAGATTGTGACGTCATGTGACTCATAACATTATTATAGACTCTGAGACTTCAGGCGAACTATCAGCATTATTCTTGTGGTGGTGTATGAATTGAGTTGTGTATATACGGCGCATACAAGGCATGGCTGAGTACAGATTCTTCTAGTGCGAGTATTCAGCGCATAATGTATTTAGGATGAGTGTTATAATCACATTGGTGAGAACTGTATATGTGCAGACAGTGAGCGGTTAGTAGTGCACTGACATATTTACACATAGGATAATGGAGTGATCTAAAAACAGACACAATAAAACAACTCAGAGAGAGATATGTTGTGACTTTCAGAGTTAGTTTGATGTGTGAGGATACATGGGTATGGACATGTGTGTGACATGATGTGAGGATATATGAGATCACTTTGGACTGAATGGAGTGAGAGTTGTGATATATACAGACGTTGATTACTTTACGTGAGAGTATAGAGTTGGCATGTCGAGAGTGTAGAGATATGGGTGTACTTTACAGAGTTGTGATGATAGAGAGTAGATGGACATGTATGTGGGGTGGCTAGAGAGCAGACTATATGCGTTGATATGAGGTTTAGTGTGAGTACAAGGGTGCCGTGTCGTATCTAGGTTAGCAGGTGAATTCGCCTGTACACATGAGAGGGATGGTGATCGAGCAGTTATAGCGTCGACGTCTTATGCGTATGCGAGACGCGTGACTGACGAGGGCGAAGTCGGATTATAGTGTCTGTGGTGATGTGGTCATGTAACACTCCTGCAGTATGTCGTACTTGCATGTATGATTAAGTCTATGTGCGCGTTCTAGTTGTGGATTCCCTAGAGTCTTAGAGATAGTTGTTGGAAGGTGGGGGATGGGTAGTAGAGTATGAGGAGGAGGAGGAGTGAGGAAGGAGGAGAGGAAGAGGAGGAGAGGAGATCAGAAACAGAAGGAGTGAGGATTGGACTATGTAGGGAGGTTATGAGTACATGATATGAGAGAATGCACTTAGGAGGATAGTCTAGGATTTAGTGAGTGAAGGGGATTGGGGGGGGGTAGGGTACAGGAGATAGAGTCGAGTTCCTCTGATTTGCGAAGGGGAGCGTGAATTATTGCGCGTAGGGGTTGGGTTGCGTGAGACAAGGATATAGGAAACGGCGCCACTTAGTGTAGGTTTAGGTTATTTGATGAGTGGAGGGGTTACATGTAGTTCAGAGGGTGGAGGTAAGGAACACGAGTTGAGGATGGGGAGACACGTATGTTGCAAGTGAGATGAATGACGTTTTTTTTTTTTTAGATTTGAATATTGGTTTGAGGAGTTAACAGTTTTGGGGGTGGAGGTGTTTAATGTAAGTGGAGAGTATGGCACAGGGACGTTATTAAGTTTGTATTATGCGAGAGAGTGCGAGTTAGGCGTTTATCAGATAGATTTGAGTAATAGGGTTTGGTAAGGAGGCGATATTTGTTGAAGTTGGTTATACAAGTGACAAGGGTTATGGGTATGTTTAGAGACACACATATGTGGTATAGGGGGTATGAGTGGAAGCTGCCTATATTGGAATAATAACATGAAGGAAGTGAGGTTTGTGATTGAGAGTATACGGAGGTGTGAATTATGTGATAGGAGAGTTGATTTGGCACAGTGGATAGTTTCAGAGGTGGAGGAAGGGGCACAGTATGAAGATATGAGGATGGGTTAGTGTAACAGGAGGATATCTGACAGGTTGCAGGGGTAGTATGGAGATTAAGAGGGGGGAGGGGAGAGAGGGGATGTGAGGGGTGGGGTTAGTTTTGGGTGCGGAGGAGTAGGGGTGGAGGTTATGTGTTGTGGGGGTGTCATGGACTGGTTATTGTTTGGAGTGGACGGCTCAGTCGGGGGGGGGTGGTGATATGGATGTATGGCACGCTGTGTTGGTGAGTTGGGACGGGTTGGTTAGTGTTTGTGTTGTGGTGGGTGTTGGGTGGAGAGCGTAAGTTGGTGGTGTGATGGAGTAGGTTGTGCGAAAGCGAGTGGTAGGTTCGGGTTAGGGTAGGATCACGGGGTTGGGGTAGAGGATTATAGGTGTGTAGGCGTGTGTTAGGGGGCTATAGGGTTCGGTCTGGATGGCAGGGGGGATGATACAGGAGGTAGGGGCGTGAATGTAGGTGCAACGAGATACAGTATTGAGTACGTTAGGGGGATGGGAATGTGAGGAATATAGGTGTTGGTAAGGTGTTACATTAGAGGTGCTGAAGAGGTTGGTATGTGGTTTTTTGCATGAATGTGTTGGGTAGTGCACGTTGCGTATGGAACGCGATAGCTTAGTGTGTGACAAGTTATGTTTTAGTTGATTGGTAATTGTTTGTAGGTCTGTGTTTTCTTTAATTTTTTTTTTTTTTTTTTTTTTCTATTTTTTTTTTAGCATTTTAGGTAGGGGATTATTTTATTTTTTTTTATATTGATATAAATTAGGATATTCTAATTATTCAGTATTTTATAACCTCAATCTGTGACAGTGTACCGATAGACAGGTGAAGGAGAAAGGGCCGGGATGTGTGAGATGGGTAGAATAGGGTGGGGGTTAAACTTAAATAGAGGACACGATGATAGGAGTGCGACAATAAGTCGGAGGCACGGGAGTCTAGACTGGATACGGGAGAGGTATTCTGAAGAAGTTATAAACATGAGTTTCAGGCTTTGTTTTTACAACTAGGGGTATGGAATAAGTGATGGCACAGGGAAATTATTATCGGGTAGGGGATATGGGATTTTAATTATCTCTTGGTTTTGTAGGGAGTCTAGGTACAGTGTGGACTTAGTTGCTGAGATGAGGGGTAGGTAACTTATTTTATTTTAGGGTAGGGGTATTTTTTTTACAGGTTATTTTATATTGAGTTGAAGAAAGGTAAAGGTTGTTCCTAGTAATGCAGTTAAGAGGAGAGTGTTTTAAATAGGAGGTAGATCCTATTAAGGGTGGATTTATTAGTTACGTTCCTTTTTATTTTGGGCACCGCGAGGATTTGTAGGGGAACGAGGGGTGAAAAAATTATTACCGATTATTGTGGTGTATAAGTTATAGTGGTTAGCTGGTTTTTTTTTTGGTGGGGGTTTTTTTAATATATCTTCTTGTGATTCGTGTGGGATGTGTAATAAAGCAAGTGGATATCTTAGGTGTTAGTGGTTATGAGTGGTAATATAAAATGGTAATAGGAGTTGATTTGTTGAGGATTCTTCCTTAGTTTTGATAATATAACATAATGATGATGAGGGTTATATAGGAGGTTTAATATATGTGTTGATAGGGGGGGGTGTATAGGAGTGGATGCTACGTGGGTAGTCTCGGGGAAAGGGATGTTTATTAATATTGTGACATGTAATGAATGGGTTAAATTTATTATGAATTTGATGTATTATAAATGTGTAATTATTTGGTTTTAGAGTTTAAACAGAAAAATTAATATGTTTTATGACTATGTTTATTAAGATGAGGGAAATGGTAGTTTTTTTTGGGTATATTATGGTTATTAGAGGTATATTTTCCATTAGTGTTGTTTCTATGAAAAGCACGGTGCATTGTTGTATAGTACATAATAAGTAGCGAAATTAAATGGGGAGGGCGGGTGGTTATAATATAATAAATTATTAAGCGTGATGTTATAGGTTTATATATTGAGAAGATTGTAATTGTGAAGAAACATAGACCATACACTGTTTCTCACTGCTGATTTCCTGTCAGTCAATCATAGACAATACACTGTTTCTTGCTGCTGATTTTCTCTGTCAAACATAGATCGTACTCTGTTTCTCACTGCTGATTCCTCCCTACTGTTTTTATAACCAAGTGAGCACAGTCCTTAAACAAACTCATGCTAAGTTTTCCTGTCCCATGCCATCAGTTCAAGGTCTTTTTATGTCTTCCTCATCCATTTAATTTCTTTCTTCAGTTCTCTTCTCCATTTATTTTTCTGTATCGTTCCTCTTTGCTTACCCTGGGGATTGTAGCACAAGGACTGCCTTGTAATGCTAACATTTGCATGAATGCTCAGAATTCTCAAAAATGTCTGCAAAATAGTAGTTGAGACTATGGGGAAAGTGATATTAAAATACTGTACAAATCACAAAAAGGGAAACAGATAAAGTCTTATTTATGCAGTGGCAGAAGTATGATGTTTTAATTAAACCTTCATCAGGACAAGGCATGTACAAAAGTAAGAAAACTTTTTTCATTAAAAAAAAGTGCTCCCACAGGCATGTCCTGTGGGGAAACTAATATATGGTAGTGTTTGAGGCTGGCAAACTCATAAAGATATTGCCATAGAAACCACTTCTGCAGGACCATAAGTGTTTTAGTAGAGGCTACTGCATTGGAGGCCTGTTGTAATGATGACTGCATGCTTTGTAGCTAGCAAAACCGGAAAATGATTTTTTTTTTAAATCATATATTTCTTTTGTTTCATTTTCGGTTCAAATCGTGCACTTTAAACCTTTCTACTAAAATTCCTCCAAACTAGATGTGTTGTGATTTTAAAAAGCTATACAAGGATGTCCGATAATTCTGGCATCATAGGAATCTTTCCTTATTGTTAACACCATCACTTCTGACATCATTCACTACGTCTTCTTCTTCGATCCTTAGCCACCGACCGTCAAAGCAGTCAGTGGCCATCACGCCTAGTGGCGTCTTGTAGGGCAACAACAAATTGATTCCACTTTGCACGGTCGGTGGCCATCCTTCGTACAGTGCCCCAACTCTGGTTCATTCTTTGCATCTCAGCCTCCACAGTCCTCCGCCAAGTTGTTTTTGGTCGGCCTCTCTTTCGCTTTCCTTCAGGGGTCCAAAGCATAGCTGTTCTTGTGATGGCATCGGGGTCTCTTCTGAGGACATGACCAACCCAGCTCCAGCGTCTGCCAGCTATGATGGTGTGCATGTCCTCTTGCTTGCTACGAGTAAGCAGATCTTGGTTGGTGATGGTATTCGGCCAAAAAATGCGGTGAATTTTTCTTAGGCATGTTGTGTGAAAAGAGGACAATTTTGACATTTCCTTCTCTGTGACTCTCCAGCATTCCGCACCATAGAGAAGCACAGAAAGCACGCAGCTCTGGTATAATCTTAATTTTGTGCTTGTGCTGTATTGGGAGGACTTCCAGATGTTATTTAGGCTAAAGAAGGCTGTTCTTGCCTTATTCATTCTGATGTTGATGTCTTTGCCTGCCCCACCGTCTGGTGTTACTATGCTTCCTAGGTATGTGAAGGTATCTGTCTGTACCATTGCTGATTCCTTACTGATATGGGCTCAGGGTTGCTCACATTGAGCGTCATGACCTCAGACTTCTTTAAATTGATGTTCAAGCCCACCTGCTGGCTAAATTTATTAAGTCTATCCGTTTTTTTCCTGGATGTGTTGATGTGAATCTGCCAGCAGTGCAATGTCATCTGCATATTCCAAATCTTCCAATGTAGAAAATGTAGTCCATCTTATTCCTCTTGGACTGCCCTCTGTTGTCTGGCGCATCACCCAGTCTATGACTGTTAAAAAAAGAGTGGTTGATAAGGGGCATCCCTGTCGTACTCCTGTCTTCACCTCGAAGGTTAGGTTGCTCTGCCCAACACTACACGTAAAGTTGGCATAGAGGCTTTTTATGATTGCCACTATGCAGCTTGGAATTCCATAAGCCCTCAGTATTTTCCATAAACTGTCCCTATGTATGCTGTCAAAAGCCTTTTCAAAATCAACAAAATTTATGTAAAGCTGTCTTTGCCATTCTGAGCACTGCTCTATAATGTTCCTGAGAGTGAATATATGGTCTACACATCGTCTGTTCTTTCTAAATCCTGCTTGTTCTCTCCTCAGTTTGTAGTCTACTGCCTTTGAAATTCTCTGTATAATTATCCTGCCTAGTATTTTGCTGGGAACTGAGAGAAGAGTGATTCCTCTCCAATTATTGCAGTCTGCAAGATCTCCCTTTTTGGGCAATTTGACAATTATTCCTTTGTTCCACTCTGATGGTGTTGTCCCCGTTTTCCACACTTGTGCAAATAGTATTCACTACGTGCTTGCTGACCAACGGGCTGATCACCCGTTTGCCAGTCACTTCGATTACGGAAACAACGGCAAATGGGTTGATTTGCCGTTGCCCTAAAGACGCCACTAGGTGTGATGGGAAACAATGGCAAAGAAAACCTATCTGCTGTTGCCCTAAGACGCCACTAGGCGTAATGGCCACTGACTGCTTTGACGGTCGTTGGCTAAGGACGGAAGAAGAAGAAAGACGTGCTTGCTGACTATTAATTCGTCTGGATTTGTGCATTAAGACAAACGATAGCAAATGAATACAAGATTTTGTGTTAGTATTTTATATTTTTGTAAGTACCTTTCCTTTCATGCCAGACTTGTGTGACACCCTGTTCATAGATTTAATAATAATAATTTATCAATAATAATAATAATAGTAAAATTTAAAGTATACAATATAAATTTATAAAATATCTTAACAAATATTAATGCCAACATAATATTATTATGTACATAAATTTGTCTGGTTTTTGTTGTTGTTTTAAAAAAATATTAGATGATGCATTGATCCCTATGAGGTTATTTTATTCTTATCTCCAGATACGTAGCATGGAATCTTCATGAGCCATCTCCAGGTGTTTTCAACTTTGATGGAATGCTTGACCTCATGTGAGACGTGTGTCAGTGTTTTGGTTGTTTTGTTTAGCTCCATGCTATTATTACTAATATCTTCATCATCATTGTTATTATCACCATTGATATGGGATCAAAAGAGTATGCATTTTTTGCCTAAGACCTGATGATTAATGTAACAGACAGTCTGTAGAAAAGAGAGAAAAATCTTTCATCTGAAGACAGATGGACAAGAACATTGCAAGGATAGCAAGAAATGGAATTAGTACTACAGGTCTATAACTTTTTATCAGAAAGCCAAAATATTCTGAATATCAAAAGTTTTTTATTTGGCTACTTTTTGACAACAGTTTTGCCGATTTCTGACAATTTTGGGTGACTTTGGGGTATTTTATAACAGTTCGGGTGAATTAGTTCTGTTTTGGTCAATTCGGGCTACTTTTCTATAACAATTTGGTTGATATCTGACAATTTTTGTGATTTTGGGCTATTTTATAACAGTTCGGGTGAGTTTGCTCTGTTTTGGTCAAATGGGCTACTTCTCAAACATGATTTAGGTGACATCTGAAAACCAAAAAAAGTCCGGTTTCCGAAACAAAGCTGTTCCTGAGAATTTTGGATAAAACATTACAGACCAGTAGATTAAACAGATAATAATTCCATGAAAATTAAGAACTTTAAAAAAACATACCAGGGTAGTTTCTTTGAAAGAGTGGGGGGGAGGGGAGGGTTTGGATCAACATAAATAAAATCACACAGAATGTCACATTTGTGAATTTAATAACTCGTCATCACTCCAGCTGTATAAGGAGCATAGGCCATCAGTGAAATCTGCCACGCCATTCTGTCCAGTACCATCTGTTCAAGGGTCAAAAGTGCTGTCACAGCCAGCAGTGGAGTTGAAGATGAGCTCTCAGCTTCGTTTAAATGCTCCTATGGCATGCACAGTACATAGCCTCTGAAGCAAAGTCTAGCTCCTAGCCATCTTGTGGTGGCCCTGTTTTAGCTAACAGAAGGGGCGAAGACCAAGTCTCTGGCACTGTAAAACCATTAATGACACATAAGGAAGGGAAACGGGATGCCTAGCTGGCTGGGAGGATAGTGTGATTCGCTTGTATAGCTAGGCGGTGTTGTCGTACGGAAGGTACGGGGTTCGAACCCTGGGAAAGCCACTCACGTCTGTTGTTTTTCTGTTGTCTAGTGTTCTACTTCTTTATTTCTTACTAGTGCCTGAAAACATACCTTTATGTTTGTCTAATATTAATTCACTGTAAAACCAGAATGCTCTGGGTAGATGAAGCTCATAAACCTTAAATGGCAGTTTATCAAGGAGAAGGAAAACTCATTTCAAACCACCTGCTGCCTTGCAAGTAGGCTGGGGAAAGTCAAAGGCTAAGAAATGTTGAAATTAGTTACACTGCGCTACGGGCTTAATGAAACAGTGCAACATACTTCGCATGATGATGTCCACGATCTATGTCTGTTTTTTTTTGTTCCTATCATGTCTGTCTCCAGCTTTCTTTACATTGTGTTTTTTAGTTTCCCTCTACATCTCTGACCCTGGGAATTCCAGAACAAGGACTGACTTGCATTGCTATCAACAGGTTTTCTCTGTTTGTCTAATCCATTGCCTGCGCCATCTTCTTACCTCTTGTTCCACTCACCCATGTGTTACAGGAGCCTGAAAGGGGAGCTGATAATAGTAACACTGTAATCTACCAGGCATGTCGCAGAAAGTGACTAAGGAGGGTAGAACTTGGGGCTGGCCACCCCATCCCATAGAAATATGCATGGAGGCATATCTGGAGTCATCTTATATATGACCACCAGCTATGCACAATGCTACAATATAGTACGTGGAAGTGAACCTACGTCTGTGAGGCTAATTACATCCTCATTGACTCTTGAAATCATCCAAACACTTCCAGGGATTCCCCCTGTGGTGAAACTTGTTGAGAACCCAGCATTGCACACTAATCTTGGAGGTCACTTGAGCCCTGGGCATAATTCTTTGGCTTTGACTTGGTTGATTGCATGCAGAAGGATCTCACTATGGACCCAGTCAAAGGCAGGGGAAGCTGAGAAGTGGCTCTGTGCAGGAGGTGACAATTCTTTGGGAGAGCCCAGAACGAGAGTCAAATATTTTAGCTCTGCATAGTTGGAGAGCCCCCTTGGATGGCAGGGAATGCACAGCATGCCACACACTTTTACTCCTAATGTGGGACCAGATGTGACATTCCTTTAAATGCAAGCCAAGCTGGAGAAACTAGAGCTGATGACTTTAACTCAACTCGCTTTGAAATGGCAGAAAAGCCACAGGAAAAGCCTAGATCTACAGTGTAGATAATACCAAGGAGTCTTCAACTTGGTATTGGCTGCTAAAGAACAAGAAGCTCAGCAGCCCTAGTTAAACAACAACAAAGCACATAGACATTGTAAGCCAAAAAAAAAAAAAAAAATTAAACATGAACAGGTTGTCCAAAGCAAGTAAGTAGGTAAATACATTCAGCCATCCAATATGAAAGATCGTTCCCAGTTTAGGAGATTTGTAACATGGCCCTGAGAAAGGATCTGGGTTTTTAACTGTCCTTTTTTATTCTTGGAAAATCACAAGATTTGGTGCCTTGAATGTTCATACACAAACGATCAAGGGAAAACTGCACAGGAGTTGGCAGAAAAGACATGTTATGCACTTTTGAATAACAAAATTTAGAGTTAAATGTAAGATGGATTTGTAGAGAGATATTTAGAGAGAGAGTATGTCAACTTAAGATATGCAGATGATGTGGTTTATTTTTGCACAACAAAGAAAGAACTGCAGGATGTTGTGAAGGAGATAAGTCAGAAGTAAAAGGAAAAGTGAAGAAGGCACCAGATCTATCACCTTTCTTACTTCTTTCTTTTTTTATTCTTCTACTCTAACCCCTAAGCATTTCAGAGATCTTCGTGACTTTAGTACTATGTACATCTTCATTTTTTTATATCCTTGATTTGTCTTATTAGAGAGAATGTATATCATTCATTATTATTGTTTTAGCTCTTATTTCTTCAGTAATTTTATTTTATCTGTGTTTTTTTCTCTGTAACAGCCATTTCATTACACTGGCAGCAAAACTGGGACTGTTTGTTATCTTACGACCAGGTCCTTTCATCTGCTCGGAGTTTGAATTTGGAGGGCTACCTGCGTACGTACTACTGGCATTCTGACGCTAATTAGCTTATGATTCAGACACTCTTGAGATAATTTATAGTGTTAGAGGATCATTAGATTATGATGTAACACCCTTGTGACATCATTAGTTTGTGATATCAGACACTTTTAAAATCACTACCATATGATGCCAGAAACTCTTGAGATAATAAGCTTACAATGTCAGACAGTCTTGAGATAATTAATTGATAGTATTAACGCAGGATCATTAGTTTGTGGTGTCAAACACTCTTGAAATAACTAGCTTATGATGCCAGACACTTGAGATAATTAGTTTATGGTGTCACACACTCTTGATATAGTGTCAGACAAATTACTTTGTGATGTAATACCTTTGTGGGATCACTAATTGATGATATCAGACACTGTAAAATATTTAGTTAATGTGTCAGACTCTTGGGATAATTAATTTATAGTTTAACAAAATTATAGGATCATTAATTTATGATTATAATACCAATGCTGAATTATTAGTTGATAATATCAGACACATTTAAGATCATTAGCTTATAATGTAGGACATTCTTTGTAATATTCATTTATGATGTCTGATTTAAGGTCATTGGTTTATGATTATATACATTTGTGAGGTTATATTTTGTGGTATCAAATGTTCTTTGGACTGTCGGACACACTATTGATAATTTGATTTCTCTCTTGGGCGATTATTAAACAAATAAATAAATAACCAAGTTATGCTATTCTGTCCTGCTTTTCTTCCCTTTGTCACTCCTGGACCACCACTGCATTAGCTCCAATACAGGAAGCCTGCACCAAAGCACATATATGCTCTTAAAATGAGACATAGGACAACAAAGAGAGAAGATACTAAACAGTTTGATACCATGGCACAGAAAGAAGTCAGCAACAGAACTGATAAATAGCATTAGAGACAGGAAGTTGTAGAGAGACATTGATTGCCTGCTCCACCAGGCATGGTACTTGAGGAAGAGGATATGGTACCAATTTTAGGTAAAGAGTCTTTTGTTGAGGTGCCTTAGTTCCTGATATTTGCTTTCTTGGGCTGTGGTGAATTGGACCATGTTATAGAGTTCTTTTCCACCTACGGCCAGAAATGCAGATAAATCCCTGTGTTTAGATTTGCAGGTTCAAACATTTTTTTTTAGTTTTGACATGAATGAGATGTGGCATTGTTGTCTCAGGTGGCTGCTGAATGACCCACAAATGCAAATGAGAACTAACTACCCAGGCTACTTGTCTGCAGTCAGCAAGTACTTCAGCGTTTTGCTGCCATTGGTGCATAGTTTACAGGTAGGTCAATATAAGTGTTTGTTTGTCTTGCACTTTCTAATGTGTAGCAGAGCCTGCCAATTTTAAGAGAAACATCTGCAGGTAAAATATGGAGACCGTTGTAAAGCTATTAAGGAAGTGAGAAATACTAAAAGAGAAAAAAATTAGATAAGTAAAATATTTTGGATGTATAAAGAGAGATAATCATTTTCAACATCCTTCGGCTCCTAAAGGAGCATAATCCTTCAACAAACACATGCCAAGCAGGTCCTACAGGTCCTCCTGGCATGTGCCATCAGCTCATGGTCTGTCCTTGTCTTCCTCGTCATCTCTTGTCTGTCTCCAGTTGTCTGCTTTATGTGTTGTTTGGTCTACTTCTACTTCCCTTACCCTGGGGGTTCCAGAACAAGGGCTGCCTAGTAGGTGCTATCAGGAGGTTTTCTCAGTGTGTGTCCTGTCCATCGCCAGTGTCTTCTTCTCATCTCCTTTTCCACTGGGTCTTGTCATCAGTTCCACATTGTGATCTTGTCATCAGTTCCACATTAGTGATGTTGTCATCGGTTCCACATTAGTCATCCTTTCATACAACTGCAGACAAATATAAAGGCCCATGAAATAGAAGGATTAAAATGGTATGAGAAGATCCCTAATGTGGAACTGATGATAAGGACCAGGCAATGGATAGGATACACATTGAGGAAACCTATGGATAGCATTATAAAGCAGTCCTTGTTGAACCCCCCCCATGGTAAGAGAGGCAGAGGTAGACAAAAAAACACATTGAGAAGAGAACTGGAGACGACAGAAAATGAAGAGGAAGATGTGAAGGCCTATGCTCCTTGAGGAGCTAAAGGGTATTGATTGATTGAAAGAGATAAGTTTTAGAAAAATAAAATATTCTGGATGTATGAAGATGCTTCATCACCAGAGCTACTATGTTATGGACACCAGAAGGACCGTGAAAGAGGGGCAGGCCAAGGACAGCCTGGCGGAGAACAGTGGAGGCTGAGATGCAAAACATGAACCAGAGTTGGGGCACGGCACAAAGGATGACTACCGACTGAGCAAAATGGGGACAATTTGTTGCTGCCCTACAAGACGACACTAGGCGTGATGGCCACTGACTGCTTTGTCAGTCAGGGGCTAAGGATTCAAGAAGAAGAAGAAGATGAGGCATAATCTTCTTCAGCTCCTTTACTTTTGGCCAGATTTTTAAGGTGGCAGGCAGTATGCAAAAAGAGAGACCTTTCAAGTTGTATTTTTGTTTTAATCAGTCATGACGCTACCACCTGTCAGCGTGTGTATGTCACTTATTATTTGTCCACTGCACAAATTTATGCATATCAAAAGTTTATTCTTTCCTGGTTATTGTTAAATATAGTACGAAGTGGATGTTATTTGTTTAGTATACTAATTCTGTATACACTGTAAAGTTTATGCTTTTCTGCAAGAGGTCGAGTTTTCGTGGTGAAACGGAATGAATTGGGAGTGCTATTTAAAGTAAATGATATTCTCTATTTTGAGACACAACATTTATGATTGGTCACAGATTTAAAAAAAAATGTAGATTCATGGTTGTTTATAACCGGTAATGTTTCATATTTAACACATTAACTACCGCGAGACGGTGGAACCGGCTTTTGAAATCCTATCATTTGGACCGCCGCTCAGAGCGTCAATCTAATTTTAGTAATAAAACGAATGAAAAATGTACTGAAACACTTTCTGATCTGGTTCGAGATTTTAAGTTGCCACTGGAAAACAAATTCGCAAAACACGGTTGTTGTAGAACATTGGAAAATTGATATTATGTTCATATTTTTTAGCGTTTTGGGTTAGTTATCAAATCGTGTAAAACTGTTTACCGTGGCAACTAGTGATAGGACCACAAACAATGCTTGTACATCTCGCCTAACGGCTGAATAGGCTAGAAACTTGTTTCAACAATTGACTGATAGATCTAGCGAGGAGGACAAGAGTGAAAACGGTGTGCACATTGATTGAAATAGTGATTTTGATAGAGATGAGGCGCAAGCAGTTATAATTGTGAAAATATTGCAAGTCCGCGGCCATCGAAGGGCCGTTAAATAGAAACAACCTCTATTAGAATTACAAATGGTGCTTATTGTAATAGGACATTCATTTATCTTTAAAATGACGTGTAATTCATAATAATCTGTAAAAAATTACGAAAACTACAGCTTACTTTGTGCATACACCTACAGGATGAAAATGGGAAAAAAATTTAATTCGGCCACAGTGTTTTTCAATTCGGTAGTTAATGTGTTAAGATACATTCTTGGTAATTTATGTTTTTCACTGTTTAATGCATTTGAATGATTGTTTTTCAATTGAGTAACATGACTGGCAGTTTATCATATTTAAGATATTTACTACTTACTTAGTCGTTCCCCTTCTACCGTGAGGTGTAGAGGTTTGGAAGAGAGAGCGCCAGACTATCCTATCGGCTGTCTTCCTCCTGGTCTGGTTCCATTCTAGTCCTCGGTCCTTCAAAGATTGTCTAATGTTGTCCTCCCAGCGGACTCTGGGTCGTCCTGGGGGTCTGGATCCCTGGCTCTTTGTTTCCCATGCTTGTCATGGTAGCCGATCTTCTCCCATTCTGCAGACATGGCCAAACTATCTTAGTTGGGACTGTTCTACTTGGGTCTGCAGGGGGTGGGATTTAAGGCCTTGACGTATCATCTGGTTGTGGACCATGTCTCTTCTTGTTACTTCAACCACCTTACCCAGATACCTCATTTCTGAGGTTTGGATCTGACTTTTGTGGGTTGTAGTCATTGCCCATGACTCGCATCCATATGTCAAGACGGGCATAGGTGGAGCGGTATACAGCCATCTTCGTTTTCTTACCAATCTCTCTCTTGCTGAGGAATACTCAATTTATGGCCTGAAAAAGTCTCCCAGCTGCTGCTTTTCGAGTGGCCAACTCTTCTTTGATGCCTCCCTTTCGGTCTATAATAGCTCCGAGGTATTTAAAGTGCTCCAGGACCTGTTCTCCCAGCTTAATCTGATGTCTTCTTTCTTCTCGTGATATCACCATGGATTTTGTTTTAGAGCTGCTTATGACCATCCCTCTCTTCTCCAGCTCTTCCTTCCAGACTTGCAGGTTGGATTGGAGATGTGCCTCTGATTTAGCAATCAGGACAACATCATCAGCAAATGCCAGCTCTGAAATACAGACCTGTCTCATCTTCCAGTACCCCACTGAATACTTTCTTGTTCTCTCCTTACATTATTTCAGTGGTCTTATTTCATAGTTAAGCAGCTTACCTTGTCATTGTAAGATTTTAGTGAATAGTAGTAGATAAATGGGCCAAAACTTTTATCTGATGGTAGTGGGAAGGGGGGATATTTCTGATGGTCAGACTGCCTCCTGTTGTAACACTTAGTATAGAGTTTCCTATCATAGTTTTACATTTGTTCATTTTTTGCAGATTTAAGTTGGATCAATCAATCAATTGTTTCCCAATGCAATGAAAGCTCCTCTGTCTTTTTGTATTCTTATTTTGATATCATTGTCTGTTCCTGCAACTTTGTCTATATTACTGCCAGGATATGTGTACGATTGAGAATTTAAGATGTATGAGTGGGAATTTTATAGCTGTGGTAGTTGTATGTTCATCATCATTTTCACTGAAGGGGCCACCGCTACAGCTGGTCCCCATGGCAGAAGTGTACACCAAGCATTCACATGCTCTTACAGTGTTACATTCTGCAGCAAATTTTTTTTGTTTTATATATGATGTTGCCAACCTCATGCACAACATATCATTAGTCACCTGATTGAGCAGTAGTCCTATTGTTATTCCTGTCTCGTCAGAGAGCCCCTCCAGGAACTACTAGTTTTGTGTTAATTTGTCTATGTTCACATCCATGTCCAGTTCACTGAAGGAGGCCCTATCATTATGTATCAAGTGGAAAATGAATATACAGTCTATGGGACAGACACCGCACATCTCAAAGCGCTGGCCTATGTAAGTGTGTCCATGATCTGTGTAAACAAAAAGTAATTAGATCCCCACGGATTAAAGTTCTCACTCTTTTAACCTTTTTTTTTAAAGGTGGGATTAGTTCCAGGGCTTTCTTGCAGACCCAGAGGGTTTCACCGACTCAGTAGGCTCAGAATTGTTAAAACATACCAGAGTGACTACTAATTGACGGGGGTGGTGCATTGCCAAGAGTTGGATGGGACTATATCTTCGAGGGGATCAGAATAATGGTGATAGAAGTTTATGTTGGGATGTTGTGAGAGGTGTATTGGAAAGAGGTGTATGAATTCTCAACTCAGATGTCAAGTCAGTCCTACTGAATGGCTCTGAAACATGGAGAACAGCAAAAACAGCGACCAGGAAATTACAGAATTTCATAAATGAGTGATTGTGTGTAATAGAAGGTTTGGAATGGTACAACAAGATCACCAGCATGGAACTGATGCAAAGAACCAGACATTTGCTAGTAGAACAGGAGATGAGAGGAAGATGCTGGCGTTGGATGAAATCCCATTGAGGAAACATGTTGATAGCCATCCAAGGCAGTCCTAGTTCTGGAATCCCCAGGGAAAGAGAGGTAGATGGAGACAGAGAGCAGAAATATAAGGAATAAAGAAAACATGGAAGATCTTGAGTTTGGCGTGAGTTTGATCCTGGGGATTAGCTGCAGTGGTGGGTCAGAGAGTGCAAATGATGAACTTTTCATGTGTTTACTGCTGCTCTCTCTTGTCTCCACTTTGCTGTGGAAGAAGAGCTTGCATGTCTCCATGATCCCATCAGCTATGCCGGTTGTAGCACAGCTACCAGCAGGGGCTCCAAAGCTGGACATGTCTCAAAAGGCAGAGACCAGACAAAGTGAGACACAAATGTGCTGCCTTGGAGGCAGGCTAGGGACAACCAAAGGCTTAGGAAGGCGACCCAACAGAAATGCCTGTTGAAATCAAATGCATTGGGCCACAGGACTAGCAAAACGGTGCAATGTAATTCACTTGATGAAGATATGTGTTCACTGTATATATAATTTCTTAATTTTCTTGTCATTGCAATATTATTTCTCATACTATTCTTCACTCCACATTATAAATTCTATTAATCAATTCACCTCTCACATATTGTACCCCAGTGCATCTACTGCACACATAATTTCTCAGATTCTACCCATCACACACATACTTTCTCAGATTCTGTCCACTGTACACATAATTTCTGAGTTTGAGTTCCCAGTAAGCCTATCACTTCTATTGTTTTTCTGTTGTCTAGTTTTCTGTTTCTTTATTTCTTACGAGTGTCTGCTGCATTATAATATATATATATATTATACATTTACTATTCACAGGCCTTTGGCTTCCCTCTTTATTTATTTCAGTATTCATACCATCTACACCTGCTGTCTTTTCTTTACTATTCTCATTTTTCTATCATTTACTAGACACAGAAATAATGTCTTTGTCTTGTGTTATCTGGCCTGTACTAGTGAACAGGAAAAAAGCTAGGAGTGATTGCGTCTTTAAATAAGTTTGGATCGTTCCTCAGTCAAAAATTCTGTAGTTAAATTGGGCAGTTGTGCTAATGTCCACTGTCCACAAAGCATTATTTGGTGCCTAGTTGGCAGTGATGCTGGTCACGATTCACTCTCATTGTGAAGTGGTGGTGCTGTTCGGAAGGTCCTGAGTTTGAACCCCTGGTAAGCCTATCACTTCTGTTGTTTTTCTTTTGTCTTTCTACTTCTTTATTTCTAACAAGTGCCTGCTATGTGCTAATTTATGTGTGTTATTTATTTACTATTCACAGGCCTCAAGCTTCCATATCCATCTCCAGAGTCATCTTCAGCGTTTGCCTAGTTCTTGTCATCAGTTCCACATTAATGATCTTGTCATCAGTTCCACATTAATGATCTTGTCATCAGTTCCACATTAATGATCTTGTCATCAGTTCCACATTAATGATCTTGTCCTCAGTTCCACATTAATGATCTTGTCATCGGTTCCACATTAATGATCTTGTCATCAGTTCCACATTAATGATCTTGTCATACCACTTCAATCCATCTGTTCTATGCAAGCATCTGTGAAAGTCTGTAGCTTTTTGGTTGTTGTTTTTTGTTGTTCTCCAGTTGTCAGAGGCATATAATAGGTAAAAGGTAAGGAGAGAAGTTGAAAGAAGCAGAAAATAAAACTCACTCGACATTTGAATTAAAAATTCAGGACCAGAAGACGCAGCAATAGAGACCGCAGTCAGCGACTCATAGCTTGACTGCCTGCGTCAGGACCAGCGAACCAGAGCTGGTCAAGACCGTGCTCCACCTCCACGTGGTGGTCCTGGAAACAGTCTGCAGCAGTGCAGGCTGGCTGAGCGAGCACGGATCGCAATGGGAAGGCAAACCCGGTCCTAAAAAATGCCGTGCAGAAGTCGGATGTGTCGACCGAAAGGTGCAGATATCACAGCTACGTTGTAAACAGACACAACGCAACCACCGTCCTTTTCAGGGCGAACGAGGAAGAAGAAGAAGAAGAATTAAAAATTCTGATTTTTTGTGTTTAGATATTATTTTTTTTTTATCTCCATATATTTCCCAATGCAATGAAAGTTCCTTTAGCCTTTTGTATTCTTTTTTTAATATCATATGCTGTCTCTCCACCTATTTCTGTTTAATTGCAGCTGATGAAAAGTTATGGAGTGAAGGAACTTCTGGTAACAAGTGATCATAAGTTCAAGGATAAGTATGCAGCTGACCCAAGCTTTGATTTCAGCAAATGTACGTCTGCATTACTGATGTGAATTCATTGTTGTTAATGTTACCATTGTAATTATCATGCATGCAGTTTCAAGAAGATCTAAGTTTACTTTCCAGGGGTCTCTGGAGAGACATAGCAAGGATAGGGATACTCTTAGGCATGTCGTTCAAAGCGACTAGTTTGAGATTGGGCATTGCCACAAAACCCACAACTGCAAGAGCTTGTGAATGTATGGTGCGGGCTTCTTGGAACGGGAGTGGAAGAGAAATGATGATGATGATGTCCTTCTGAGCATGATGTCGGCTGGTGATGATCATAGTGATGGATATCCTGTGACTGTTACTTACATTGTTCATTTATTTATTTGTAACCACTTTTATTTAATTGCACCTGAGCTTTATATATTAGTCTCATTTCAGATCTTTGACACACAATATCACTTAAGTCCCACCCTTTGCAGAAAGAGCTGAAACTTTGCATGCAGGCTCATTTCTTAGAAAATTGTATCTTTCAAATTTTGATCAGCATTGGCATAGCCACAGATTAAAATTTTTGTGTGTGAAAGATGTAACGAATTAATCGTTTGGTTTGGTTTTTTTAAGGACCATCTTCATTGCATACAGGCACCTCCATCAGTGCTCTAATCTCCTCCCTTAGATCATACAATGATGATCTCATCACAGTGCACAAACTCCATAGTACCTGCGGGGATCCCAGTGTGTGTATACAGGAATCACATTTTTTGTGGTGGGTAGGTTTAATAATTTTTAAATTTTGCCAGGGCAGTGGCCGTATGGCCTACTCTTTACAATTTCCATCTGCCGAGGGATTTTTAACGTGTAACTTGCACATGGGACCTCTTATTTTTTTGTCCTTGTCCGAGAAGGCTAGGCATCCAGTCTCACTACCTAGGAGATCAGGCGGGAGTATGGTATCATTTGGAACCACTAGTTCTGAAAAAAAAATGTATTTCCATCAATTATATTCCCTGTACTGGGAGCAAACCCGTTACCATAAGAATTAGATGCAGACGCCATTCCTCTTAGCTACTCCTACCTACAAAGAATTACTGACAATTGATCATTCACTTGTATTCTGTGCAATTAGAATGTCTGGAGAATCTATTTTCTGCTTCGTTTTATTTTAGTGCTTTATCATTTGTTAGTGGTAACAACTACAAAGGTGGTCCTTAAAACTTGTTCTTTCCTTTCTTACTTGTTTTTACTAGCTTCAAGAGCACCCATAGAAGGTGAATTGAACATGGATAAGAGAGAAATACTGAAGGCAATTCATGGTCGCCTATTAGAGAATGAAACTGCAATTGATGAATCATCAAGGTTAAGACTGCTGGAATTTGGCATCAAACGTAAGACCAGCAGGGATGGACGTATGAGAGGACGCATCCGGCATGTATACAACCAGTGCGCAACAGGAACAATTAGCATTCATACTCTTTGACATTTGCTGAGGGATACTGAGCACCTATGGGTTTTCCTGGAGTGCAATGACGTCGATTCTGATTAACTTATTATCTTCAACTTCTTTCCTTACGTGTTATTTTTCTTTGTAGTGTGTTCTTTTTTGTTAACATTTGCCACACAGATGCATTGCCTACAGACAATTTTGATTTGGCATGGAGCAACAGTTTCTCACTGGTCCAGTCACTGAACAAGCACTTCCCCATCATGGTCATGGAGTTGTGGACTGGCTGGTTTGATTTCTGGGGAAAGGAGAGGCATTCCACAACTTATGTTAAAGGTAGTGTGATCTCTTCACTATTTAAACGGTGATGGTTGACTATTCAGGTGGATGATAGGAAAGAGAGGGATAGTGTCTCTTCTTCTTAGTCATTTCTCATCTGCCTTTGGGTGTAGAGGCTTGTCAGAGAGGGTCATGTCTTTGTGGATTCCTGTAATCAAATTTTAAGACAAACAGGTGATTGACCTGTTCAGCCTTTACGTGGATTTGCCCTCTAATAAATGCATTCAGTCTGTATTCATACTGATAATGAAAGTCAAGCTAGCTTTTGCTTTACCCGAGGTGTCTGTACTTGATGAGCTCGCCTTAGGACACCTGCATTAGGGATAATATCAAAATCCATTTTATAAGGGGCGGCCTTGATGTAATTTGGATTCCATTTCAAGAGATCAGAATCAGACAAACTATTCTGAGCATGTCAAGACATAGACTACTTTAATTTTACTTTTTCAGTCCTTTGTTGACAGGAAACATAGAGGGGAGCTGGAGTTTGTGTTCTTGAGCGGAGTATGTCGCATTGACTGCTGTGAGCCCACGTTTTAGTAGGATTTCTGTTATGTTGTCTATCCTTTTGCTTTTTGGTCTTCCCGGTGCTCTGAAGCCAGATCTACTAGTGTTATAAGTGTGTAGTGGTAATTTATTGGAGGATTCATTCTCATTTGGTGACCAAACCATATAATTTTTTAATTCTCTTGATGTGCTTGACTGAGCATGTAGTGCCTACAATTTTTCTGATGTCATCATTAATAATTGTGTCTGTCCTAGTAGCATTAGTGACTTTTCTTAAGTATTTCCTCTCACAGGATGTGATTTTTCCTCTTGTCATTTGGTCATGGACTATGTTAGACACTGATAGCAAATAGCTGGTAAGATTATACTGCTTATCAACTGTTGTTTAACTTCCATACTGATATTCTGATGTTTGAGTAGTGGTGACAGTTGGTAAGTCACTGTACTGACTTTTTTACTTCTTTTTAAAGAAAATTGAAGACTTGACAGAGAAGAGACATAGCTCTTTAAAAAAAAATCGAATTAGGAAGGAAGGGCTAGTGGCACGAATGGATAGAAGGTAATGAGAGACAACCAGAAAGGTGAAAGGTTACCTCTTCAGTAAGAGGCAGCATTGAATATCCATTGCAGCCAGCCAGTGATACAGAAGTAGCATTTGATTTAAACTAACAGACTGTTTTGCTGACATATCCTGATAAAAACAGCATCTCAGCTAGCTAAAAATATTTCACAGGCTGAAAGTTTCATTTCGTTTTGTAATTTGTTTGTTCACATTTCATGTTAAAACTAGCATAATCAGCCTAGTGAAAATATTTCACAGGCTGAAAGTTTCATTTGGTTTATCTCAGTCATTGACTTAATAGAAGTGTGATCTTTATTCACATTTCCAGATAAAACTAGCACAGTCAGTGTACTGAAAATATTTCACAATTTGTAAGTTTTATTTAGTTTATCTAAATCAGTGACCTGTTAGAAGTATGATTTCTATATTCACATTTCCTTTCTAAAAATGTGTTAACCCGTCTACTGAAAAATTTCATGGTTAGAAAGTTTCACTTGATTCATTTTGTCTTTTCTCATTTCCTTTTTAAAAATGGGATAATCCGTTTGCTGAAAAATTTCGTGATTAGAAAGTTTCCCTCGATTTATATGTCAAGGACCTGTTACGAGTGTGATGTCATTAACATAAACCCATGGCTGACATGGTCTTTGTCTTGTATGACATTTAACGAAATCACAGGCCCACGATGATTTTAGTCTTGGTACCAGCTTTAGTTTGTCTGGTATACATTCTGTTTCAGATCTGAATGCCACTCTCAGTTTCATCATGGACATTGGTGGATCCTTTAATCTGTACATGTTTATTGGCGGAACCAATTTTGGCTTTACAAGTGGTGCTAATAACATATCCAGCTATCAGCCCATGGTTACAAGTTACGGTGAGTGCTATCCTATACCTTCATCGTCATCATCATCATAATCATCATCATCATCATCTTCCTTTCGGCTCCTTATGGAGCATAGAGCCATCACTGCTGCTGGTCCTCTGTATATGTATACACTACAGGTATACCTCGGAGATACTGCGGGGTCGGTTCCAGACCACTGCAATAAAGCGAATATCACAATAAAGTGGGTCATACCCATTTCTTTTGGCTTCCCAGTGCATATAAAAGCCTAAAATCATGTTTAAACTATGTCTATTAAGTGTGCAACAGCGCTAGCTCTAAAAAAAAAAAAAAGTACTGTAAAATTATAAATACTTAATTGCTAAAAAAAAATGCTAATCTTCATCATCTGAGCCAAAATCTATCGGAAGAAGAAGGCACGTTCTAATAAATAAACATAAATAATTTGAAAAAAGGCGCAATATCTGTGAAGTGCAATAAAGCAGAGCGCAATAAAGAGGAGCGCAATACAGCGAGGTATACCTGTATATATATATATATATATATATATATATATATATATATATATATATATATATATATATATATATATATATATATACAAGGGGGAGTAAAAAAATAACCTTAATAAGGCAATAAAAAATCCAAATCACGTAGTATACATTTGTACTACAGATATGTTATGCCCTCCCGCTTGAGGTACCAGTGTGCAAGACCGTTGTCCTGATGGGAAGTATGATGTCAGCAAACCATAGCCAAGATAGCCGCCCCTTTGGAAGCATGCACGAGAGAAGAGCAGCGTGCAGTTATCCGTTTTTGGGTAGTGAGGGTGAGAAACCAGCAGACATACAGCATGGAGTGGCGACATTCATCATCGCCGAAAGTAAAGAAAGTTCTGTACAACGCAGTTGGTCGGCAAATTGATGCTCACGCTCTTCTGGGACTGTAAAGGCCCAATCCTGGAACATTACATGCCCAAGGGACTCGCTATCAACAGCGAATCATACTGTGATCAGCTTCAGAACCACTTGAAACCTGCAATCAGGTCAAAATGTCGCGGCTTGCTCAGTTCTGGTGTGTTGTTACAGCATGATGGCGCGCGGCCGCACACAGCTCGTGCGACAGTAACGTAAATCACAAATCTGCGTTTGGAGTGTCTTCCACATCCTGCATATTCACCGGACCTCGCACCGAGTGATTATCATGTGTTTGGACCCCTCAACGAGGCACTTGGTGGCAAGAAGTTCAGTACGAACGATGAGGTGAAAGAGGCAGTGCATACGTGGCTACGCAGTCAGTCAGAAGAGTTTTTTTTTCTCGCGGAATCCAGGCATTAGTGAAGCGCTGGCACACCTGCATTGAACGTGGTGGGGACTATGTTGAAAAGTGATTAAGTGCTTTCATTCCTATTTGTGCATATTCTGTTAATTAAAAAAATATAAGGTTACTTTTTTACTCCTCGTATATATATATATATATATATATATATATATATATATATATATATATATATATATATATATATATATATATATATATATATATATATGTGTGTGTGTGTGTATATATATATATGAGGGGCGTTCAGAAAGTAATGCACCACATCGTTTTTCTCAGGAGCTGTTTATTAAAAAAGCATGAAATTTATATACAATATACATGGATATGTCATGTAAACATCAGTATTATTCAGCTTGTACGGCTTTATGCCAGCACGAAACAAGTGCATGTATTCCTAGCCCATACCAGATTTTGTCTTGATCATGTAGCCATTTCTTCGCTGCATGAATCACTCCTTCATCACCTTCAAACCTCGTCCTATGGAGTGCATCTTTAAGTGGACCAAATAGATGAAAATCAGAGGGTGCCAAATCGGGACTATATGGTGGATGGGGTAGTACAGTCCAACCTAATTTCGTGATTGCTTCCCATGTTGCCAGACTTGTGTGAGGTCGCGCATTGTCGTGAAGGAGAAGCAGGTCTGCTGGATTCTTGTGCGGCCGAACTCAGCGAAAACGTTGATTGAGTTTTTTCAATGTCTTAATGTAAGCTTGCGAATTGATTGTTTCTCCTCTTGGCATAACGTCCACAAGAATCACACCTTCAATGTCCCAAAAGACAGTGATCATGACCTTTCCAGCTGAAGGAATTGTCTTGAATTTCTTTCTTCGTGGTGATTGCGGATGATGCCACTCCATTGACTGTCTTTTTGTTTCAGGTTCTAAATGATGTGCCCAGGTTTCGTCACCTGTAACGATCTTAGCCAAAAAGTTTTCTCCATCAGCATTGAAACGCTCCAACAATTCAGAAGAAATTGCTTTCCTTTGCAATCGGTGGTCATTTGTGAGACTTCGAGGAACCCATCTTGCGCAAACATTAGAAAATCCGGGAGTTTTTATAACTGCATTTGCACTACCAATGCTGACTGACAGCTGTAAGGCCAATTGTTGAGTAGTGATTCGCCTATCAGTAAGAATAATTCCCTCAGCGCATTTCAACATTTCTGCGTTGGTGGCTGTGGCAGGACGTCTACAGCGCGGCCGATCAAGCAGCTCCATATCTCCACTTCCTGATTCTTTGATTCTCTGAACCCAGCGACTGACTGTACTCCTGTCGACTGCACAACTTCCATACACATCACATAGACGCTTGTGAATGTTCACAACAGTTTCCTTCTCTGCAACAAGAAATTCTATCACAATTCGCTGCTTATACCGCAAGTTACAAACACGCTCCATTTCAACGGTTTAGGGCAGCCGTATTATTTGACCGGTTGCGGTGCAATTTGGTGCACACAATTGGAACATGTCATATTTGAAGTGTGCAAAATTTCATGCTTCTATCTTCATTATTAGCGGAGAAAAACGATGTGGTGCATTACTTTCTGAACGCCCCTCGTATATATATATATATATATATATATATATATATATATATATATATATATATATATATATATATATATATATATATATATTCACACACGCACACATTCATGTATATATCCCTAAGTATCTCTTTACTTATGGTCAGTTTTGTATCATTTTCTTTCTCTGATGCTTTAACCCTTTCGCAACGACAGGTTTTCATTCCAAATGACAACACCATTTTCAGCTTAGTTCGTTCCCCTGAACGACAGGATAATTGTAATTTTAGGGGTCATATTTTTAATTTGACTGTAAACAGTTTATCGTAAAAGGAAACCCATTAAAAGTAGATTCTGAACCAGACTACACAAACTCTGACTCTGAATCTGGGTAATCTTTACATTTAGTGCCGTCGAGTATGTATAATATGTGTATTGAGTCAGCATTAGAATTAGGGTAACTCTAAACCTAACCTCAACCTTAACTCTAAATAGTACGAAAATACACATATTAAACATACTCGACGGCACTAAAGGTAAAGATTACCAGAATCTCAGTAAAAAGAATTGTCAGAATCATTCAAGTTGAATAAATTCAACTCAAACAAGAATTTTCATGCTCTTTTTCCACAAGATGTTTATGGTTTGCCGGTACGGCAGCATCCATGTTTGTGTACTTTCGCTTTGGTAAAATCACTTATCAGTTCTACTGTATTCGCTGGCAGTAAAATATTTTGTTCGTTTCAAGCTTAGTGGCCAGATTTTTTAATGCTGAATCCGATTATGCCCAGCAATTGCCGATACGATTGTAAACAGAAGAGTTCTGGTGCTTTTAAAATAGGACGTACGCCGTACGTCATATAGGTGAATGGGAACGATGTATCGCGCTACTTCCGTGACGTACGCGGTATGGCACAGTGACAAAAATTGTGAAGATTTATGCCGTATGGCGTACGTCATAATGGTGCTGAAAGGGTTAATTCCATTAAAGGAATCCTGTTGTTAAAGAGGTGCTTTTGCAGTAATTTGGGGTATTTTGTGGATAGACAAAGTGACAAATGTGGAGGTGTTGTCACGTGCTGGCCTTCAAAGCATGTATACACTGCTTGGACAGCGCTGACTACACTGGCTTGGCCATGTCCGATGCATGGAAGATGGTTGGATCCCGAAAGATATCTTCTACGAACAACTGGCAAAAGAACAGTTGGGCAACCACAGCTGAGATTCAGAGATGTGTGCAAGAGAGACATGAGGGCTCTGGACATAAATCCAGCAACCTGGGAGGATGAAGCTGCCAATTGCACCAAGTGGCGAAGCTATCTACAGCGCCACCTCAGATTCGGCGAAAAGAAGCTCTCACAGCAAGCAGAAGAGAGGAGAAAATGTTGAAAGGAACACCAGGAAATAAGCAGCTGAGGGCTGTCACCTCAGTAGCGCATTCCCATAGCCAGCTATGACTGAAGGGGCTATTATTGTTATTATAATTTGCAGTAAAGATTATTTACTGGATGACAAATTTTCTTTGGGTTTCTATCAATTGTTGTCTCTAACTATGGCTGCTGAGCTTCTCGCTCTTTAGCAGCCAATACCAAATTGAAGAGTCCTTGGCATTATCTACACTGTAGATCTAGGCTTTTCCTGGGGCTTTTCTGCCACTCTGAAATGTGTTTAAAGAGTTGAAGTCATGAACTCCATTTTCTCCAGCTTGGCCTGCATTTAAAGGATCATCACATCTGGTCCCAAGCTAGGAGTAAGAAGTGCATGGCATACTGTGCATTCCTTGCCATCCAAGGGGGCTCTCCAACTATGCAGAGCTAAAATACTGTACTCTGGTTCTGGGCTCTCGCAAAGAAATGTCACATCCTGCACAGAGCCACTTCTCATCTTCCCCAGTCTATCACTGGATCCATAGTGAGGTCCTTCTGCATGCAGTCAACCAAATCAAAGCCAAATAATTACGCCTGGAGCTCAAGTAACTTCTCCAAGATTAGTGTGCAATGCTGGGTTCTCAACAAGTTTCATCACAGCGGGAATTCCGGGAAGTGTGTGGATGATTTCAAGAGTCAATAAGGATATATTTAGCCTCACAGACATAGGTTCACTTCCATGCACGTATATTGTAGCATTGTGCATAGCTGGTGGTCATATAAGGATGACTCCAGATATGCCTCCATGCATGGTTTCTATCAATAAAGTCATCAGAAACAGGCGCTGTGCGAACTACTGCTGACAGTTATTTCTCTGCACTCAAACAGTTCATTGGTCATTTTGTGTCAGCTTAGCTGCATTTTTAATTTGTGGAAGTTGTTGTTCTGCAGCAGATAGATGGAGTCACATCATCTGGCATTGTCTAATGTCTGTTCATTAACACAAAATTCTGGAAACATTTATGAAACATTTGAAATAGTTCATTGCTGTTATTGTTTTTGTTTTTGTTTTGTTTTGACTTTTGTAGACTATGATGCCATTTTGTCGGAGGCAGGGGACATAACGCCAAAGTACAAAGGAGTTAGGGAAAAGCTAATGCAGTTTTACGAGTCCAAAGGTAAGAATAGGGCGTTTGCAGCAACCTTGAATTATTTCATTAAATTTTTAGATTAACATTTTTCATAATTTTTTTTTTTTTTTTTCTGTTTCCTCCTCATGGAGCATGGTACACAACTGTATCTGATCCCCTTGCAGGAAGCCTTCAATAAGCATTTACATGCTATTGCAGCAGTTTGTTAAACAATTTGTGTTATATGATGGCATTGCCAGTCTCTGCACCATCTAAATTTTTTTTTTTCGTATCCAGCGACACTTGGGCCTTCAGCCCAATGACATGTCATTGCGAGGCTGGGGAGCTGTGGACTTTCCTTCCAACACGGTCATGAGCTTCGCTCCTTCGCATCCACGGAGGGTTTATCTCAGGAGCCGTTCAGGTTATTCAGTCAAAATCCCGGTCGATGACACTACTTCAAATGCCCAGGCTTGAACCTTGAACACCTGATTGCCAGCGCAATGTGGTAACCATTACACCAGCGCGGCTCCCGACCATCTCATATTACTTGCCTGAGGGAGCTGTAGTCCTATTTTTTATTTGTCTTTTTAGAGACCCCTGGGAACTACAGGGGTCAAAGGTCTCATATTCTGATACTTACTTACTTACTTAGTCGTTCCTCTTATACTGTGAGGTTTAGAGGTTTGGAAGAGAGAGCGCCAGACTATCCTATCGGCTGTCTTCCTCCTGGTCTGGTTCCATTCTAGTCCTTGGTCCTTCAGAGATTGTCTAATGTTGTCCTCCCAGCTGACTGGGTTGTCCTGAAGGACTGGATCCCTGGCTCTTAGTTTCCCATGCTTGTCGTGGTAACCAGTGTTCTCCCATTCTGCAGACATGGCCAAACCATCTTAGTTGGGACTGTTCTACTTGGGTCTGCAGGGGTTGGGGTTTTAGGCCTTGACGTATCATCTGCATATTCTGATACAGATACATAAATATTAGTAGTAGCAACAGTAGCCCCCTTCAGTCATAACTGACTATGGGAGTGTGCCCCTGAGCTGCTTTTTTTTAATTTACTGGTATTCTTTTCGCATGTTCTTTTCTCCTGCTTGTTGTGAGATCTTCTTTTTGCCCAGTCTGAGGTGGTGCCATAGGAAGCATCGCCACTTGGTGCGATTGGCAGCTTCATCCTCCCAGGTTGCTGGATTTATATCCGGTGCCTATATGTCTCTCTTGCACATTATCTTTGAACCTCAGCTGCAGCTGTCTGACTGTTCTTCTGCCATCTGCCTCCATGTAGGGTGAAGCTGGAGTGTCCTCTTCAGTATGTGATCTTGGGCACAGTTGTTTGGAGATCAAGCTGTTGCCCATGCAGCATGTTCCCCCTCTCCACATAGCTGGTAAGTCTAAAGGAACAGCAGTCGCTGATACAGTTTAGTACCAGCAACATCACTGTAGTTGCCAGAGTAATGTGTGTGTGTATATATATATATCTATACTAGCTGTAAGGACCCGGCGTTGCCCGGGTTTTTCCTAGTAACTGTGTAGGAAACTTATGAAATGTCAAAATAAAATTATAATATTTTGATATTCAAGTGAAAATGAATTTTCATTTAAGTTCATGACTACCGCTTTAAGTGACTTTCCTCGTGCCTTGTTTACAGTAATTGCAAATGCAAGCCGTACAAAATACTGTTATTCCTTATGGTTCCACCATAATAGTGATTTCACTTTTGCTTTTCAATTTGCTTCCGAGTTTTTTCAAAATACTCTTATTTCTTATGATGGAATCGCAAAAGCAATTTTATTCTGGTTCCGAGTTTTAGCAAGAAGCAAATTAATAAGACACATTTTCCCTTTCCGACCTGGCGCACCAAGAAAGAATAGTCCAACTCATCCTTTTTTAATGTTCTTACTACTGTTTTTCGTAGCACGTTCTTTTCAAACATATTTACATTATTGCTTGTAAAACAAACATGATTATTATTTTCTGTCATACATACTTCAAATATAAAAGACACAGTGATTGTGTTGAGTTGTATTTTTTAACTCTTAGAGGCCGAAACGACGCTACCAACGTACTTCCGCAAAACCCCTAGAAGCCAAAACGACGATGCCAACATCGTTTTTGTGTTCCGTGAAATGTGTTCCGTATTTTAGTAATTTGGTATTTTAACATAACGGAAGTTACTATTTTTTTATTCAGAAGAGCGCTATCTTTGAGTTGTGATTCGGAAACACGCTTGTTCTAGCTAATTTCACTGTGAAAAAACGGTAAATCTGTCAGCTTTCGATCGGCGATTATTGTTGTTTATACAGACAATGTCTATCGAACCAACCACATCATGTTTATCAAAACGTAGGTCTTTTTTATCTGTAGAAAAAGCTAGGGAACTGTGTATCTTTGACGAGTTTAGCAAGAATGATGATTTCGAAAGTCAAAATGATGATTTCGAATTTGAACTTAACGAAGAAGCTAGTTCTAATGGTTCTTAAAAATAATCCATCCCTAAAAAGATCTAGATTTTCCAGCTGGACAGCACTATCAAACTATGAGTTGTTAAAATTTATGGCTACAATAAATGCTATGGGCATTGATCCCAGACCTTCTATTAGAGACTATTATTCATCAGAAACTGATTGCCTTTATGCTCCATTTTATCACAAAAACTTTGAAAGAGATAGATTTTTGTCTATCTATCAAACAATGTTGCATGTGGGACAGCCTGATGCTGAGGGAAAAAGTAAAGTGGAGCCATTCATCAACTCTTTGATTGAAAATTTCAATAATGCCTTTACGCCCTTTGAAAATGTTTCGGTTGATGAAATGATTGTAGGATTTAAAGGGAGATGGAAATACAAGCAATTTAATGCAACTAAGCCTAATAAGTATCATATAAAGAGTTTTGGTCTTGTTGACAGTACCACTGGGTATGTTTTATCCCTGCTTACGTATTATGGAGCGAATACCTCATATGATCCAAGCACAGACACCAATAGTGGGATGGCAATAAAAGTCTTTGGAACTCTATTACAGCAAATTGGAACTGGTTATCATATATTTGCAGACAGGTTCTACACCACCAGGGCACTCATTGACTATTTGCTTCAGCAAAAGCAATACTATACTGGCACCCTCCAGTCAAACCGAATAGGCTTTCCATTAGAAATAAAAGCACTTTCCATACCACACATGGAACGGAAATGCTGGCAAACTAAAGATTCATCTTTGCTTTGTATTGGATGGAGGGATAAGAAAGCAAAAAAGCCAGTAATCATTGTTTCCACCAAAACAAATACAGGAATGACTACCACGACAAAACCAAAGCCAATAACAGTCCATGACTATAATCAGAGCATGAATGGATGCGACCGTGCTGATCAAATGCTTGGGTATTATGGCATTCACAAACGACGCAGCAATAAGTGGTGGAAAAAAATATTCTACTGGATAATGGAAATTACTTGTACCAATGCTTTCATCCTCTATAGGCTCACAGGCAGTAGAAAAATGACATTAAAACAGTTCAAAATATCTCTGATTGATGCTTTGCTTCAGTGGGCCGCAGATCTAATGTCCGAGCCACAGAGGAGTATCAAGGCAACCCCAGGAAGACCAAGGACAGCCAACCCAATTCAGAGGCTTGAAGGAGCTAAGCATATGATAGCTTACACAGAAAAAAGACAGAAGATGTAGAGTGTGCAGCAAACCAGATTCTCCAAAAAGAACAAATTTTATTTGCGAGGGTTGCGATGATTATCCTCACCTCCACCCAAAATACTGCTTCAAGATATGGCATACGCAAGCCACCATTGACTAAAATGTAAATATCCTTTCAGATAAAATTGTTTACATATTGTTTATGCATAATAATGTAAGTACAATACAATATATGATTTACTTTGAATATGACCTTTTTGTTTCCAAATTTTAATAATGATAGTACGGTCTGCTTTAGAGTCTCTTAAACATTAACAAAACATCACAGAAAGCTGAAACTTGTAATTAATATTCATATATGGATCAGTGTTATTTAAAAAAAACCATGGAGCACTTTGGATAATATTTCAGTCTTTATGCATGGGTTGGTGGGTACATTTTTCATTCACTAAAATGAATTTTAAAAAATAATTTTTTACATTATTACTGATAATTGAATATAATATGAAGAATAGCAGTTAAAAGCCCCAATATTATAATTCTAAATATATTTATCTTTACTGTGAAACATAATTTGTGTGTCTTTTGTTGTGTAATATCAACACAATATATGATTTAATTTAAAAGTTCACGCGGCCTTGAATATCTTCTTTTTTATTTTAATGATGATGGTATGTCTGTAAAACATTAACAAAATATCACAGAAAGCTGACACTTGTAAATAATATTCATATATGGATTAGTTTTATTCTAAAAGATGCTGGAGCACTCTGGATAATGTTTCAGTTTTTATGCATGGGTTGGTGAGTACATTTTTCATTCACTAAAATGAGTTTTTATTAAAAAGTAGTCTATAAAATATGTAGAATATCACTAACATCCTTCATATTATAATTCTACATTCATTTATCTTTACTGTGATGTATATGTGTGTCTTTGTTGTATAAAAACAATACAATATATGATTTAATTTAAAAGCTTCACGCGGCCTATAGTGTCCTATTTCTTTCCAAATGTCTATAATGTTTTTATGGTTCGCTGGATGGTCTGTAAAACATTAACAAAATATCACAGGAAGCTGACACTTGTAAATAATATTCATGTATGGATTAGTGATATTTTAAAAGACCCTAGAGCACTCTGGATAATATTTCAGTCCATTGCATGGGTTGGTAAATACATTTTTGATAAACTAAAATTAGTTTTTTCTTGAAAGTGGTCTATATTATTACTCATAACTGATAACTATATGTAGAATATCACTAAAAGTCCTTCATATACTAACTCTACATTCATTTATCTTTACTGTGATGTATAATATGTGTGTCTTTGTTGTATAATAACAATACAATGTATGATTTTATTTAAAAGCTTCACGCGGCCTCTAATGTCCTTTTTCTTTCCAAATGTCTGTAATGTTTATATGGTTCGCTGGATGGTCTGTAAAACATTAACAAAATATCACAGGAAGCTGACACTTGTAAATAATATTTATATATGGATTAGTGATATTTTAAAAGACCCTAGAGCACTCTGGATAATATTTCAGTCTATTGCATGGGTTGGTAAATACATTTTTAATAGACTAAAATTATTCCTTTCTTGAAAGTGGTCTATATTATTACTCATCACTGATTACTATATGTAGAATATCACTAAAAGTCCTTCATATACTAACTCTACATTCATTTATCTTTACTGTGATGTATAATATGTGTGTCTTTGTTGTATAATAACAATACAATGTATGATTTAATGTAAAAGCTTCACGCGGCCTCTAATGTCCTTTTTCTTTCCAAATGTCTATAATGTTTATATGGTTCGCTGGATGGTCTGTAAAACATTAACAAAATATCACAGGAAGCTGACACTTGTAAATAATATTCATATATGGATTAGTGATATTTTAAAAGATGCTGGAGCTCTCTGGATAATATTTCAGTGTTTATGCATGGGTTGGTGAGTACATTTTTCATTCACTAAAATGAGTCTTTTCTTGAAAGTGGTCTATACCATGACTCATAACTGAATACTATATGTAGAATATCACTAAAAATCTTTCATATTCTAATTTTACATTCATTTATCTTTACTGTGATGTATAATATGTGTGTCTTTGTTGTGTAATAACTCAGTAACTTTAGAATTTATAAAGGTACTGCTTTAAGGTACAAAAATAATTCTGGCAAAACTGATGAAAAAATTCCGGCCTGCAAGAGTTAAACAAAAGTTTCTCATTTCGGTGAGACACGACCCATTCAACCGAGACACACGGATAATGCCTGTTATATTAGAACACATTTCTACATAAAGATCTTTCATTTTGGTGAATTGTTTAGCTTTGAGCTAGTATATTTTTTTTAAGTACCAAGAATTAAAAATAAAACTTAAATATTGCCTTACTTTGGCGAGGTGCGCCCCGTTTGAGACTGGCACATTACAATTATAGAAGACGCTTCGGTCCAGCAATGTGATAAAGATCCTCTTCTGTTAAAAAAGAAATTGCAGTCTGTTTCAGTTAAGTGCTTAGCCTTCGAAATACTATGTAATATTTGGTAAATAAACAGAAACTGCTTTGTAAAATGTAATTAAATTTGATATAAAAAGTAATAATAACTTTTAAATTCTACATCAAAGTAATTTTTGTTTAATTTTTGCATATACCATTAGTGTCTGTTTAAATAATTTAAATTGCTATGTAAAATAAAGAAACGTAGAGTTGTAAATTATGACATTTTAATAATAATTTTTACCATTTTGATTTGCATGTACATAGAAAAATCATTGATTCATAATTTTACCATTTGGATTGCTTCCCTTGATTCAGATAGACACTGTTTACGGACCTGTTTTTACGCATAGAAAATATCGGTAGAAACCAAATTATGTTACCTAGACATGTTCTAAATTTTAGTACTAAGCGGGGACGAAGGTTTATTTTTAAAAAAATTCTGAAGCACAGAAAATAAATGAATGCATAAATCTGCTTTGTCAATCAAAATAAACATACATTCAAATGAATTGAATACATATTTGACAAAAAGCCACCAGCTTATTTTTTTTTCTTTTTAACCAAAGCGGTAGAAACCAAATTATGTGACCTGGCAACCTGTGAAAAAATTACTTACATTTAAACGGTCCTTCAACGATCATAGCTATCTAATAATTTTGTTTTCTGCAACAACTAAAGATGTTACTATAAAAATAACTTAAAAATAATTGCAACGGGGAAAAAGCGACTACCAAGTGAATTTGGTTTTTACATATGTTGATACAGTTAATTAAACAACCAGACTAAAGCCAGGCATTTTCTAAATTTTAATACTAAGTGGGGACGAAGGTTTATAAAAAAAATTCGGAAGCACCGACATACCATTAGTGAAAGCGAATGAATGCATAAGTCTGCTTTTTCAATCAAAATAAACATACATTCAAATTTTGACCACACATTTTAAAAAAATGATGTAAAAAAAAAATAATGCCATGTAACATTTTCATTAAGATTAAACACGCACAGTGGATGTTCATGCTCAGAGAACCTTCATTGGCTTTAATATATGTATCAATACAGCTCCGATTCAATTTGAAACAGCTTGGCCAAATGAGTGCCATTAAAATTACATAGTTAAAAAAAAGGAAGTGCTACAAAAAACTGTTTTTTTTTTCTTCTATTTCCTATTAGAGTAAAAAAGTTTAGTTAAACATTTTTAATTATCTTGTAAAATATGCAAATGTATGGTCTTAATAACAAACATAAAATAATAGTTTTATCATTTGTGTTACATCCCTTGATATTTATTGGATATGTATTTATTTGATTATGGCCCCTGAGAAATAAATGGCTTCTATACATTTCTTACGAAAAACTGTAATTAATAATAATGCCATAATTGCAATACTAAATTATAAAATAACTGCATGGCGTACCACGGCGGTAACTGAAGAGCCTGTCTGCCAAAATTCATCAAGAAATAATAAGGCATGCGGATAGAAACATACTTTGCCTTTTCTTTATATAGATTATAAAATGAAAGCCTGTTTTGCAATTCTATCTTTCCATCTGTCTGTCCGCACGAAATTGTTTGATCACTTCTAGACTACATTGAAGTCTGAAATTTGGCATGCTGATAGATCTTAAGATATGATGCCCTGGAATATCAGAAAAACAAAACAATTTAATGCGGCTGCATCGTAATTTAGTCTAGAAACGTTGGAAGCCAAGGGAAATAATTTTAAAAATAATTTTTTTTAATTTAAAGGGAAATTAGCAGCTCATTCTAAAGCTAAGAAATATATGTGATTTATAATCTAAAATTTTCCTATTTTTACAATGCGACTTTTAATAAATAAGCAAATGTTAGTGGCAAATAATCAAAATGAGTTGTAGGAAATATTTTATACAGTCTTGATACAAAGTGAATATAATTTTAACTTGTAACAGATAAAGTCTACTTTACTTGTTATAGAAATGAGAGGTGCTTCACTTACTTGTAATACTTACTTGTAATAGTAATGAAGTATACTTTGTATGTAGCAGAAATAAAGTCTATTTTACCCGTTATTAAGACTTTTTTGTTGGTTCAAAGCAGGAAAACCACTGTTTAGTACTCTTGTACCATTAATACCATACTTTCTTTATTGCAAATAGGGTCAGTGATACTACCTGATGTACCTCCAAATACACCTAAAGGAGATTATGGTAAGTGGGATGTTTCTTGTTCATTATCTTCATTAACCTTTTTGTTCCATGTGGAGCAAGTTGCCACCACTGTAGCTGGTCCCTTTGCAGGTAGCTTCCATCATGCTTTCACATACTCTTGCAAGGATGGTTTCTGTAGCAGTTTGGCTTACATGATGAGATTGCTGATATCATTCTTATTTACTTCACGTAGCTGTTCCTCTTCTGCCTAAAGAATACTCCAAAACATATTCAAAGAAGAATGGCTGAACCGATGTGCAAAAGGGTCTACTGGACGTACCTTGTATAAAGAAATGGCCCATCCCAACAAAAATGGCAATCTTAATAACCTACGACGTGTGGAGTAGAGCACAAACTTCCAACTAAGAACAGAACACAACAGACTCAACTAGCACTTAAACAAATTAAACCTCGATATGAGACAGTTCAGCATGTGCTGCTCACTTGCCCAGGACTCTCCATAGAAAGACAACAGCTATTGCTGGGCTCCCCAACAATCACAAACACTGTACAGCACCACTTAACAGCTGCAGAACACAGCTTGGCATTGACTGCTAAAGAGCGACGAGCTCAGCAGCCCTAGTTAATCAACAGCAACAACAACCTAAGGGTGTAGATGTTAACCAGAAAGAGGGTCATGCTATCCAATCAGCTGTTGTTGTCCTCCCAGCAAATTCTGGGTCATCCTGGAGGTCTAGATTCCTGGCTTTTGGTTTCCCATATTTCTCATGGTAGCTGATCTTCTTCCATTCTGCAGATGTGGCTCAACCATAGCTGGGATGTTCCACTTGGATCTGCAGGGGGTAGGTTTCGAGCTGATGCCGTACCAACTGGTTCTCATGATCCAATCTCATGGACTCTTTCAATAGCTTCATTGTATCTCTCATGATCCATGCTCATTCATTACTCTCATGATCCAATAGATCCAATAGCTCATTCATTCATGTACTCTTCTCATGATCCAATAGCTCATTCATATACTCTTCTCATGATCCAATAGCTCATTCATGTACTCTTCTCATGATCCAATAGCTCATTCATGTACTCTTCTCATGATCCAATAGCTCATTCATGTACTCTTCTCATGATCCAATAGCTCATTCATGTACTCTTCTCATGATCCAATAGCTCATTCATGTATTCTTCTCATGATCCAATAGCTCATTCATATACTCTTCTCATGATCCAATAGCTCATTCATGTACTCTTCTCATGATCCAATAGCTCATTCATGTACTCTTCTCATGATCCAATAGCTCATTCATGTACTCTTCTCATGATCCAATAGCTCATTCATGTACTCTTCTCATGATCCAATAGCTCATTCATGTACTCTTCTCATGATCCAATAGCTCATTCATGTCCAATAGCTCTTCATGTACTCATGATCCAATAGCTCATTCATGTACTCTTCTCATGATCCAATAGCTCATTCATGTACTCTTCTCATGATCCAATAGCTCATTCATGTACTCTTCTCATGATCCAATAGCTCATTCATATACTCTTCTCATGATCCAATAGCTCATTCATGTACTCTTCTCATGATCCAATAGCTCATTCATGTACTCTTCTCATGATCCAATAGCTCATTCATGTACTCTTCTCATGATCCAATAACTCATTCATATACTCTTCTCATGATCCAATAGCTATTCATGTACTCTTCTCATGATCCAATAGCTCATTCATGTACTCTTCTCATGATCCAATAGCTCATTCATGATCCAATACTCATTCTCTCTTCTCATGATCCAATAGCTCATTCATGTACTCTTCTCATGATCATGTACAATATCCAATAGCTCATTCATATACTCTTCTCATGATCCAATAGCTCATTCATGTACTCTTCTCATGATCCAATAGCTCATTCATGTACTCTTCTCATGATCCAATAGCTCATTCATATACTCTTCTCATGATCCAATAGCTCATTCATGTACTCTTCTCATGATCCAATAGCTCATTCATGTACTCTTGTGGTTTTGGATTCACTAGTGATTTATTTTACATGATGAGGTTGCCTGCCCCATGCACAACATGCCGGGGCAGCAGTAGTCCTGTTCTTTCTTTGTATCCTTAGATACCCCCGGGAACTACACAGGACATATCAGAAGTAGACTTAAGAAAACATCATCAGTTTCCCTTTGTGCTTCTTATAGAGCATGGAACCACCACTGCAGCTTGTCACCTTGCAGGAAGCCTGCACCAGTCAGTCACATGATCTTGTATCTGTGGCAATTTGTTTTACATGATGAGATTGCTAGCCCCATGGACAACCTCATTGGTCACATGGTACGACTTGCCTGAGGGTGCACTAGTCATGGTTTTTCTTTGCTTCTTTAAAGACCTCAGGGAACTATACTTTTTATGATAAATGATATCAATAATAGGTTTAATTAATATTGTAGTGAGGCTGAATAATAGATTTATTTGGTATGTTAGTGAGGCTGAATAATAGATTTATTTGGTATGTTAGTGAGGCTGAATAATAGATTTATTTGGTATGTTAGTGAGGCTGAATAATATATTTAATTAGTGTTGTAGTGATGCTGAATAATATATTTAATTAGTATTGTAGTGAGGCTGAATAATAGATTTATTTGGTATGTTAGTCTTCTTCTTCTTTGATCCTTAGCCGCCGACCGTCAAAGCAGTCAGTGGCCATCGCGCCTAGTGGCGTCTTGTAGGGCAACAACAAATTGATTCCACTTTGCTCGGTCGGTGGCCATCCCTCGTACAGTGCCCCAACTCCGGCCCACTCCCCGCATCTCAGCCTCCACAGTCCTCCGCCAGGTTGTTTTTGGTCGGCCTCTCTTTCGTTTTCCCCCAGGGGTCCAAAGCACAGCTGTTCCCGCGATGGCATCGGGGTCTCTTCTGAGGACATGACCAACCCAGTTCCAGCGTCTGCCAGCTATGATGGTGTGCATGTCCTCTTGCTTGCTATGAGTAAGCAGATCTTGGTTAGTGATGGCATTCGGCCAAAAGATTCGGTGAACCCCTCCCAGGCACGTTGTGTGAAAAGAGGACAATCTCGACACCTCCCTCTCTGCAACTCTCCAGCACCCCGCACCATAGAGAAGCACAGAAAGCACACAGCTCTGATATAATCTTAATTTTGTGCTTGTGCTGTATTGGGAGGACTTCCAGATGTTTAGGCTATTGGTATGTTAGTGAGGCTGGATAATATATTTAATTAGTATTGTAATGATTCTAAATAATATACTTAATTGGTATGTTACTGAGGCTGAATAATATATTTAATTGGTATTGTAGTGAGGCTGAATAATATATTTAATTGGTATGTTAGTGAGGCTGAATAATAAATTGAATTAGTATTGTAGTGAGGCTGAATAATATATTTAATTGGTATGTTAGTAAGGCTGAATAATATATTTAATTAGTTTTGTAGTGATGCTGAATAATATATTTAATTAGTATTGTAGTGAGGCTGAATAATAGATTTAATTAGTATTGTAATGATGCTAAATAATATACTTAATTGGTATGTTACTGAGGCTGAATAATATATTTAATTGGTATTGTAGTGAGGCTGAATAATATATTTAATTGGTATGTTAGTGAGGCTGAATAATAAATTTAATTAGTATTGTAGTGAGGCTGAATAATATATTTAATTGGTATGTTAGTGAGGCTGAATAATATATTTAATTAGTATTGTAGTGAGGCTGAATAATAGATTTATTTGGTATGTTAGTGAGGCTGAATAATATATTTAATTGGTATGTTAGTGAGGCTGAATAATATATTTAATTAGTATTGTAGTGATGCTGAATAATATATTTAATTAGTATTTTAGTGAGGCTGAATAATAGATTTAATTGGTGTTGTAGTGAGGCTGAATAATATATTTAATTGGTATTGTAGTTTGAATAGTAGATTTAATTGGTATTGCAGTGAGGCTGAATAATAGATTTAATTAGATGATGATAAGAAACTCTTTACAGAGCGATACAACAGGAGGCAATCTGATCATCAGAAGGGGTCCCACCCTTGAACAAGTGTTTCGGCCCTGTATACTCCTTTACACTCTGAGGGGGGCAGGCCCACTTGGGTCTTGACTCCCAAGTGTCTCAGCCTCCTGTTGTCTTGTATAGAAAATGAACCCATTTCACTTTGGTAGCAACTTTAAAATCTACAACTCTTCCAGCCGTGGAGG
Organism: Oreohelix idahoensis; assembly: GCA_024509875.1. NCBI lineage: Eukaryota > Metazoa > Mollusca > Gastropoda > Stylommatophora > Oreohelicidae > Oreohelix > Oreohelix idahoensis. Next base: position 26,669 of record JAMPIV010010787.1, on the reverse strand, counting down.
CAATTGTGAAAGTAACAAAGAGAAGACAAATTATTCCGTTCGTTCCGTCGCACACCACGACTAGGGACAGACACTGACACACCTGCACGAAGCCGACGAGGCTAGCCAGCAAGCAACTGAAATTCTGTGCCCAACACCTCTTATAATATACGCCGCGTGTTGCCCGTCAGTCACAGCCCTTTCACCAGTACACCGAAAAACTCAACGTATTGTGGACTTAGAAAAATTCCTGGTGTTTTCTGTACTGCAGAGTTTACTGTCACGAGTTCCATAGCCCATTGCGGTTGTTCCACAGCCAGCATGATGCCTTTTCGGCAGTTTCACTAAGCCTCTTCAGTGCTCTTGCTCTCGACTGTCCCCTCAGCCCCAACAGTTTCAATATATCATACACTGATGCAGCCACGAGCCCTCTTGCGCCCACCTCAACAGCCATGACCCTTGCAGTGAACCCATCATGTCTCAGATCCGCGTCCAGATCATTATACTTGGCCACTTTGAACGAATGTTGCTTGTCCAATCTGGATTCAAATGGCACGGTCAGTTCAATCAGTATGACCTGAAGCGATGCTGAAGAATGAAGCACTATATCCGGCCTTCTCCGCGATTTTCTGATACTCTCTGGATATGCCCCTCGTCCAGGTAGGTCTACCGCCATCTCTTAGTTCCAACTTTAATATCCCCAGACCTGGGGGTCTTTTGTGTTTGGACATGCGCCCTAATATAACCGACTAGGTTGAACGGGGCACGCCTCGCCAAAACGAGGCAAAGTTTTACATTTAAAAAAAAAATCTCTCAGTCGTTTGCACAGTCAAGAAGAGATGGTAAACTGCTACCTGGTTTACTCAGTTTGGGGTGTGCTGACTTTCCTGCCCTCAGAAAGTATGTATTTGCGGTGCTCGGCCTGACTTTGCTATTCGCCTTCATCCTTGCCAGGTCTATTGTCACAGTCAGCTCATTTAGCACTTTGTTGTGGCGCCAAGTGTATCGCCCTTGCCCTAATGACACCTTACACGCTGAGAGCACGTGTTCAAGTGTCTGCCTCCCCTGGCACAGGGGCATTGCTCATCATCCGACTTTCCCCATCTCACAATGTTTGTGGCCGAAGGCAGCAGGTCATACATTGATCATACATTGATCTAACAACGAAGCTGACCTAAGAGGTGCCATATGCTATATATCATTCCATTTCAAGGACCTTTGCAGGGCTCCTTCCCATGTAGTCCATTGGCCTTGTTGGGCCTGCTGCACTGCTTTTTGCAACCTCTTATCATTCTCAGCTCCTCGTATCTCCTAAACTACCATGTCTCTGCGCTCCCTGCTTGATGCCTTGGGCCACCAGCGGATGTCTCCATGACCAAATCCCCGTCTATTCGTTTGTGTGTATTCGATTACCTCCCTCAGTTTGAGCGACTCTTGGGCAGCATCAACAGCTTCTTTCACTCTCCACTTCCTTCCCATTTTCAGTGTGGGCTGAATGGACTTAACCACGTCATCTGCTGACTTGCGTAGCATCATTGCAAGCCTTGCCCTTCCAACTTTGTACTCTTCAACAACTGACTTGAAGGGAAGCAGAAGTTTTGACTTTTTGCAGTACAGTGCTACATCTGACAGACCTGGTGGTACCTCTAGCCATTTCCTCATGAACTTGTTGACCTTCTGCTCTATAACTTCCACTGTACTTGTGCTTATTTCATGTATAAGCAGTGGCCACAGCAACTTAGGTATCAACATGAACTGGAGGCACCACAGTTTGAATTTTCCTAGGAGTCTGCTTTGGTCTATGATCTGTAGCCCTCTGCCTGCCATTTCTATTGTCTGTTGCACTGCCTTCGAGTCTTTTAATGAGACATCGTACACCCTGCCAAGACTTTTAACTGGTTCCTCAATGACAGTAGGGATTCTTTGGTTGGAAACCATGAATATGACCTCTGCTATCTTCCCTTTCCTGACTGATAGGCTTCTCGACTTCTTGGGTTTGAAGCACATTCTGCACCAGCTGACTAGTTCATCCAGGCGTGCTAACATCCTCCGGGCCTGATGTTCATCTGATGTCAGAATTGTTGTGTCATTCATGAATGCTTTGAGTGGTGGCATGTGACACATTCCACCGAGCTTTGGACCTATAGCCATTCCTTCAGCTGCATTGAGGATTACCTGCATAGCCATCACGCATTGTATCGGAGAGATGGTACATCCCATCGCAATTCCAATTTCACGGCCAATCCACTTCATTGTGTACTCTGGTTGAAAATCTGACAGAAAACCCTGCGAAATACAGCTTCAGCATTGCTGCAATCTCTTGTGGAACATGATACATTTCTAGGGCCTGCCACAACATCTGGTGTGGAACGGATCCATAAACATTTGCTAGATCCAACCAGATTACATGGAGGTTTGTTCTGTCAGACTTTGCCTTTTGGATTGCTTCCCAGATCATTGTGGCATGCTCTAGACATCCTGGTGTACCTGGGATACCTCCTTTCTGAATGGTAGTGTCAATATACCCATTTGCCAGGAGGTATGTAGTGAGCCTTTTCGCCATCACTGAGAAGAATATCTTCCCTTCCACATTAAGTAGTGAGATTGGCCTGAACTGACAGATGTCTGTGGAATTTTGTTCCTTCGGGATGTAGACTCCTTTCACCTTTCTCCATTCCTTGCTTACAAGCTGTGTATTCCACGCATTCTTCACTAAACGGAGCAGTCGTTTGAGCACCTCAGGGCATCTCTTATACACAACATATGGAACACCATTAGGACCTGGAGCTGACTTGCTCCGAGCTTTATGGACAATGCTTTCTACCTCTTGCATCGTTGGGGGCTTGGTGTTAAATTCAGCTCCTGGCTTACTCGGCCATTTAAGGCCTGCCATGCTGCTGAGCGGCTCATTTTTGCAACCATCTGAATATGTCATTCTAAGGTCTTCCAGGACTTCTTTCCTGATGTTTAGCGTACCCGACTGTGGCTGCTCAAACAGTTCTTTGGCAAACTTGAAGGGCTCCCTGAAGAATCTTTCCCTATCCCTTCGAGTCTTCCTTCTCTTCCTGCACAACCTTTCCGCTCTACAAAGGGCATTATGTTGGCCTTTCAGGTGCTCCCAAACTTGCCGTAACTCTTCCTTCTCTGTGGCAACTGCGTTCTTGAACAGTTTTTGGGCATGCTTCTTCTGTTTCCTGATTTCTTCTATTTTAATTTGTCTTCTACTTTTTCGCAGTGGGTTACTTTCCCTTGCCTCCCTGACTCCGAACACTTTGCGACAGTGAAGATATATTATGTCGCCGAAGATTTCCAGCTTCTCCAAAGTTATCTGCTTCAGGTTGTTATCCAACCCTTTTGCCAAGGCTTCGTCCAACTGTTCCCAAAGCCCTTTTGCACTGGCAGGTGGAAACTTGATTGCTTCTCTCTTCCCGTCCAAGAAGTGTGTGAGATCATCATCAGGCAGATCAACGAATGTACTCAGCACTGTGGATTGACTCCTGGCTGCGTTCATCTAACGTCTTACCCGTTGAGACAGAGCGGTGTTGATCTCCCCCTGATGAACTCCCACACCCCTTTTTCGTTCTATCTATTGGTATTGTAATGAGGCTGAATAATAGATTTAATTGGTATTGTAGTTTGAATAGTAGATTTAATTGGTATTGTAGTGAGGCTGAATAATAGATTTAATTGGTATTGTAGTGAGGCTGAATAATAGATTTAATTGGTATTGTAGTGAGGCTGAATAATATATTTAATTGGTATTGTAGTTTGAATAGTAGATTTAATTGGTATTGTAGTGATGCTGAATAATAGGTTTAATTGGTAAGGTGGTGAGACTGAATAATAGATTTAATTGGTTCTGTAATGAGCCTGAGGTAGGACACATTCAGAGTAAAATGCTGTATTATTGTTAGCACAGATAATTGGAAAATGTTTCCAGCTGCTTCTTATTTACTTTTGAAGTTGATGACAAGTTTTCCCTACATGCCCCAGTTATATGTGTTATCCAGTTGTAAAACTGATATCAAAGCTTTTTGTTCTCTTATTTTTTTTGGGCACTTGCGTGTAGTGACTAAATTAGCCGGTTCTGGGTTCTTAACCTGGTAGTATCATGCTCCAGTCTTCCTAGTTCTACATGAGTGCCTGACTCTGCTGTTGAGTTAGGAAAGGCAAAGGCAGCGAGGAAGGGACTGGTCACCCCACCATATAAAGCTGGACCTGATATAGTGAAGTCTCTAACATTTCACTCACTGACCACAGTATCTGCTATTGGACGACCTTTTTTGTTTTTAACTTAATGGTATAACATCTATTTATTTATTGTTTTTTTGGTTGCTTCTGAAGAACTTGTGACAGTGGAGGTTGTGAGGTTTAGTTGCACTGCCTATTTGTTCAGGAGTGTGTAGGAAAATGGTCTTTTTAGAATGTGTGAATATTTTAGTGCTGATGATGCATGCAAAAAAAGTGCACGTTTGTAAAATTTATGATTATTAACTACAGATATTGTCCCACTGGCAAAGCAGTTACTGGGTTCTGGGAACAAAACCTGGTTGCGTTGCGCTCTACTTTGCCCAGCTGTAAATGGCTACCTGATGAATTGGGGAAGACAAAGGTCGCAAGGAAGAGATCTGGTCACTCCACTCATAAAAAAAGCTTTATCATATTTATATAATCAGTTTAGACAGATCTTCAGGGCTGTTTTTCTCTGTTGACACAGTTCCCCCCCCCAAAAAAATAGCACTGTTATGAGACTTACTGGTGTTTCTCTTCTGTAAAAGCTACAATTGTTTCACTTTTGTTGTAGGAAGTGTGGAAGTCTCTGAAATTATGGCGTGGAATGTCTTCATTTCACAGTTACCGGTAAGAGTTGTGGCAGTTTTGGTGGCATTATTATCTAGAGCAGGGGTTGGCATAAGGTAGATAGTTCTATGTTTAGATTTTGGTTTAAAGCGCCCATGCCTGCAGAATGGAAGAAGATCGGCTGCCACAGCAGGTGTGGGAGGCCAAGGACTAGAATGGAACCAGGCCAGGAGGAAGGCAGCCGATAGGATAGTATGGCGCTCTCTATCAAACCTCTACACCTCACGGTAGAAGTGGACGACTAAGTAAGTTTAAAGTGCACTAAAAAGTAGGAAACCTTAGATTCAACATGAAAAAATATGTAAGCTTGTATAACATCGTATGGATATGTTTGCTTATTTATTACTGATTGATATTGTGAATGGGAATGGCAGTATGATTGATTGTTGGCACACAGCAAGCATTCTAGTGAGAACATAAGCAGTAGTAAGTAGACAGTGTGATCTCTGTTGCATGAAATTATGTGACTTCTTAAAATAGCTCATGCCATGCCACCACACCTCATTGAAAAGCTGGACCTAGTTTGGTGAAGTCTCTAACACTTCACTCTTCATGGCAGTATATGCTATAGGATTACCTTTTCCTTTTTAAACCAGTATTTATGCATGAAGGCATATCTGGATAAATCCTTATATGACCACCAGCTATGCACAGTGCTACAATATACGCATGTGGAAGTGAGCCTCTGACTGAGAGGCTCATTACATCATTGTCTCTTGACATCATTGTCTCTTGACATCATCCACACACTTACAGGGATTCCCCCTGTGGTTGAAATTTGTTGAGAACTCAGCATTGCGCACTAAGCTTAGAGGAGTCCCTTGAGCCCCAGATGTAACTCCATAACTTTGACCTGGTTGACTGCATGCAGGAGGATCTCACTATGGACCCAGTGATAGGTGGGGGGAGCTGAGAAGTGGCTCTGTGCAGGACATGACAATTTCTTTGGAGAGCCCAGAACCAGAGCACAGTATTTTAACTCTGCATAGTTTTAGAGCATCCTTGAATGGTGGGAAATGCACAGTATGCTACGCGCTTCAAACTCCTCACTTGGGACCAGATGTGACGATCCTTTAAATGCAAGCCAAGGTAGAGAAACTGGCGAGCTGGAGCTCATAACTTCAACTCAACACGTTTTGGAATGGCAAAAGACCCACAGCTAAACCGAGATCTACAGTGTAGATAATATCAAGAAGTCTTGATCATGGTGTTAGCTGCAAAAGAGCAAGAAGCTCAGCAGTCGTAGTTAAACAACAACAACAACCAGTAATTAAAATGAGAGAATAAACAAGACAGGGGGACTAGTAGATCAGAAAATTGCAGTCTCAAAATTGAGGTTATAGTTCATCCGTTCATTTTCCTTTGCGCTCCTTATGGAGCCACCACTTTAGCTGATCCCCTAGCGGACTCTCCGAGTTCAAGAATACGATTGATTAAGTTACATTTGGCCGTTTCGTTTAGAAGTATTGAGTAATCATTTATTGATACCACACCAACACCAGATCACAAAACCGATAGCTGTACGTAACTGGTACTATAGTCCGTTCGGAAATTCGTGCCCACGCATCGAACGTTGTAACTTTGCAACCTCTTGACGGATGTTATTGAAATTTGCTATGTGGCCTACTGATATCAATGCAGTTATTAATATATTTTTTGCCCTTACAAAACTCATGTTATGTTCGAATTTTCTTCTTTAAGTTATATAAAAAACTCTTACCGTTGTCTGGGTTAATTTTTATTAGTTCTACAGGAAAGTTACAAGATCCGTTCAACAATTGCGCACTTAATTTTTGTTGCAGCACAGCACAAGCGATGAAATGTGCTATTCAATATTTTTTTTGTTTTAATTAGTGTAGTGACTACATGTCTGCACGAGTGTGCACCTATTGTACACAGTCGCGAGTAATTATTTCAGCGGCGTATTCTAATTGCAGTGAGTTGGCTGCAACGAAACAAAAACGACACCAGCGTATAATATATTAATAAACTAAACTGCATAATTATGAAAATAAGACAAAAGTGTATCTGATTGATAAAATTATCCAAGAGCAGGGTCATGTTTCTCTTCGACTCCCACCTTATCATTCTCACCTTAACCCAATAGAGCTGGTTTGGGCTAGAGTTAAAGGGCAAGTGGCCGCCCAGAATACCACTTTTAAAATGTGCGATGTTAAAGACATGACTCATGAGGCCCTTTCACGAATAGACACAGAGTACTGGGCTAAATGTGAAGAACGCGTGCTCCAGGAAGAAGAAGATTACTGGCAGCGAGATGGCTTGCAGTTTATCCAACCAAAACTGTTGTGAACTTATTGGAGTCGTCCGATTCGGAATGAGGCACGTCGTTCGCATTCCTTCGTTTGTGATAAACTAATTTCATATGCCAATCTATAATAACACATAAAAACAGTTATGATTCGTCATAGCTTCCTGATGATTTACTGCTATCATTGTTCATTATCAGATCATCATTTCTCATATAAAAATCACGTGAACAACCAATCACACATTTAGGACACACCTTTGAACCATCTTGTCGCACAAATGTTGTGATTTACTGTAAGAATTAATGTTGCGGGCAGATTTAGGCAAATGTTCCAAAAAGATCAAAGAAAATCGCCGTTTTGCAAATTTCGCGAAAGCTGTGGATGTAATGATCGCAAAATCTTAACTGCATGGAAAATCTAAGACTGCATGCAAAAAATTCATGTCCATACAACAAACAGTTTTGGAGAAGATTGACGCTTTCTGTGGGCACGAATTTCCGAACGGACTATAAATGATGGTTTTGGTGGTGTTTCCTCATTCGTATACATTGGTTACTTTTATTTTATATAATGATCTACATGTGTACAAAATACAAGAAGAGCCTTCCTTGCATTGGGAAATATATGGAAATCAAATGAAGTCAAGTCCGGAACAAAGATTAGAATCTTCAGCTTAAATGCCAAGTTAGTCCTATTGGAGAACAACAAAAACAACAACCTAGACTTTCATAAATGGGTGCTTGCATAGAATAGAAGGATTGAAATGGTATGACAGGACCACCCATAGGGACCTGATGATAAGAACCAGACAGGAACTTATGGGACAAGAGAAGAGAAGAAGTCACTGGCGATAGATAGAACACGCATTGAGGAAACCTTTAGATACCATTACAAGGCAGTCCTTGTTCTGAATGCTCAGGGTAAGAGAGGGAGAGAGAGAGAAACCCATAAACAAAAGGAGAAGAGAAGGGATGAAGAAGACATGGAAAGGTCTTGAGTGGATGGCACATGACATGAACACCTGACATGAACACCTGACGTGAACACCTGACGTGAACACCTGGCGTGAACACCTGGCATGAACACCTGACATGAACACCTGACATGAACACCTGACATGAACACCTGACATGAACACCTGACATGAACACCTGACATCATGACATGAACACATGACATGAACACCTGGCATAAATTTGTTGAAGACCTATAATCCATGGGGAGTTCAATGGTAATGACTAAGTCATCTTCGTGTTGTTACACTGGTACCTGAATCTGGCTGCTACTCTTTCTGTTCACATATTTTTCATTTTGCTTTAAAAATTTCTGACATGTTCTACCAGCAACATTCTTCTCCTCTCAGATTGTTGCCACAGACAAGACTGTGAAGTTCATGGAAGCCTACAGAGATCATCATGGTCTCCACAGCACATTAGGCTACATCCTCTATTCCTACAGTGCCATGAACAGTACACACCTGTACAAACTCCTAGGGACAAATCTGGAGGACAATGTTCGAGACAGGCTAACAGTGAGTATAACTTGATCTTTGTTCAATATCCCTTCATCTCTGCAAGGAGCATAGGCTTTCAACTGATTTTTGCCATGTCGTCCAGTTCTGTGACATCTGCTCTGGGTATTTCCTTGTCTTTATGTCTTTTATGTCTGTCTCCAGTGTGTTTTTTTTTTGGTCTCTCTCTGCTTCTCCTACCCTGGGGATTCCAAATACGGATTGCCTTGCAATGCCATCAGCAGACTTTCTCAGTGTGTGTCCCATCCATCAGTTTGCATCCCATCCATTGGTAGCACCTCTCTCTTATCTTAAGTTCCAATGACTTCCATCTGGCTACTGTCAGGAGTTCTACACTATTGATCATGTCACGCCCTCACAATCCTTTCATTCCATGCAGGCACCCAGCCTTGAAGGTCTGCAAATTCATCGCTACAACCCATGTTGTTCTCCAATCCTTAGTGCCATACAACAGGACCGACTTGGCACCGAAACCAAAGACTCAAGACTTCCATGTTGGAACTGACCACTTTTGACTCCCACACATCTCCCAGTGTAATGAATGCTTCTCTAGCCTTTTGTGTTCTTATTGTGAAATCACTGTCTGTTCCTCCATCTTTGTCTCTATTGCTGCCAAGATACGTATATGTTTCTATACCTTGTAGGGGTGTTTCTTCAAGTGTAGTCTTGATATCATTTGCAGCATTTGCTCTCATGTAACTTCTGTCATCTCAGACCAATCATCTTGCCTCAGCTCCCACTAACAAATGCCACCACTTTGTAACTTCTAGACCAATCATCTTGTGTCATCTCCCACTAACAAATGCCACCACTTTGTAACTTCTAGACCAATCTTCTTGTCTCATCTCCCACTAACAAATGCCACCACTTTGTAACTTCTAGACCAATCTTCTTGTCTCATCTCCCACTAACAAATGCCTACAATGTGTAACTTCTAGACCAATCTTCTTGTCTCATCTCCCACTAACAAATGCCTCCAATGTGTAACTTCTAGACCAATCATCTTGTCTCATCTCCCACTAACAGATGCCACCACAGTGTAACTTCTTGACCAATCTTCTTGTCTCATCTCCCACTAACAAATGCCTCCACTGTTTAACTTCTAGACCAATCATCTTGTCTCATCTCCCACTAACTAATGCCACCACTTTTGTAAATTCTAGACCAATCATCTTGTCTCATCTTCCACTAACAAATGCCTCCACTGTGTAACTTCTAGACCAATCATCTTGTCTCATCTCCCAATAACAAATGCCACCACTTTGTAACTTCTAGACCAATCATCACAAATGCCATCACGTATAACTTCTATATTATCTTGACCCAGTTCCCACTAATAATCTTCTTGTCCCAGCTCCCACTAATAATCTTCTTGTCCCAGCTCCCACTAATAATCTTCTTGTCCCAGCTCCCACTAATAATCTTCTTGTCCCAGCTCCCACTAATAATCTTCTTGTCCCAGCTCCCACTAATAATCTTCTTGTCCCAGCTCCCACTGATAATCTATTTGTCCCAGCTCCCACTAATAATCTCCTTGTCCCAGCTCCCACTAATAATCTTCTTGTCCCAGCTCCCACTATTAATCTTCTTGTCCCAGCTCCCACTATTAATCTTCTTGTCCCAGCTCCCACTATTAATCTTCTTGTCCCAGCTCCCACTATTAATCTTCTTGTCCCAGCTCCCACTAATAATCTTCTTGTCCCAGCTCCCACTAATAATCTTCTTGTCCCAGCTTCCACTAATAATCTTTTTGTCCCAGCTCCCACTAATAATCTTTTTGTCCCAGCTCCCACTAATAATCTTCTTGTCCCAGCTCCCACTAATAATCTTCTTGTCCCAGCTGCCACTAATAATCTTCTTGTCCCAGCTGCCACTAATAATCTTCTTGTCCCCCGTTCCACCAATAAACTTTTTTGTCCCAGCTCCCACTAATAATCTTCTTGTCCCAGCTCCCACTAATAATCTTCTTGTCCCAGCTCCCACTAATAATCTTCTTGTCCCAGCTCACACTAATAATTTTCTTGTCCCAGCTCACACTAATAATCTTCTTGTCCCAGCTCCCACTAATAATCTTCTTGTCCCAGCTGCCACTAATAATCTTCTTGTCCAAGCTCCCACTATTAATCTTGTCCCAGCTGTCACTAATAATCTTCTTGTCCCAGCTCCCACTATTAATCTTGTCCCAGCTGCCACTAATAATCTTCTTGTCCCAGCTCCCACTAATAATCTTGTCCCAGCTGCCACAAATAATCTTCTTGTCCTAGCTCCCACTATTAATCTTGTCCCAGCTGCCACTAATAATCTTCTTGTCCCAGCTGCCACTAATAATCTTGTCCCAGCTGCCACTAATAATCTTCTTGTCCCAGCTCCCACTAATAATCTTGTCCCAGCTGCCACTAATAATCTTCTTGTCCCAGCTCCCACTAACAATCTTGTCCCAGCTGCCACTAATAATCTTCTTGTCCCAGCTCCCACTAATAATCTTGTCCCAGCTGCCACTAATAATCTTCTTGTCCCAGCTCCCACTATTAATCTTGTCCCAGCTCCCACTATTAATCTTGTCCCAGCTGCCACTAATAATCTTCTTGTCCCAGCTCCCACTAATAATCTTGTCCCAGCTGCCACTAATAATCTTCTTGTCCCAGCTCCCACTATTAATCTTGTCCCAGCTGCCACTAACAAATGAGTATAGAGCCACCACTGTAGCTGTCCCCATACAGGAAGCCTTCACCCAGCATTCACATTCTCTTGCTGCAGTGGTTTCTGCACAACCTCATATTAACCGTGTTGTAGGATGTGGTAGGCCTATTCTTTTGTTGGTAACTTCTATCACCTCACACCAATCATCTTGAACCTCCTATCACCTCACACCAATCATCTTGAACCCCCTATCACCTCACACCAATCATCTTGAACCTCCTATCACCTCACCAATCATCTTGAACTTACTATCACCTCACACCAATCATCTTGATCCTACTATCACCTCACACCAATCAATCATCTCGAAGAACCTACTATCACCTCACACCAATCATCTTGAACCTACTATTGCCTCACACCAGCAGATCTTCAATATCTGTTGGAACTCAGGCAGAGTTCCACAGACCTGGAGGGAAGCAATCATGATACCACTCCTAAAACCAGGAAAAGACAGTTCCACTGCCTCCAGCTACAGACCAATCAGCCTTACAAGCTGCCTCTGCAAAACAATGGAACGTATCATCAACCTCAGGCTACAGTGGTACCTTGAAAGTGAAAACCTTCTTGTACCACAGCAGGCGGGCTTTAGGCAGTGTTATTCCACCGAAGATCAGGCAACTTACCTTTCCCAAGAGATTGAGGATGCGTTCCAAGATAAGAAACTGGTACTAGCAGCATGGATAGATCTAAGAAAAGCATTTGACAAGGTTTGGAAAGAAGGGCTTCTGAAGAAACTGAGAAATTGTAGAGTGAATGGTAAGATGTACAAATGGGTGAAAGCATACTTGCATAACAGAAGAGCCCGAGTACAACTAGATGGCCTCAAGAGTAAGAAAATTCTACTGCGTCATGGCGTCCCTCAGGGAGGGGTTATGTCCCCCACACTTTTCCTAGTCTACATCAATGACCTGGTTGCTGAACTACCACATGGAATGAAAGTGGCAATGTACGCTGATGACCTGGTAATATGGTGCACAGATGAGCATGCAACAGTGGCCACCAAACTGCTACAAAGAGCTATAGATGCCTTAACCTCATGGGCAAATAGATGGTGTGTCAGCATCAACACAGACAAGTGCAGCACTACGCTCTTCACCCTCTCTCCCAAACAAAAAGCTGGTGTCATCAAGATAAACGAAGAGCTCCTGAGAGAAGATAAACAACCCACCTATCTCGGAGTTACATTCGATGATAGGCTGACATGGAAGCAGCACATCAACAAGGCAGCAACAAAGGCCAGGAGGAAGCTAGCCATCCTGAGAAAACTAAGTGGAACCACATGGGGAGCCAGCGGGAAAATACTTAGTAAAGTTTACCAGCAGGGCATACGACCACACCTGGAATATGGGTCAGCTGCGTGGTGTCCAGCATCAAACACCACATTACAAGAGCTAGATAAGGTGCAAAACCAGGCGCTTAGGGTCATCACGGGGGCAATGAAATCAACGCCTATAGTGGAGATGGAGAAAATGGGGAGGATACAAGCACTGAGAGAACGCAGAGACACGAAAGTGCTAACACAGGCAGAAAAGTTCCTCTGTATGCCGAGCCATCCAATGAAGGACAGATTCCAAAACCTAGCAATGGGGCGACTGAAAAGAAGCAGCTTTATCCACCAGGCCAAACGATTTCGTAGACAAACTTCAGACCTGCCTGAAGTTAACAGCCCTCTAAAGTCTGTGCCAGAACAAACCCCTTGGAGAGAGGAGCATGGACTACCAGTACACATCCACACAAAAGTGAAAGGAATATTCGACAGGGATGAACAGAACAGCGTGCAACGTAGGACAGTCACTCTCAGTTTCCTGGATGATGAATACCCACAGGACCTCTGGGTCCGAGTATACACGGATGGGTCAGCACAGAATGCAGTAAAGAATGGAGGAGCAGGAGTGTACATAGAATACCCAAACAACACTAGGGATACGGTCAGAGTACCAACGGGGAAATTCTGTAACAACTATGATGCAGAAGTCCAGGCAATCAAGGTGGCAACTGAGAAACTACTGAACACCAATCTCGGTCCACAGCCTGTAGTATTCCTGACAGATGCAAGATCAGCACTCCAAGCACTTCAGTCCAGAAAATTGCCAGTTATACAGGCCCTACTTTCTGAACTGTGCAACCAGCGCAGGGTCGCCATGCAGTGGATACCGTCTCATTGTGGAATACCAGGAAACGAGAGAGCAGACGGACTGGCTAAAGAAGGTGCTGCAGACGAACAACCGGATGTACCAGTAACGTACCATCAGAAGAAAAAGATGATCAAATCAATCAGAAAGCCACCAACATCAACGCAGGATGACTACCAAGCTATGAACAGATCAGAACAAATAGTCATTCTGCGCCTCAGAACAGGACACAACCGCCTCCGCAGCCACATGTATACAAAATTCAAGATTGGCAATTCAGCCATGTGTACATGTGGACAGGCACCCCAGACAGCGGGGCACGTACTGCAAGATTGCCCCGAATATGATATATTGAGGCAAACCCACTGGCCCAGAGAAACAACACTGGAAGCAAAACTATATGGACCCCTGTATGAACTACAAAAGACAGTGAAGTTTATACAAGAAACAACATTGCAGATATAGACAATATATTTCAAGCGAACGAAAGAAGAAGAAGAAGAAGAAGAATCATCTTGAACCTACTATCACCTCACACCAATCATCTTGAACCTACTATCACCTCACACCAATCATCTTGAACCTACTATCACCTCTCACCAATCATCTTAAACCTACTATCACCTCACACCAATCATCTTGAACCTACTATCACCTCACACCAATCATCTTGAACCTACTATCACCTCACACCAATCATTCTTGAACCTACTATCACCTCACACCAATCATCTTGAATCTAATATCACCTCACACCAATCATCTTGAACCTACTATCACCTCACACCAATCATCTTGAACCTACTATCACCTCACACCAATCATCTTGAACCTACTATCACCACACCAATCATCTTGAACCTACTATCACCTCACACCAATCATCTTGAACCTACTATCACCTCACACCAATCATCTTGTACCTACTATCACCTCACACCAATCATCTTGAACCTACTATCACCTCACACCAATCATCTTGAACCTACTATCACCTCACACCAATCATCTTGAACCTACTATCACCTCACACCAATCATCTTGAACCTACTATCACCTCACACTACTATCACCTCACACCAATCATCTTGAACCTACTATCACCTCACACCAATCATCTTGAACCTACTATCACCTCACACCAATCATCTTGAACCTACTATCACCACACCAATCATCTTGAACCTACTATCATCTCTCACCAATCATCTTGAACCTACTATCACCTCACACCAATCATCTTGAACCTACTATCACCTCACACCAATCATCTTGAACCTACTATCACCTCACACCAATCATCTTGAACCTACTATCACCTCTCACCAATCATCTTAAACCTACTATCACCTCACACCAATCATCTTGAACCTACTATCACCTCACACCAATCATCTTGAACCTACTATCACCACACCAATCAATCTTGTGAACCTACTATCACCTCACACCAATCATCTTGTACCTACTATCACCTCACACCAATCATCTTGAACCTACTATCACCTCACACCAATCATCTTGAACCTACTATCACCTCACACCAATCATCTTGAACCTACTATCACCTCACACCAATCATCTTGAACCTACTATCACCTCACACCAATCATCTTGAACCTACTATCACCTCACACCAATCATCTTGTACCTACTATCACCTCACACCAATCATCTTGAACCTACTATCACCTCACACCTGTCATCTTGAACCTACTATCACCTCACACCAATCATCTTGAACCTATTCAACGTTATTACCTCTCTCTCTTTTTCTTTTCTTTTATAATATTCAGGCCATCTTGAATGGTGAGATCTTCTTCATTAAGGACTACCTAGAAAAGCAGGTGAACACATTCCCACACTACAACTGGGGTGTGAAGTTGCAGGTAGGTTGTATCCACACATTCACTGGCATGACATTTCTTCAAATAAACATAAATAAATAAACAACTATAGTTTAATAGCAGGCACGAGCAAGACAGACA
Source organism: Oreohelix idahoensis (assembly GCA_024509875.1). Taxonomy (NCBI): domain Eukaryota; kingdom Metazoa; phylum Mollusca; class Gastropoda; order Stylommatophora; family Oreohelicidae; genus Oreohelix; species Oreohelix idahoensis. Next base: position 11,206 of record JAMPIV010010787.1, on the reverse strand, counting down.
GAATGACACTAGGAAACAGAAAAACAACAGAAGTGACTGGCTCACTGGGGAATCGAGAGTGCCAGCCCTCGCTGCTATGGTGAATTACCAGGTAAGCACCCCCCAAAGACAAAGTCCCTTGACACTCATTTTTATGACACTGTACGCAACTGTTATTCATAAGGCCTTCAGCAGGGCAAAACAAACATACAAATTGCAGAGATTTAAAAAAGTGTATACAGTAATGCATGGATTAGAGCATTTTTAAAAGTGAAATTCTGAAAATCCATAAAGGTTGGCTAAATTAGCAAGTTCAGACAAACCTCTGAGAGTGGCAGTCAGAATTTGCACACATACACATAGCCAATCAGAGTGCATCACACATACTCGCATCCAGGCAGTGATCTCCTCTTAAGGTCAAGTTCTGCTTCAACCAAGCACATGGCAGGTGCCGCTGGTCCAACATTATTGTACCTTCTACTCTTTTCTAATACCCTCTTTTCTGCTTTTCGATTTATGTTTATGAACTCTATCGTAATATGGAGAGATAGATTGGCTAGAGTAGAGCAGTGTTGTACACCCACAACCATTCTGTTGTGCAACTACACACGTTCATGGTCTCCTGCTCACCCTCTGCTTCTCACCAAAAGTTAAGGCTACCTCTCTCATGCTGTTACATTCGTCAGTTCTTTGACAAAATATACTGTTCAATGTTCTACATTGTACATTAATTATTAGTGGTAGATTAGATTTTTTTTTTTTTTTTTTAGGTGAACTTTATTTTCATCTCTTTGCAATTTTACAAATTAGTGTACATTTTACAACAAGTAAGAATGGAATTACATTGACAAGTTTTCAATTTAAAATCATGAGCATTTTACACAAAGGAAACATGATAAAAGGGGTTACATGGCAAATCAAAACTCTTCTGTTCTCGCAAGTACTTTTGTACACATGCAAACCCAAGTGATAGAATTTATGTGTTTGTGACAAGGGCTTGGTATATATAAATCCCGAGAAACAAATGTGAGAAGAAAAGGAAACAGGATGTGTAGTATTGGTGCACGTATGTCTAACCATATACATACATATTCTAAGAAACCCATATTCATTACATTCCTTTAGATACTAATATTAATGGAAACCTCTTAGTATGACCTACTTTGGGAGAAAGGCGATAAATAAAAATTTGCACGCGTGCATGCACACGGTGAAAAGAAAGATAGGACTGTATTCTGAAGATAAGCCGGTACAAACTGGTTTTCGGAAACAGTGAAGCCTTGGATGCTTCATTTGGACAGGACAAAGGACACTTGAAAATTTTGTCTGGGCGAGGTATTGAATGCCCCCGGGTTGAAAGTATAATGGCTAATTTTGTGCCGGGTAACGCTTTTCTCCTTGGCAAGTTGAGCACACAGCCTTGAGCCATAAATGGCTAGGCACACCGGCATTTCGAGAAAGGTACAAGGGGTAGTTAATAATCATGTTCCCTAAAGCATATGGCCTATAATTTGAAATTCCAAAACAAGCTCAATTTACCACATACAACAAAATACATTCATAAACTGTAAATACAAGGTGAGGAAAGTAAAATACTAAAGTTGGGCATTTCTGTACATTCATGTAAATTTGACATTAATAATTCCAAGGTGAAATAGGAGGGGGGGGGGGGGGGGGGGGGTGGGGTGCGTAGATTAGATTACTACATTAGACTCTTTATTATGGCCATATATTATCACATATTATATATATAAAAGGTTACAAATAACCCGTCAAGATTGCATCTCCACTTATGTTTTTGTTTAGCATTCACTGAGAATGTATCCAGAGCGCTATGTGGGGTATAACTCTATGTATGTGTGTGTATTGTCTTATAGATCATGGCTATCAGATAAGATTTATCAGTTAATAAAATAAAGTAGGCCATTAGAACAAACTGATTGTCAAGAATCGGCAAAAATCCTCAGGTGATATTCTCTTACCTCCCTTGCTTGACACGATACTTATGGAAAAATCTGATGGACATGAATAAATCTTTATGTGGCTTTGTTATTGCAGAATTAGCACACTTGATTATTTGTAATATCTCCTTTAAGGTTGTTCGGAATTGGATTATATTTAACAAATTTATAGTAGAACTATTTAGGTTAGGTTGTTCGTCCATCACGGGTGATGAAGACCACTCTGTTCATCCAATTATTTAAGAATATGTTAGGTTAGTCTATGGGTACGAAGGTGACTGAAGAGCCCGATGCGGGCCTGGAAAGATCTTGGACAGTGTGGGCAGGGAATGTTTGCTTCATGTGAAGGTTTTATTTCATGGTCCTTTCTAGCTTGTCTCCGCTGTTCCGCTGCTGCTCTTCTGGATGATTCGCATGCTGCTGCACCTTTACGAAGAGATGTGCGCCAAGCAGTTCGGTCTTGCGCAGCAGCTTCCCATGTGTCTGGGTTTATGTCAAAGGTTTTCAATGACGTCTTTAACGTGTCTTTGAAGCGCTTCTTTTGGCCACCATGGGAGCGTTTACCCTTCTGCATCTCACCATAAAAGAGTATCTTTGGCAGTCGATGGTCTGGCATGCGGACTACATGACCTGCCCAGCGAATTTGTGACTGCATCAGAATAGTATCAATACTAGGGATACCAGCTCTGTCAAGAACGGCGGTATCCGGGATCTTGTCTTGCCATTTGATGTTCATTATCTTCCTGAGACAGACTGTATGGAAGTGGTTTAGCTTCTTTACGTGGCGCCTGTATACAGTCCATGTTTCACATGCATATAGCAGCACTGGAAGCACCGCAGCTCTGTACACCTTCAGCTTTGTCTGTAGACTAATGCCACTTCGATGCCAAACGTTGGTGTATAGTCTGCCAAATGTGCTGCTGGCTTTGGAGATCCTGGTGTTCACCTCATCATCAATGACAATGTTCTGGGATAGTGTGCTACCAAGGTATGTGAATCTGTTCACAACATTCAGTTTCTCACCATTAACCTTGATGACTGGCTCAGTATAAACTGTGCCAGGAGCTGGTTGGTACATGATTTCTGTTTTCTTCGTGTTGATGGTAAGCCCAAAGTTGGCGCAGGCTTCGGAGAATCTATCCACACTATGCTGCAGATCAGCCTCTGAGCCAGCATTGAGGGCACAATCATCAGCAAACAGAAGATCTCTGATGGTGTGTGATTTGACCTTGGTTTTTGCTTGAAGCCTCCTAAGGTTAAACAATTTTCCATCAATACGATAACTAATGTCGATTCCTGTGTCCCCGTCTCTAAAAGCATCAGTCAGCATAGCAGAAAACATGATACTGAACAGAGTCGGTGCAAGTACGCACCCTTGTTTAACTCCATTTGAGACGGGGAAAGGCTCTGATAGCTCACCGTTTTCCTGAACTCTAGCCTGCATTCCATCATGCAGTTGCTGCACTATTGTGATAAATTTCTTTGGGCAGCCGTATTTTGCCATGATCTTCCATAGACCCTCTCTACTGACCGTGTCGAACGCCTTTGTCAAGTCGATGAAAGCTGTGTACAGGTCACAGTGCTGTTCTTGGCATTTTTCTTGTAGCTGTCTTGCAGCGAACACCATATCTGTGGTTCCACGTTCTTTCCGGAATCCACACTGACTTTCAGGTAAAAGACCTTTGTCAAGATGAGCCGTAAGGCGATTCAAAAGGATTCTGGCGAATATCTTCCCAGCGATTGATAAAAGAGAGATGCCTCGATGATTGTTGCAGTCTTGGCGATTACCTTTACGTTTATATAGATGTATAATTGAGGCATCTTTGAGATCGTGTGGGATGGTTTCACTCTGCCACATTTGCTGGAAGATCATATGAAGTTTCTCTATCAGAACTGCACCGCCATCTTTATAAACCTCAACAGGAATTGAATCGGAGCCAGGGGCCTTTCCACTAGACAGTTGACGAATCGCTTTTTTAGTTTCCTCCAGAGTTGGTACATCATCTAATGCTTCATTTATAGGAATTTGGGGCAGGCGGATGATGGCTTCGTCGTTAATAGATGATGGCTGGTTCAAGATATTATTAAAATGTTCAGCCAGCGTTGGAGCATTTTTTCCTTGTCTGTAATTAGTGTTTTTCCATCTGCATTAAGGAGGGGAAATGATCCTGATGATGTTGGACCATAGACCGCTTTGAGTGCAAGGTAAAAGTTTTTCAAGTCATGGCTGTCAGCAAAGCCTTGGAGCTCATCTGCTTTATTACTCAGCCATGAACTATTTAGAAGTCCGGGGAATATCATTTGGAATCATTATGGGTTGTTATTGTGGAGATATATCTACTAAAGTTACACAAATCGGCTTAACAGGCTGAAAAAGTCTAGTCGGAAAGAAATTACCCAGGTTGCCTTCCGATATGTTCACTTAGCTGCTATGTAAGGAAGCGGTGACATTCATATTGGACACACACACTACGAAAGTAAGTCGATGAAGCAGATGTCTGTATGAGAGCTTGATCTTACATTAGCATCAAAGCCTCCATAGTACAAGCTAGAAGAATACTGCCATTGTATGCAATTAAATTCTAAACAACTGCACTCGAAGTAATGCCTGTGAAACTGAGGGTTTCAATCAATGCGTATCACTGGACACTAAAACAGGGTGAAACGTGAATAGTGAACCATCACTGCTAACTGGCCTCAGCATTGTGACGTAGGACCAGGAGTCGTAACCACTTCAGTCCTGTGTATAACTCGTGCACCAGTGGACCATCTCTGCTAGCTGGCCTCAGCATTGTGACGTAGGACCAGGAGTAGTAACCACTTCAACCCTGTGTATAATTCGTGCACCAGTGGACCATCTCTGCTAGCTGGCCTCAGCATTGTGACTTAGGACCAGGAGCCGTAACCACTTCAATCCGGTGTATAACTCGTGCACCAGTGGACCATCACTGCTAGCTGGCCTCAGCATTGTGACGTAGGACCAGGAGTTTATTCACGTGATACAAGCTAAGTCCACCTAATGAGAAGATACCACCGAATCTAAAAAAAAAAACAACTGTATTATGACACAAACTATTATTGACACTAATTTATATATATAAACAAATGAAACGGTATTGAATCAGTTTTACAAAAAAACACTGCACAGGAAACAATGGACGTTTTGGGTTTTACCCTTCGTCAGCCACAGTTACAAACAGGCAACAAGGACAAGAAATATAGATTATAGACTACAAATACGTAATATATATAAACACAGATGAAGAGCAGTAATAAAGCAAAGAAACTACAAAACCAAAAAGAATTAATAAATACAAGAAATTCAACAATCAACGAAAATCAAAAGAAGAAAATGGAATAAAAAATCTTGCTATAAGACTCTCAGCTGAAAGAATCGGTCGAACAATGAGCAATTGTCTCAATGGCGTCCCACAGCAATGAATTATTGACACTAATTATTGTTACTGAATTCTCTCGTGCAATTTTGTAAATTATAGTTGACACATTTTATCTCTTAACTATATAATTGTTAAAACATTAAAAATAATCTGATTGACTTTATACCTGAAGTTGTTGAATTATTTTCAATGTTTCAGTGTTTTAAAGTAATATTTAAGTGGAAGGAATTAATTACGAGCTACATTCAAATTCCCTAGGAGCATAGCGAGAGGGTGATGTACCTGCCTGTTATTTTCTTCTGTACATCAGGATTGTAAGATTGACTACCCGACTTTATCTTGTGCCATCCCTACTTATCATTCACCAGTTCTCTTTTCCGAGTCTGGGAAAACTTAGTTCTATCTATATCAAGTTGTTTACTTGATACTTCTATATCAAGTTGTTTACTTGATACTATCATTAAAACTATCCATTTCACCATGCTGATCCTACAGCTCAAAAGAGTAGGCATTAGAACAGAACGAAGAGAATGATAGAATAGATATTTTTTTTTAACTGAACAGATCCAACAGCTTGATAAAGTAGATATTAGAACAAACTGAACAGAGGCAAATGGATATGCGTGTTGAATTAAATTTGCTTTCGGCACAAAATGATAGTAGAAAGAGTTTTTAAATGAACGAAACTTATTTTCTTAGAAATAAACATCTTTAGGTAGAAAAATGAAACAAACTTTATCCATTTTTTTAGAGAGCAATCAGTGCTTATTTTGTGGAGCATAGGAATGATTATGACTACGTCCTTACTGAGCCAAACTGGCGTTATGAGTTTGTACGGAAATTTAAGGTGGCCAACTTCTGCTTAATTTTTGTGTGTTCAGTTCAGTTTATCATATTCATTTACCCTTTGATCTGTTGGTGTTAACTTCCTAACCTAGGGATGGCTTAACTTCCAGACCCAGGGATGTCTTAACCTGTTAACTTCCAGATCCAGGGATGTCTTAACCTGTTATCTTCCAGACCCAACTTCCAGACCCAGGGATAGTTTAACACATTAACTACCGCAAGCCGGTAGAACCGGCTTTTGAAATCCTATCATTTGGACTGCGAGCTGCTCAGAGCGTCGATCTATGTTTAGTAATAAAACAAATGAAAAATGTACTGAAACACTTTCTGATTTGGTTCGAGATTTTAGGTTGCCACTGGAAAACAAATTCCCAAAGCATGGTTGTTGTAGAACACTGGAAAATTGATATTATGTTCATATTTTTCAGCGTTTTGGGTTAGTTACCAAATCGTGTAAAACTGTTTACCGTGGCAACTAGTGATAGGACCAAAAAATGCTTGTACATCTCGTCTAACGGCTGAGTAGGCTAGAAACTTGTTTCAACAATTGACTGATAGATCTAGCGAAAAGGACAAGAGTGAAAACGGTGTGCACATTGATTGAAATAGTGATATTGATAGAGATAGGGCGCAAGCAGTTATAATTGTGAAAATATTGCAAGTACTCGGCCATCAGAGGGCTGTTAAATAACAACAACCTCTATTAGAGTTACAAATGGTGGTTATTGTAATAGTACATTCATTTATCTTTAAAATGACGTGTAATTCATAATAATCTGTAAACAATTACGAAAACTACAATTTTGTGCAAACTACAGGATGAAAATGGGAAAAAAATTTAATTCGGCCACAGTGTGTTTTTCAATTAGGTAGTTAATGTGTTAACCTGTTAACTTCCAAACCCAGGGATGGCTTAGCCTGTTAACTTTCAGACCCAGGGAAAGCTTAACCTGTTAACTTCCAGACAGAGGGATGGCGTAACCTTTTCCAGCCAAATTTAATCTGGTTATGTACGGTTAAAGAAATCAAATTTGTTTCCCAAGCTTTGTTTGGCCGCCTTATGATGTTTTTTTTCTTTTTGTTATTCCATTTTATGTTGTATTGTTTTCTTGTCTTTGAATTTGCACTCCCCAATTCTTTAACTACTTTGCCTAATTTCCATTAATAATTTTGCATGGCATAAGAAGAGACATATTAATAGAATATACTGATGTACAAGCATATGGACTCAAATAATGTGCCATAGTGTTATCTTTTTTTGTTTTGTTTGTTTGTCCCTAACTGAAAATGTATTAAATAACATTGTAAAAAAAATTCTCCCGTAACTTTGAATTGTTAAGATTGGAAGGATCAACATTAACATTATTTTTTGTTAAATGATTAAGGCACACAAAAGGTTGATTACTATTGAATTGAAACAGCCTACAGTAAGTTTCATTTTAATAGATTATAACATACTTATGCCAAAACTTCCTATTCCGTGCTGTCAGCTCAAGGTCTTCTTCATGTCCGTCTCCAGTTCTCTTCTCCATGTGTTCCTTGGTCTCTCTCTACCTATCTTACCCTGGGGATTCCAGAACAAGGACTGCCTCTTTACTGAAAATTAGAGTGATCATTTGGCAGAGTGGGTGGAGCACTTGCCTCTCATGGCAAGGTTGCCAGGTTCAGGGAACTTTGAGGCATCATGCTTCAGTCGTCCCAGCAGTGAATGGGTACCTAACTCTGGTTCTTGAGTTAAGGAAGGCTAAGTCAGCGAGGAAAGAAACTGATTCCACTGACAAAACTAAGTCAAAGTTCCACACTGACAAAAAACTAAGAATTATTGTTATAGAATTATAACACCCTTCACAATATTGGTTTTTAAAGGGCAATAACTGCCTGAAATAACATTCTCTTTTTGTTTCCCTATGGTGTAGTATCTGCTTATGGTTTTATCTTTAACTTTTTTTTAGTTTTTTTAAATTTCAAGAATCGGAGCTATTGTTGAAGTAGAATATATAACTCTCGTCCCCACCCTTCACGCAGACTGTTTTGATACTTAAAGCAAGAGTTTGCTTGTTTTGTATTTTTGCTTTTTGTGTTTTTATTGCTTTAACTTTTAATAGAATTTTCCATTCATTGATTTCATGATGTGTATTAAAGCAAGAGTGTTGGTGTGCAATAATGATGTTATTTGATTACCTTAATAATGTTGCATGCCTGCTGTTAAAGTAATACTGAAAAGTACATGTTGAGAATGAATTTGTGATACAGTATTTCTTCTTCTTCTTCACCTTTTAGCTCCCCAAGGAGCATAGGCCTTCAGCAAACGTGTGCCACGTCTTCCTCTCTCTTGCCATCAGCTCAAGGTCTTTCCATGTCTTCTTCCTCCCCTTCATGTCTTGCTTACCATCAGTTACTGTTTTGTATTGGTTTACTTTTATTCTCTTGAGAATATACATAGTTAACAAGGAGAGCATCTGTAAGGCTGTTATTATTGTAGAAATTATGTGACAACTGTTATCATTGTAGAAATTGTGACAGCTGTTATCATCATAGAAATTATGTGACAGCTGTTATCATGGTAGAAATTGTGACAGCTGTTATCATCATAGAAATTATGTGACAGCTGTTATCATTGTAGAAATTGTGACTGCTGTTATCATTATAGAAATTATGTGACAGATGTTATCATTGTAGAAATTATGTGACGGCTGTTATCATTATAGAAATTATGTGACAGCTGTTATCATATAGAAATTATGTGATCAGCTGTTATAATTGTAGAAAATTATGTGATGGCTGTTATCATTAAAGAAATTATGTGACAGCTGTTATCATGGTAGGAAATTATGTGACAATGTTATCATAGTAGAAATTATGTGACAACTGTTATCATTATTCGAAATTTTATGTGACAGCTGTTCTCATTATAGAAAACTATGTGTCACTCTGTTTGTCATGGTGGAAATTATATGGCAATTGTTATCATTGTAAAAAGTAAAGCTATGTGACATATATCAACATTATACAAAATGTGGGTGACATCTGTCATCATTATGCAAACTGTGACATTTTGTCATCATAATACAAACTGAGTGACATCTGTCATCATTATTACAAATGGGTGTGACATCTATCACCATTTATTTAAAAAAATGTTGACATATGTCATCATTATACACAATGTTGTGACATCTTGTCATCATTATACAAATTGTGACATATGTCATCATTATACAAAACTGTGACATGTCATCATAATACAAACTGAGTGACATCTGTTCATCATTATACAAATGGTGGTGACTGTTGCTGTCATTTTTTGACGGAGTCATCTGTCAAGTTATTTGCTTATGTTTTTTATCATAAGAATAATTGTGTCTTTACCTGCGATGTCAGGTTGATTAGGGGTTGTCTTCCCTTGTTTATTCATTCATTGTGTTTGACCTTTAGGGTCAAAGGTAGACAGTTCGGGCGTATGCCCATGGGCAGGTTTTTTTTAAGCGGGGTTTGAGTTAGACTTCCGGCAAGCCGGAAAGTGTCCTGGTTTCTGAAGGGACGAGAGTCCATTGTGTTTTTCGGGAAGAATCTTCGAAGTGACTGCACTGGCAGTTTTCCCCAGTGAATCTCTGTGCGTTGGAATGACAGCAGAGTTCCTTGTTAAGTTCTGTGGACTCGGTTATAGGTAATACCGACTTTTTCCATTACTATGCTTTCGGTAGCAGAACATGTTAGAAGATTGCCTAGTCTGTGAACTGCAGCTCACCGGTCCTCCATTACAGAACATATATGTTGTGCTCAAGGTAGCCATCCAAGACTATTAGTCTTCATACCATCCAGAAATCCAGTGACGAAGATATATTGTGGGAACCGCAGATTGGCGGAATTTATGTCTACAATAAGCATTACTGCAGGGTTGATGGTAACCTGCTTATCAGAAGTACACAGCTGACGTCAGAACGAGACTGTGTTTTCGGCTATTATACTACAGCCTGATAATGTGCAATTGGCGGGGAATGCCAAGTAGTACCTATGTGTCAAAGTGATTAAGGTATCTGACGCGTTTAGTCAGTAATCCCAGGGCGACGCCACGAACTGTCCTTATTGAAGAACATTGTATTGACCATGCACGAATATTCAAATGTTTACCAGCTTGCTGAATGCCTAATGTATACCTATCGATTTCCGGTCAGCATGACCTTGTTTACACTGACTGTTCCTGTTGATACCATGTGTGTTCTCGTCAATAAATGTTTTGAAACGTGCCTGCAGTGTCCAAGCATCCTTGACTACTGCATGTGAGTGTATGGGTTGCAGGGTCTACATATATACGAGCCTAACCACATTCGCGCCTTCAATCGCCCCCACACTCAGTTCATCATACGCTCGCACTACACACCTAACAACATGTATACTGTCTTGGGCCAGTGATAACCTCAACAAGAGAAAAAGTACAGTTACATTTTTGGTGGACCAGTTACGTAGGGCTCTTCTGATACATTTTTGGTGGACCAGTTACGTGGGCTCTTCTGATACATTTCTGGTGGACAGAGCGAGCAATTTAAACATTATTGATGACATTAATGTGTCAGAAATTTACATTTCATGGGGCTATTTGCGTGAGAAGGACAAGTACACTTACATTTCTGATCTGTGGGGTCTAAGCTACTCCACTGGAAGATGTAACACACATCGCTAATTCTACACTTGCAAGTTTTGGCTACAACAGGACAGAAATAGGTCAATCAAACTGTTGGGACAGATAAACAGTGCTAGCATTATGTTATTATGCTACATAAACCACAACAGGACAAGTACTGAGTTAACATCTAGGAATTTGCTAAGTGGACCACACTGCAAGTCAAGTCCCATTACTGTAAACAGGGTACGTGGTCGTTTACACGTTTCAGTCAACAAACAGACTTTTCTAACGCCCGAGCATTCAAGCTATATTGTTCGAGCGTCAAGTGTTTGTAAAACAATACGTGGAAAATTGTAAACATTCTTATGTGCAATTCTAAGTCGAGAAGGTCATGTAAC
>JAMPIV010010786.1:0-133140 GCA_024509875.1 Oreohelix idahoensis | reverse complement strand
CAAAAGCTGTTTGTTTGACTTACAATGCATGCATCATTGGCACACAGTACTTCCTGTCGCTTTGTCAAGTTTCATCACAGGCCAGTTCTTGTCCAGCTACAGCCTTTGCCGTAGTACAGTTAATCTCAGCGACTATGTTTGTCATAGTACATTTAATCTAAAGTAGTAAATATTGTTGTCATAGTGTCAAATCTTCGATCGTTACATTTTCTTGTGACATCCTTTATCTTTTTGTCTGTGGCCTGCTTTTTCTTTTTTTCTCACCCGCTCCTTATTGCACCTGTTGTTCTCATCGACCAAGGTGTCTTATCCTATCTTGTCATTCCCTAATAGTACTGACCGCTTGACCTGTTTTTGAAGCAACATTGACTCTATTTGTGCAAGGTGAAGTTGTTTGTGTACTAGATTATGCAACAGCTTACGGCCAGACAGACAGAAAAAGTGTATGTAAGTAGCGGAGGGTTGCTTGAACAACACTGGCAGCTGGCATAGAGGAAAAACCACACATGTTTGTCGGAGAAGGTAGATAACAACCATTGTTACGTAGCCGTTTTCACTGAGATGTCGGAAATGGACAGTCTTCTTAAAGATTAAGGCCGGAAAAGGAATGTATATACTTTCAAAGCAGATTGAATTCGGGTGTCATAATTAACTACGAGGAACTGTTACATCTTAGAGGAGTTATACCATGATAGATCTGTGTGAAGCATGTGAGTTGGTAACACCTGACAGGCCGAACACACGGAAAAGTGGGGCAAGACTTTATATGGAGGTCATGGAGTTTGGAAATAATACCATGGTAAAGGGCAATATCTTATACAGGGTCGGGGTGGAAAACCCCTATTCCAATAATCAGGACACTTATATGTGCAATTGGTTTGGCGATTGAGATTTACTCTTAAGATAGTATGCTTCTGATTGGATCATTCCTCAACAAAGGAGGGTATTTGGTTTCTCTTCTTTCATAATACAGTCGTTGGTACCAGTTGAGGGTTGCTCTCTCTGGAACAAAGTGTGTTGTATAAGTGAGCCTGCTGGTCAAAACACTAGGCCATTCATTTATCAGATGGGTCTTTGAAGACGCCTGGAGCAGCTTTCGGTGATTACTCCCTGATACGAGAAATTTCTTGGAAAAAAAAAAAAAAAAAAAAAAAAAAAAAAAGGGATAAAAAAAAAAAAATAAAAAAGAAAAAAAAAAAAAAAAAAAAACAACCAAAAAAAAAAAAAAAAAAAAAAAAAAAAAAAAAAAAAAAAAAGGCCAAAAAAAAAAACGTGTTTATGATGAATGAGAGTTGAAAAAAAAAAAAAAAAAATGGGTGGTACAAAAAAAAAAAGTTGAAAGTAATAAGGCACTCACTTCCTCATGTATGCAAAGTCAATGTGGCTGGAACTTACAAAAAAAAAAATTGCACACATTTAATAGGGCCGCATAACTTGACGACACATCATATATAGTCACTGGAACAGGTTGGCAAAAAACAGCACTATGCTTGACAACATAGCGTCTACGACATTCACTTAAAAAAAAAAAAAAAAAAAAAAAAAAAAAAAAAAACGTACGAAAAAAAAAAAAAAAAAAAAAAAAAAAAAAAAAAAAAAAAAAAAAAAAAAAAAAAAAAAAAAAAAAAAAAAAAAAAAAAAAAAAAAAAAAAAACATTATAAATGGCTCCCTTGCAGAACCCTCTTCTGTCGCGGAATTCACAAGCCTGTAAAATACAGAAGGCTTTTAGTGTGTACGGACAATCTTAAAAACCACAAGTAGTGGGGGTTACCATGAGTGACAATCTTCTGTACCAAATCATCAGTAAATAAGGGACATTCCTGTTTCCTCACGAACGATGAATCCGCTTAGGCAAAAAGGCGCGGGATCCAAAATGGCTTCTCTCTCACTCAGGTGATGCCGTTCGCTCACAAACGAAGATGACCAAAATGAAGCAATAAAAAAAAAAAAAGGGCTCGGTTCATAAACAATCCGAAAATGATGTTGTTAAATTATATAGATAATAATGCAAAAGTAACATTAAATGATATTGGTGCTAGCAAGAACAATGTCCGTCAATAAAAGAATTAGTGCCCACTCCATAATGCAGAACCATATCCCTGGGCTGCAGGTCTAGACCATAACGAAAAGTTTTCATGTAAATGTCTTTCGTAACCTTAACAATCCTAGAAAACACTAGAAAACATAGCAACCGCATCCTTTGGCGCTAAGAATCTATTCTGGGGAGGAACATAAGACAAAATAGGTCACACAGCAGGACCTCGCCTTTCCCCAGAACTACACCGTGCAAATTATCAACGGACATCTGTCCGGTGGCAGGCAAAAACAAAGAACTCTCCATGAGGGGAATCTTTTTTTGACAACCTCCAATACGGACGCATGCGCAAGTAGCGCGTGACCCCCAAAAATTCAACACTCAAGATGGGCCGACGTCGTTGAAAAACAATAAAATTACAAGGACCAAATTCGCCCATAAAAGAAAACAGGAATAAACCCTAACTTAGGTTTATAAACATTTCCAGAAAGACGTGATCTGTTCTTGACCTATCACACGAAAAAAAATTCGGCGTAAAATTCTTAGTATTTTCAAAAGACCCAAGAGAAAGGGTTAACAGGGGCTAATAAAAAAGTCCATCAACTAAATCAAGGGTAATGTACGCTTTGACTATCAACAAAAAGTGTTAACAGACAAAAAAATATCTTTCTATATTTATATATAATATATAATCAATATATAGTATATATAATTATATTAAATGTATATGTATTATTGATATTATAATTCATTGCCTACCAAAAGAATCTGTGCGTAACAGTGGCCTCAAACAAACCTCTAGTGACTTGACCAGTGACTATGAAGTGAACAGTCCGATAACCTCAAAGAACCAAACCATCGGCTGGAGCAGAAGATCAACATTCTTACTGGCAGCTAAGTACAAACTTAAAAGATGCCAAGTGAACTTTCACATATGCAATATTTATAGTTTTGATTTAAATCCATTTTGAGTGTCCTGCACACCCGTATGACTTCAGTCACCTTAAATACACTATAAAATAGAGCTGCTAAATTAAGATTTGACTGCATTAAATCAGTTAAGGGCTTGAATGAGCTAAATCATTCAGTATGTCCTTCGTCACAAAGTTGTCGCGTAGATAATGTTAACTGTGCTAAGACATTTTCATCATTTTTCTTGATTTCTTATTATCTTGTGCATACTAACTCAAGATAGAAGCATCATCATCCTTCTATTTGCATCTCTGCCAAGAGTAATCTTAGCGAAGGTAGATACCTATGAAGACCCACATTAGATACTATAGGTTCTGGTCATTATTGGACCATCACTACAGAGCTAAGGGTGGGCAACCCGTGACAAACAGTGTTAATTTGCATTAAAGCTGATATCATTTGTGGGAAGAAGGAACCATGCAAAAAGAGAAGGCTAATAAGCTGGCGAAAATATTCAGATCCACATAAAAAAATCATTTTCTGCTCAAAAAAAGAACTGACAATAATTATTGGATTATTATACAGACTGTTAAAAAATAAGAAACGCAACATTATTGCAGTGGTAATGGACACCAATAATTTATGGTTTTCCAACAAAATATGTGAATATAATCAAAGCGCTATATGACAATGCAAGATGTTGTGTTAGAACAAATAAAGGGAATACAGAATGGTTTACAGTAGAAACAGCGGTGAAACAAGGCTGTATTATGTCACCACTACTTTTTGGAATAGCTATTGATTGGGTTATGAGAAACTATACCCACAATGAACAATTAGGTATAAAATGGACAAATGGAAAATTCCTGGGGGACCTTGATTTCGCAGATGATGTAGCATTCTTAAGTTCAACACCAAGACAATCCCAAGAAGCAATAAATAATTTGTGTCATCTCTCGGTTAAAATAGGTCTCCAAATAAATGCCTCTAAAACTAAAGTTATGAACTTTTCTAACGAGACCTTTGATATCATCTTGAACGGGGAAAAACTACAGAAAGTTTAAAGTTTCAATTATTTAGGCAGTAAAATGACTCAGGATGGTGACACAACAAGAGAAATCCATACTAGAATTGCTTTGGCAGCTAGCGCCTTCAATAGATTATCTAACATTTGGAAAATACGATCATTGAATATACATACCAAGCTTCGTCTGTTTAATTCAAATGTTATCTCAGTGTTAACATACGGCTGTGAGAGTTGGAAAATAACAAAATCATTGGAGAACAAGCTGAATACATTCGAGAACAAATGTCTTAGAAAACTCATGAACATCAGTCGGAAAGAATTCAAGACTAATCGACAAATAAGAGAAGACTCTAGGCAGAAATATGTCTCCGACTATATAAGGAAAAGACGATGGTCATATATCGGTCATGTCCTACGAATGCAAAACAACAGAATACCATTGCAGGGGTGAAACACTTGTTACCTGAGGGTAAGCGGAAAAAAGGAAGACCAAAAGAAACACTCAGAAGAACAATAATAAGAGAAGGAAGAACGTTGGGCCTAAATAATGTGCAAGAGCTAAGAGGAGTGGCGTCACAACGAACAACCTGGAGAGCACTGGTTTCTGCCATATGCGCCGTGTTTGGTGCTTAATGAATTTATTATTATTAATGGACACCACATGTCAAACTTGAACCAAAATTTTATTTCACGGAATTAAAGTTTCAATCTTGGCATGAAGAAACTTTCAGACTTTAACAATGAAATGATGTTAATTAAATATGGTTTGGACTTTTATTCTTTGCGACTGAGGCCTCCGTTTCAGTAAGGTGTATGGCCTCCTCTGGCCTCTATCAAAGAACGACATTTCCTTGACATGGATCCGATTAGCCGTTGGATCTGTTGTTGTGGGATGGCTGCCCACTCTTCCCGCATTGCAAGACACAACTGTCGGAGATTGGCTGTAGCCACGTCTCGCTGGCGGAGTCGTCTGTCGAGTTCATCCCATAAGTGTTCTATGGGGTTCATGTCTGATGACATGGCTGGCCACGGAATGGTCTGGACGTTGTTGTCAGCGAGGAACTGGGTGGTGAGTTGTGTTGTGCCATGAGGTCGAGCGTTATCTGCTGAAAAATCGACCCTCGTGCAGCCAGAAGTGGAAGGACGTGGGGATGAAGAAGTTGAGCGACGTATCGTTGGGCATTCTTCAGGCGTCCTTCAATTTGCACCAGGTCACTTCTTCCCATGACGTTGATCGCCCCCCCCCCCCACATCAGTACACCTCCGCCACCATGTGGAGGAGCCTCATCAACGCCGTTCTTAGCATAGCGCTCATGAACTCTGAGGTAAACTCTTCTCCGTCTATCGTATCGCTAAGCACAAAAAATGATTCATCACTAAACCAAACCCGTCTCCAGTCATTCCCAACGGTCCATTGACGATGCTGGTTCGCCCACTGCAGTCGGTTCTGGCGATGTCGGTCCGTAAGAACAGGACCTCTGTAGGGTCTTCTAGCGCAAAGACCAGAGTCGTTCAGCCGGTTCCTGACCGTGTGATCTGAAATTCGACCAGCTGCTGACATTGACTGGACTGTGGAGGACGCAGATGCAAGTCGATTCCTGAGGTGACGCAGCCGTATGAAGCGGTCTTCGGCAGGAGTTGTGACTCTGGGTCTTCCACTGCGCGGCCGGACTGCCACTGAGCCAGTTTCTTGAAATCGCCTCCAAAGGCAACTAATAGTGCTTCTAACCACATTAAATTGTCTGGCCACTACACTTTGTGACTGTCCCACGTCTGTAAACGTCAAATGATGATGAGTCGTTGTTCTGTAGTGAGATGAGCCATATTTGCGCAATGAATTTTCAACTGAATTTATTCGAGGAGCGTCAATCTTTTATAGGCATTAAATAACATGGTCAGAGAGTTTTGTGTTCAGTACGTTTCATGGGATTCTCATGAACCTGTCACGAGTTATTGTCAAAAAAGTAGTTTTGACCTTGACCTCTTTCATGACCTCACGAATCATGAGGTGAGTACAATTCTGGTAACCACGAGAAGTTAATAACCAGGTGGACACAGTCAATAGGTAGACTGATGTCCAATCAGCGAATATCATTTATAAAAGTAACACCAAATAAGTTGCGTTTCTGGTTTTGAACAGTATATTTACAACTTACAGATCATGTCACCGTACCGTAAGCAGGGCTGGTGCTAACCAGGCTGGCGCCCCCTGCAAGTTTCAAATTGTCGCCTCAAAGATGCTCGCAGGCTAACGCCTGCTCGAAAATATAAGCAATTCTGACATTTGTATATCTATAATTTCTGTATCAATTGTAGTCTTATTGTTAAGGTTACTTCTAAAGTCGTATCACATTTTCATGCGTACAATAAGTGTCAAACTAATTTCATGCGAATGAAGCGCTTTAGACAAACTCCTCCATTGTTTGTAACCTGCTGCTACGAAACTGATCCAGCTGGTCGAAGATACACTTGCATCAGAAGCGTTACCTTTCAATCACAATGTGGACCTGTGCTAGCTTCAAAGGTCAGACCACTTTGTCTGCCGACTGGGCTTACCAACATGTCTACCTTAACAAAGTCAGACATGGAAGAAGGTTATACCTGTGCTTGAGATAAATTAATATCATCAATGTCAATCGGCGAATGTGATATTCAACAACGTGAGATGCACCGATATGAGATGTTTAACATAATGTATGAATAACAAATCCATTTAGACTAATTCAGTCTTTAAACAAAAAAATAATTAATAAAACCAGCAAAACAAAATTAAATCATCAGAATTTAGGAATTTAAAATATGGTCTTGCCAAAAGTCGACTTGCCTTGACACACTCACACGTATTATCTTTTTTTTTTTTCCTTAATATTTATTTACTTGGGCCCTATTGGTAAAGTAATATAATAACAGCATCAATGCGGAATTAAACACAAGAAGTCAATCACGAACAGCATCAACACAGAATTAAACACAAGAAGACAATCACGAACAGCATCAACACAGAACTAAACACATGAAGACAATCACGAACAGCATCAACACAGAATTAAACACAAGAAGACAATCACGAACAGCATCAACACAGAATTAAACACAAGAAGACAATCACGAACATCATCAACACAGAGTTAAACACAAGAAGACAATCACGAACAGCATCATCACAGAATTAACACACAAGAAGACAATTACGAACAGCATCAACACAGAATTAAACACAAGAAGACAATTACGAACATCATCAACACAGAAAATTAAACACAAGAAGTCAATCACGAACAGCATTAACACGGAACTAGACTTAAGAAGAAAATTACGAACAGCATCAACACAGAATTAAACACAAGATGGCAATTACGAACAGCATCAACACAGAAAAATAAACACAACAAGTCAATCACGAACAGCATCAATACAGAATTAAACACAAGAAGTCAACAAATGTATAAGAAACGATTACATAATTAAAGATGTATATTATTAAAGCATTAAAGTGATTGTCAACAAGAACATCTGCAGCTGTGAAGGACAACATGTTATGTCAAATTCAAACCACGTGACATATTGTCTCCACACCTACATTTTACTTAGATCTTTTAAATGTTCTATTGTTTACTTTATTTTACTACTGTCTTACAGATCAATGTACTATTGGTTCGAATCCCTGTTTTCTTTAGTTAAACTGTCAAGTCGTGATTTTTAGAAGTCTTATTTATTTATTTTTTTAGATATGCGCTATTAACAATACTTAACATTTCTATTTGTATATCTTGCCATTAATTTCATTCCAAACTCGGGCAGAAATTCTCAATTGTTTTACCAGGTTCAGTTTATATTTACTACATGTTCATATTGATCAAATAAGTTATGTCTTTTTTCTAAAGTATTTCTTGTACATTGCTTCACATAAACTAATACAGATGAAAAACCTATGGCAAGGCACAAGCAAAGAAACAAAGTTACAACTGATCAGAGCATGTATATTCCCAGTGGCAACATACGGCTGCGAGACTTGAACACTCAATAAAACAGTTGCAAAAAAGATTACATCATTTGAAATGAAATGCTACAGAAGGATGTTGAGAATACCCTGGACAGAAAAAATGACCAACAGAGAAGTACTGCACTCACTAAACGTACAGGAACATTGGCTCTTAAATACCATCGCAATAAGGAACTGAAATTTTTCGGTCATATTAAAAGACATAATAGCCTGGAAAAAACAGTGATGGAAAGCATGGTCCCTGGTAAAAGGGGAAGGGGTCGACCTAGACGACGGTGGACCCAGGACATCACAGAGAGTCTGAACTTGTCTTTGGCTGATGCAGGTCGACTTGCCCAGAATCGTGATGCGTTCAGAGCAGCTGTAATGGAGACAAAAAGACGTTCTGGAAAGAATTACGTTCACATGATGAATTTCTTGTACATCAACAATCTTGTGATTTATTCTGTGAAGTATCGTTGATTTATATCAACAATCATAAGATTTTATTATATAAAGAATCGCTGGTTTATATCTATAATCAAAGGATTTATTCTCAGAAGTATTTAGGATTTATATCAACAATCATAAGATTTATTATATAAAGAATTGTTGGTTTATATCTACAATCAAAGGACTTATTTTCAGAAATATTGCTGATTTTATTATTTTAATATTTTTAACAATCTTAAGATTTATTCTACAAAGAATTGCTGGTTTATATCTACAATCAAAGATTTATTTCAGAAATATTGCTGGTTTATCACCAATCTCGCGATTTATTCATTCTAGTCAATCTCTCCCGTAGTTCTGTGATGTCTTATGTCTGTCTTGTTGTCTCGCCATTTATTCCTTCTAGTCAATCTCTCCCGTAGTTCTGTGATGTCTTATGTCTGTCTTGATGTCTCGCCATTTATTCCTTCTAGTCAATCTCTCCCGTAGTTCTGTGATGTCTTATGTCTGTCTTGTTGTCTCGCCATTTATTCCTTCTAGTCAATCTCTCCCGTAGTTCTGTGATGTCTTATGTCTGTCTTGTTGTCTCGCCATTTATTCCTTCTAGTCAATCTCTCCCGTAGTTCTGTGATGTCTTATGTCTGTCTTGATGTCTCGCCATTTATTCATTCTAGTCAATCTCTCCCGTAGTTCTGTGATGTCTTATGTCTGTCTTGATGTCTCGCCATTTATTCATTCTAGTCAATCTCTCCCGTAGTTCTGTGATGTCTTATGTCTGTCTTGATGTCTCGCCATTTATTCATTCTAGTCAATCTCTCCCGTAGTTCTGTGATGTCTTATGTCTGTCTTGTTGTCTCGCCATTTAACTAAAATGTCAATCTGCTCCCGAAGTTAAAAAAAAAAAAGTCTTATTTTTCCTGTATTTGATTTCGGCATTTATTCCTTGTCATGGATTATATTTCTGGTATTTTCTTTAGCTATGCTTATCTTTATTTTAATTATTTTCTATTCAAATTATTAATCCGTAGTTCTGTGATGTCTTATGTCTGTCGTGTTTGTCTCGCCCACCCCTAGTCACCACTCCCCCACCCCCGTATTTTTTTCTGTAAGAAAAAGTTGGTTATATCTGTCTTGTTCTCTCGCCCTTTAAAAGGACGGTGGTTGCAGTTGTGTCTATTTACGCAGTAAAAATCTGCACCATTTCGGTCGAACATCCGACTTCTGCACCATTTTTTATGGACCGAGTTTGCCCTTCCCATTGCGAATATTTGCTCGCTCAGCCATGCTGCACTGCTGCAGACGGTTTCCAGGACCACCATGTGGAGGTGGAGAACGATCTTGACCAGCTCTGGTTTGCTGGTCCTGACGCAGGCAGTCAAGCTATGAGTCGCTGACTGCGGTCTCTATTGCTGAGTCTTGAGGTCCCTGTAAGAGTTCATTTGTCATCCATTTATCTTTTAGTTTCCTCTCTAATTAGAAATACGTCTCTCGTGTTTGCTCAACTCTCTTACATTTTATTGACTATTTCACAGTCCCATTGTCCGCATCAGCCATCTCTGAAAAAAAAATGGGTTTCTTTTTTCTCCTTTCTCGCTGTTGTTGACTATTAACTATCCTTGTTTCTGTGAGGTGGCTAATCTCCCAGTCACGTGACATATTTGGTGAGAGTCACAAGTCCTATTATTTCCTCCCCAGTTGAGTGCGCAAGATGGTCGGACTTCTGAAGCTAGCGTCAGTCTCGATGTAACTTGGATGGTCAGGGCAGGCCTATAGCCAGTTTACCAACATCTGGAAAGAAAATTAGTAAGGGGTTATGGTTAGGGTTAATCCTGTTACTTCATCCCTAGTACCAACAATAACACGATTAATTCAGTGACCATATTATTTCCTCTCTAGTATCATGAAATGTTGATCAAATCAGTAGTCCCATTATGTCCTCTCTAGTATCATGAAATGTTGATCAAATCAGTAGTCCCATTATTTCCTCTCTAGTATCATGAAATGTTGATCAAATATTAGTCCCATGATTTCCCCCCTAAGATGAACAAGATGATCAATTCAGTAGTCTATTATTTCTTCCCTAGTACCATGAACAAGATGATCAATTCAGTAGTCCCATTATTTACCCCCTATTACCATGAACAAGATGATCACTTCGGTAGTCCTATTATTTACATCCTCGTACCATGAACACAAAGGTTAGAGCTGTGAAGCAATCGTCGGTCTAGATCAGGGTGGTCGATATCGACCCACAAGGGTCAATAAACCCCAAAGGGTCGATTGGGGCTCAAAAACTGACAAGCCTATAAGCAACAAAAAATGCCTACTGTGACTCAGTTTTACATCTAGCAGTGTTCTCGCAGCCGGCTAGATGTTTGTTTCATACCCTTACGGTAAGCTTGACTCTGATATTTTAACCATCAAGATAAGTGATCTAAAAACAAAAACTACTTCCTACATTTGAAATATTGCGTTTCCTTAGCTTCTTGGAAATTTGGAGTTATTTAGAATAATGAAATATCTCCTTCTGAATTATGTTCTAAACTCTAAACTTCATTGAACTCTAATATCTAAAAGGGAAATGGATTGTTGTGTGTTATAAAATTATTTAGTACCTCTTACAGGCAAGGAGCCGCGGTAGCATAGTGGTTAGTGCACTGGCTTCCTAGCGCAGTGGTCTATGGTTCGATATCCAGATGAGGTGGTAAGTTTTTAGGCCACAAACGGCTCCTGGGTCGACCCAGCCCCAAATGGGTACCAGAGCAACTCTGGGAAGGTTAAGGCGGCCGGCGTGATGCCGACCACATCACCCCTAGTGTGCCAACGGTCAAGATAATATGGGCCTAACACCATATTCCCAATATGCCTCAATGGCGTGTAACGGGTTCCTTTACCTTTACCTTAAAGGCAGCAGATAGCTATCAAAGTGCATATCAATGAACTGATCGCTGTATATTTATTGTAAAATTAAGTTGTGCCACAACCCAATATGCACAATGGCGGCCTCTGATGCCTTAAACAATTGCCGACAATATTTGTAAGAATATTGGAAACTTGGATTTATGCCTTTGTTTACGAATGATTCAAGGCCTATATGCCTATTATGTGAAAAGGCATTTTGGCTATGATGCTATGGAACCTGTGAAAGTAAAGGACCTTTCTGAAAACGATCACCCTGATAAGAAAGACAAATAATTTTTAAGGCGCTGAAATAAACAAAAATAAAAAAGGCGTTTTACAATAGTTCTCTCAATATAGCGAACAAAAAGGAACATTGAGCGGCTTGTACGAACACTACTAGATGTAATATTAAGCAACAGCAGGCATTTTTATTTCTTACATGATTGTCAACTTTGACCCCCAACAAGTTTAATTGACCCCCAATCGACCCTTTGGGGTTTATTGGCCCTTGTTGGTCGATATCGACTACTTTGGAGACTCTGATTTGGACTGACGATAGATTCACAGCTCTAACCTTCCTGGTCATGGTCCTCGGGAAGAAATAAACGGACTACTGAATTGATCATCTTGATCATGGTACTTGGGAAGAAATAAACGGACTGAATTGATCTCTTGAATTGGATCATACTGAATCATCATGGTACTTGGGAAGAAATAAACGGACTACTGAATTGATCATCTTGATCATGGTACTTGGGAAGAAATAAACGGACTACTGAATTGATCATGGTCTATCATGGTACTTGGGAAGAAATAAACGGACTACTGAATTGATCACTTTGATCATGGTACTTGGGAAGAAATAACTACTGAATTGATCATCTTGATCATCATGGTACTTGGGAAGAAATAAACGGACTACTGAATTGATCACCTTGATCATGGTACTTGGAAAGAAATAAACGGACTACTGAATTGATCACTTGATCATGGTATGTTAACAAAATAAACGGACTACTGAATTGGTATCATCTTGATTGGTACTTGGGAAAAGATAAACGGACTACTGAATTGATCATCTTGATCATGGTACTTGGGAAGAAATAAACGGACTACTGAATTGATCATCTTGATCATGGTACTTGGGAAGAAATAAACGGACTACTGAATTGATCATCTTGATCATGGTACTTGGGAAGAAATAAACGGACTACTGTATTGATCATTTGATCATGGTACTTGGGAAGAAATAAACGGACTACTGAATTGATCATCTTGATACATGGTACTTGGGAAGAAATAAACGGACTACTGAATTGATCATCTTGATCATGGTACTTGGGAAAGAAATAAACGGACTACTGAATTGATCATCTTGATCATGGTACTTGGGAAGAAATAAACGGACTACTGAATTGATCATCCTTGATCATGGTACTTGGGAAGAAATAAACGGACTACTGAATTGATCATCTTGATCTGGTACTTGGGAAGAAATAAACGGACTACTGAATTTGTCATCTTGATCATTTAGTACTTGGGAAGAAATAAACGGACTACTGAATTGCATCATCTTGATCATGGTACTTGGGAAGAAATAAAAGGACTACTGAATTGACCATCTTGATCATGGTACTTGGGAAGAAATAACGGACTACTGAATTGCATCATCTTGATCATGGTACTTGGGAAGAAATAAAAGGACTACTGAATTGATCATCTTGATCATGGTACTGGGAAGAAATAAAACGGACTACTGAATTGATCATCTTGATCATGGTACTTGGGAAGAAAATAAACGGACTACTGAATTGATCATCTTGATCAATGGTACTTGGGAAGAAATAAACGGATATGGATATCATTACTTGGGAAGAAATAAAAGGACTACTGAATTGATCATCTTGATCATGGTACTAGGGAAGAAAATAAACGGACTACTGAATGGAGGGATTGGATCCAAAACAGAATTGATCATCTTGACATGGTATTGGGAAGAGTGGACTAAATTGGATCATGGTACTTGAAGAAATAAACGATTAAATTGATCATCTTGTATGGTATTGGGAAAAATAAAACTGGAATTGATCATCTTGATCATGGTACTTGGGAAGAAAAAATAAACGGACTACTGAATTGATCACCTTGATCATGGTACTTGGGAAGAAAATAAAACAATTGTGAACTGACTAGTGATATCTTTGATCATCATGGTGACAATAAATTGATCATCGGATTGTGCCTGAATTGTTGGTCGGATCTTTTCTTGGGGAAGCTTAAACACTACTGATTTGATCACTTGTTCATGGGGGAGCCTACTGAATTGATCATCTGGTCATGTACTTGGGAGGAAATAAATAAACGGACTACGAATTGATCATCTTGATCATGGTACTTGGCGAATAAAACAACGGACAGGTGTTCATGGTTTCAAAAATAAACCCGGGATCGTTTGATCGGCGTGTGGAAAAGGGGAGTCGAAAAAGGACTTGAATTGAAAATGTTGGAGCACTCATCTTGTATTATTTCCCCTGTGAGCTCCCAGTTATATAAACGGCACATTAAAGTAGTGGACAAAGGGGAAGTCGTTTAAATGAAGACTGTTGAGTAAAAATGGAGCATCTTGATCAGTGGTAGGGTGACAATAAATCCGGATTGTGGGTGAATTCCATTGACGGCTTTTCAAGCTTAAACAGTGCACCGAGCGCCGCTCTGGTGTAATGGCTACGACGTTGTACTGGCAAGCAGGTGTTCATGAAGGAGCGAAGCGTTTGAAGAAATGGTTTACGACCGGAAATTTGACTGAAACGGCTCCACATAAATCCCGTGTGGACAATGAAGCGAAGCTCCTGACCGGGTTGGAAGGAATGGAAAGCTCGACTGAACCCCCAGCCTCGCAATGAAATTTCATTGAGCCGAAAGAGCCGGAAAGCTCGAAAATAGAAAAAAAAAAAAAAAAAAAAAAAAAAAAAAACAGTGCACCCGGCCGGATTTTTTTTTTTATGTTTAAAATATCCGGCTTTTTCGCGATTTACAAAATTATTTGAAAGACGCCATTTTGAAAATTACCCATTCGAATTTCACTTCCGACGACTGAATTTCCTCAGAATCCAGTAAACAATGTATCAACAATCCCACAAGCTTCCATGTTGTTGGATTGTTTATCAGTAATAGATAGACAGTAATCATATTTTAATTCAGTTTTACCCATTTCCGCTCTCTCTCTGTTTATTGCCACCTGTTATCCAAAAGTGCACTTGAATGAGAAGACGGTGTGAGGTTAAGTCAATTAAAACCTTGTTGTCTGTTGCAAATTACAAACAATTTTAAGCTTAATATCGAAATAATATTAAACACTAATTAATGACGTTATATATTTATTACACAAACCTTCTCTAAATACCAACAAACAAACACATTTTTTTTGGCCTCAATTTAGCGAGCACACTTCCTTCTACCTAGACACATGGTCTGCCGGTTATATTAGGGCACATGTCCAAATATTAAAGCTCTTGTGGTTTGCATAAAAAAGTGTGTATTCGCAGATAAATTGAAAAAGAAATTTCCATGTTTTTCCAGAGGTCGGCAAGATATAGAAGCAGAATGTCTCGTATGCAGAGGTGGCGCATTTGTGTCAGTAGCAAATAAAGTTGCTGCTGATTGTAAAAGACAACAGAGGGCAGACCAAGAGGAATAAGATGGACTACGTTTACTACAGTGGAGGATCTGGAATATGCAGATTTAATAAGTTTATCCAGCAGGTGGGCCTGAACATCAGTCTAAAGAAGACAGAGGTCGTAATACTCAATGTGAGCAACCCCGAGCCCATAACAGTAAGGAATCAACAACTGGAACAGACATACACCTTCACATACCTAGGATGCATAGTAACACCAGACGGCGGAGCAAGCAAAGACATCAACAACAGAATGAACAAAGCAAGAACAGCCTTTTATAATCTAAACAACATCTGGAAGTCCTCTCAGTACAGCACAAGCATGAAACTAGGATTATATCAGAGCTGTGTGCTTTCTGTGCTTCTCTATGGTGCGGAATGCTGAAGAGTAATAGAGAAGGACATGTCGAAATTGTCCTCTTTTCACACAACCTGCCTACGAAAAATTCTCCGAATCTTTTGGCCGAATACCATCACCAACAACATCTGCTTACTCGGAGCAAGCAAGAGGACATGCACACCATCCTAGCTGGCAGACGCTATAGTTGGGTTGGCCATGTCCTCAGAAGAGACCCCGATGCCATCGCAAGAACAGCTATGCTATGGATCCCTGAAGGAAAACGAAAGAGTCCGACCAAAAACAACTTAGCGTAGGACTGTGGAGGCTGAGATGCAAAGAATGAACCAGAGCTGGAGCACTGTACGAAGGATGGCTGCCGAACGAGCAAAGTAGAATCAATTTGTTGCTGCCCTACAGGAGCACTGTCATGTGACTAATATGTTTTATTTTTGTTTCACAGAAACAAAAAATAATGCGATAACATCTAAAATTATTAATAAACGGACGTAACAAGAGACAACAACAAGTGGATGCCTGCCGTGACGTCATGCGTTGAACAAACCTAAAATCACGTTCAGATGTAATGTTGTCGTGACATGTCGTGTTATGTACTAAAACAGCAGCCAATTATCGTTATCCTGACGTTTATTTCCTAGACATTTGTTGACCAGGAGTGAATGAGTAACAATTTAAAAATAGTGAGCTACTTTTCAATCACTGTATGGAGGCGCTGATGACCTAGTTTTCATTACAATATACTTATTCTTAATATTATATTCTTAATAACTTATATTCTTAATTTTATGATCAGGTACTGTTAATGTATGCTGTTATACTTCCTTGTAATGTTGCACTATGCCATTACATTAATACTTTCTGTACTGTTAATGATAACTGTAAAAGATATGAGCTTCAGAGTTTGACCCTGTCGCCCGACAGCGTGTTTGACTATTCTTTGCTCCCCTTTCGGGGCCCCGGTAACACACGGGTGAAATGTTGCACTGCCCTTACATTAATACTTTCTGTACCCTGGAGAAAGTTTGAGTAACAGTAATAAAAGATGAGCAAGAGGAAAGAAGAATGCAAGAGGGGACTGTGCCCGATTTTCAACCCTTCGCAAACTAATTGCTTTCGTATATGTCTATCTAGCTATCTACCTAGTCTGATTCTGGTCTTGAGTTTAGGACGCAAAGATAGCGAGGAAAGTAACTGTTTACCCCACCTCATCTTGATGAACCTAAAAAAAAAAAGTCCCTGAGTCATTCAGTTGCACACCGTTTGAAAATTTCACGAGTTCTTATAACATACTTCTGAATGTCTCAAATCACTAATTTACTGTACGAAGAATTCGATTTTTATGTCTTGTTGTTGTTTTTGGTTTTTTTATGTTTATTTTAATTTACTTTTTTTTAAGCTCATTATTATTATTATTTTTTTATTTTATTTTATTTTTAAATTTTATTTTAAAAACGTACTTTAATTATGATGATTATTGCAAATGTAATATTACTTTTATAATGATAAATGCCTCAATTATGCTTAAAGTAAATGTGAGGATGAAAGGATATAGTATACATGACGAGAGAGAGAGAGAGAGAGAGAGAGAGAGAGAGAGAGAGAGAGAGAGGAAGGGCAGAATGTCAGACGGGCCTGCGTGCCAAATTCTTAACCCTTTAAAAATAAGGTTAGTTCGTTCTTTCGTTCACAATGTCGACCGTCACTTGCTTCAAAGGTCAGACCACATTGTCCGCCGACTGGCTTACGAACTTGACCACCTTGTCCAAACATTGTCCTGGCGATGACTTACGTAAGCTGACGGCCGGTCAACTAGGTAACAAAGACATCTACACGCTGCCCACCTGGGCCAGCGTGTCGTTTTCTGTGTCAGCGGAATACTTATCAGCAAATAAGAAAAAATATTTGATATTTGATTGATTGTATTTCTTTGATGACTCCCACATCAGATCTCCACCAAATGTGTCCTGTTCACTCAGATTATCACCCATGCGTATTGTTTGATCAGTTGAATTGTTCACGCACAATCGTCCATGCGTGACATCACAAGTCACTTAGAGCTTATTGTCGTCTGTTGTTTCTGTGTGAACTCTCAAACTTTTTATTATTATCTCAAACTTAAAACCTTTCATTCTTCTGATCATTCTTGTACATGTATTTTATTTCCACTTGTACATGCCTGAGGTCACCACTGCAGACGGAAACCTGTGCTATGGCATTTCGTACAGTGGTGTCTTCCGTTGCAATTTGTTTATGGTGACGAGGTTGCTAGTCCCATGTATAAAACCTCTATTGTCGCCTCTTATGATATTTGATGAGCCACAGTAAATTTATTCTTTGCTCCCGAACATCGGTATCGAGTCTGGTGATTTACATCGACAGCGATTTACATTCAGAAGGAATACATAAGCCTAGATCACAGACGTCACTAAATAAGTTTTTATAGAAGGAACAAATTTACCTTTATCAGAGATAGCACTTTTGACGAAATTTACCTTTATCATAGCTAGAACATTAAATTAAATTCGCCCTTATCATAGATAGAACATTCCATAAATTTCGCCTTTATCATAGATAGAACATTTGACGAAATTCACCTTATCAGAGATACAACATCTGACAAAATTGAATTTATAAAGAGACTGATTTGGCGCAATAAGGAAGCTGAAATCTGTCGGTCATATAAAAAGACATAACAGTAAAGAAATGTTAGTAATGGAAGGCATGGTCCCTGGAAAAAGGGGAAGGGGACAATCTAGACGACGGTGGACCCAGGACATCACATAGAGCCTGAATATGTCTTTGTAGGATGCAGGTCGGCTTGCCCAAAATCGTGATGTGTTCAGAGCAGCTGTAATGGAGACAACGTTCTGGAGAGAATACGTCACATGATGATGAGAGACTGAACATTTGACGAAATTCACCTTTATCATAGATAGGACATTTGACAAAATTTGTCTTTATCAGAGATTGAACAGGGAACGAAATTCACCTTTATCATAGAACATTTGACAAAATTCACATTCATCACAGATTGGACATTTGACGAAATTCGCCTTTATTAGAGATTGAACATTTGAAGAAATTACTTTTCATCCGAGATGGAACATTTGAAGAAATTCATCTTTTTCAGAGATGGCTGATGCGGACAATGAGACTGTGAAATAGTCAATAAAATGTAAGAGAGTTGAGCAAACACAAGAGACGTATTTCTAAAGAGAGAGGAAACTAAAGGATAAATGAATGACAAATGAACTCTTACAGTTAAATTTAAAAAAAAGATAAGCATAGCTAAAGAAATATTCCAGAAATATAATCCATGACAAGGATACCAAGAAATCTGAATACAGGAAAATGTTGAGTTTTTTTTACATTTTTGTTAAATGGCGAGACAACAAGACATACATAAGACATCACAGAACTACTGGAGGGATTGACTAGATGGAATAAATGGCGAGACAACAAAACAGACATAAGACATTACAGAACTACGGGAGGGATTGACTAGATGGAATAAATGGCGAGACAACAAGACAGACATAAGACATCACAGAACTACGAGGGGGATTGACTAGATGGAATAAATGGCGAGACAACAAGACAGACATAAGACATCACAGAACTACGGGAGGGATTGACTAGATGGAAAAAATGGCGAGATTGTTGATAAAACAGCAATATTTCTGAGAATAAATCTTGTGATTGTAGATATAAACCAGCTATTCTTTGTAGAATAAATCTTATGATTGTTAATATAAATCAGCAATATTTTTGAGAATAAATCCTTTGATTGTAGATATAAACCAACAATTCTTTATAGAATAAATCTTATGATTGTTGATATAAATCCTAAATACTTCTGAGAATAAATCCTTTAATTGTGAATATAAACCAGCGATTCTTTACAGAATAAATTTGATGATTGTTGTTATAAATCAACGATACTTCACAGAATAAATCGCAAGGTTGTTGATGAAATACTTCAGAAAAAAGTCATAACTTATTAGATCAATATGAACATGTAGTAAATATTAACTGAACCTGGTAAAACAATTGAGAATTTCTGCCCGAGTTTGGAATGAAATTAATGGCAAGATAAACAAATAGAAATGTTAAGTATTGTTAATAGCACATATCTACAAATAAATAAATAAATAAATAAGACTTCTAAAAATCACGACTTGACAGTTTAACTAAAGAAAACAGGGATTCGAACCAATAGTACATTGATCTGTAAGACAGTAGTAAAATAAAGTAAACAATAGAACATTTAACAGATCTAAGTAAAATGTAGGTTTGGAGACAATATGTTACGTGGTTTGATATTGACATAACATGTTGTCCTTCACAGCTGCAGATGTTCTTGTTGACAATCACTTGAATGCTTCAAAAATATGCATCTTTAATTATGTAATCGTTTCTTATACATTTGTTGACTTCTTGTGTTTAATTCTGTATTGATGCTGTTCGTGATTGTCTTGGTGTGTTTAATTATGTGTTGATGCTGTTTGTAAATGTCTTCTTATCTTTCATTCTGTGTTGATGCTGTTCGTGATTGTCTTCTTGTGTTTAATTCTGTATTGATGCTGTTCCTGATTGTCTTCTCGTGTTTAATTCTGTGGTGATTCTGTTCGTGATTGTCTTCTTGTGTGTTAATTCTGTGTTGATGCTGTTCGTGATTGACGTCTTGTATTTAATTCTGTGTTGATGCTGTTCGTGATTGTATTTTTTAGTAGGCTCTGCATGTTGTAGATTATTTTTATTTTTTATTAATGAAAATAATTATCGATTACAACCGATGATGAATTTTAATTAGAGTACATGTTGTTCATGTCTCTAAATTACATATTCAAATGCTGTCATCCACTTATTGGCAACATGACTCCTGACCACTTACTCTATAGTAGTGGTTCCCAAAGCTGGCGGTACCGCCCCTGTAGGTTTTGGGAAGATCCAGGGAAAATAGGGCGACGGGAAGTTCAGTAGTAAGGGGTTGGCTGGGGGTTTGGCAAGGTAACCTAAACAATATTACTCAATATAACACTTAATGTAAAAGCGTTTTGATTTTATAGGGGCCTGACGTAAGCTCTTAAAAGGAGAACTTAGCCTGAACATAGCCAAACCCACCGCTATTCTCTGTTCGCTCGTCCCAGTTTCTCTCTCATACATCTTATTATAGCAGAGGTTTCCAACATCAGTGAAGTGAAGACGAGACAGGAAAGATAGATATCTACTAGGATCATTAAGGAAAGCATAGTTTCCTCTATATATGACATCCTGAGCTCAGGCAACCATCGCTGATCATAAATTCTAACTGTGATTGTCTGCTAACATGTGTGTGTGACGTATAACGAATCCCCTGTTGACCACTCGGTCAACACCAAAGAAAGAGTGGCCAGCTCACAAAAATGTAATCAACATCTTTTGGAAGGTGGCAGTCATTGCTAAATAGTGTTTACCAATTTAATGTCGGTGAATGTCCACAGGCAGGGGTGCCCAAATTTATTTTTCGCTGGAATCAGAAATTAAAATATCTGCAGGTGTTTCGGCAGGACCAACATTGCTTTTTTGCAGATTTGATTGTCTCGGTATTTAGCGGAGCTAATGATCACGTGATAAGTTAATAAATAAGAGGAAACTTTCAATAGAGCCAAGTGTAAAACCAACTGTGCTATTTATAGTTTAACAAAAAAACAAACTGCAATGTAGTGCAATTAAGGGGGCGCCATGAATGAGCTCTGGGAGCCAAGGGGGTGGTGACCCAAAACAGTTTAGCAAAAACTGCTCTGTTATGTATTCCGGTCAATTCAAGATTATCACTATTTGATTTCTTTTTTAAAATTATGACTAAATACTTTTTGTATTATTTTACCAATGTGGCCAATATAAATAAATGTTAAGAAAACCGAGAATGTGTGTGTATGTGCGTGTGTTTGTGTGATCGCTCGCAAGCGAGGCTAGGCAAGTAGAACACATCTTTTAATTCCTAAATTCTGATGATATAATTCTGTTTTGCTATGGTATTTTTGGACTGCAATAATGGAAAATCATTTGTTAATTTATACATGATGTTTAACATCTCATATTGGTGAATTTCAGGTTGTTGGATACCACATTCAACAAATGATATTCATGTTATTAATTTATCTCAAGCTCGGGTAAAGCTTTCTTCCATGCCTGACTCTTGTCAGCTGGCTCGTGCACGCTGGTACTAAATGGTCAACATTGTTCTTGATGTGAAAATAGCTGTCCCCGTTATTTCCCAGTGCCATATTTTGACTGTGCTGGTTCAAATTTGATGTAGCTTCGAATTTGACTAGAAACTCGCTGTTTTTTTTTTTTTTTTTTTAGTTTGATTGACAGTTTGTCTTCTTTTGGCAAAGCACGCCCCCTTAGACTTTAAGTGTGTTAATACAGGGATGCAGTGACCACTCATAAACAAAGGAACACTTCAGTAGCCATGAGAAGCGAGGCACTAAGACGGGCACCATCCCCATAGTTAGTTATGACTGGAGGGGTACTATGACGACCTACTAATGCTGATAGGCTGGCTGCAGAGCCGTTTTGATTGAAGAGTCCTCGTAACCAATAGGGAGATCCCAGAAGTGACCAATTATAAACCTACCAGACTTATATCAGCAGCCGTCTAAATATAGAACGTGACGGCCAGGGGCGGGCTATTAGTATTACAAATTGAGATGGTCAGAAGTTTAGCTATTTCAAAGCGTAGACAGTTGCAAGCTTAGCTCTTTAGAAGGTTCGCAACAGTTTTTTCAGTGTGACTTAGATCGGCTATTACAAGGTTTTTGTTGAAGACTGATATCACCTGTGCAATAATGGGTATGTATTTTCTGATTTTATATTTGGTACGATATGTCAGTGTGTAAGCGTAGTGTAATTCTTTGTTTGTGTTGTCGCTGTACTGGCCAATTTCTCAGAATTTATCAATGGTTCCATTTTATTATAGGCCTACATCTATTGTTTGCACGGTTGCATTGAATAACTACAATTATAACCATGTCATAGAATAAGATAGATAGACCTGTGACTTTCTGACTGGGTGGCTGAAACATTTACCGAAAATACAACAACAACCTGAATGGCTAGATATAAGTATGACGACGATTATCTTATGCGTTTACACGTAAAACAAAGATATTGATGAATTAATACAAACATCACAAACATTATTCTTAGTTGTGCAATATGACTAGTTATTAATGACTGCAAACACAGTTTGTGAATTATTTCAAATATAACTCGGATGAATGTGAAATATTACAAATATAACATGGGTCTGTGTGATTTATTAATAATGTATCAAGGATGTTTGTGAATTATTATAAATATAACAAGGACTATTTCGCATTACTGCAAATATAACACTCATAATTATGAATAAGTACAAGAATATCATGCATGTAAATTGATAGCTATGTTGTTGTTGTTGTTTTGATGAGTTGATGGGTGGAGATTGGGCACTCAACCTCTGATCATTGTTGCCTCTTCTCGTTCCATCTTGGTCTACCCTGTTCAACCTGAAAGTTGGTTATAATTGGGGTATTTAGTGTCATTTTATTTACTAATTTTGTATTCAATTTAAATAACTGTTGTCTTTTGCAGTTGCTGATTTTTATTTATATTAGTATTTGTTAATTTTATTTTCTCTTTTGTATTGTTTCTAGATAACTATTGTCCTTTACACTTGGTTTTAATTTGTATTAGTATTTGTTCTTTTTGAGTTGTTGTCCCTTTTTTTTAATACCTTGTCTTTCCTTGTCCTATGAGTAGTTATTTTTTTTTTAATGCTTTGTTAGTTCTTGCTGCTTAATTTCTATTTAGTTGGATGATTTTCCTGAAGTTCTAACCTTATATTTTTTCCTTTGTTTTATGTATATATCTTTTAAGTATTGATTGGGCATCTCTTGGGGCATCTGTACTTAAAACCTTATCACCTGTTAAGTCTATATTGTGATTTCTATAGTAAGTTTTTAATTCAAGCCTTTGTTGTTCATACTTTTTACAGTGGATCAGGTAGTGGTCTATGTCATTCTCTTCCTGACATTCTTGGCAGTGTGGTTCTTCTACCATGAAGTATGCTGCACCGAGTCGGAGACGCCACAGTTTTTTGTTCGATGGTATCTTTAATTCTTCTCTGACCTGGCATGTCCTCGTTGGTTCTTTCAGCAGTTTGAACGCGTGTCTGCCTTTTCTACTTTCCTTCCATGTTGTCTTCCATTCCTCGTTTATAGTTTCCTTCACTTGGCTCTTGATCTCTGACCTTCCCAGTCCTGCTTTTATATTGTTTTTACTTGTTCTTCCCTTCTTGGCGTTCTGGTCTGCCAACTCGTTGCCAGCTATACCTATGTGTGCTGGAACCCACACTAGCCTCACACTACATCCTCTGTTCTCTAGTGATGTATTAATTGCTAGAATTTCTTCCTTTATGTCTGGCCGGCTACATTTACCTGGGTGTTCTAGTGCTAGTAGTGATGATAATGAGTCTGTAAATATCGTAACAGCTTCTGGTGGGTTATCTTCGATTATTTCTAGACTTTTAAGAATTGCTACCATCTCTGCAGTAAAAATCGATGCCCCTTCCGTTACACTGTAGCTCTTTTTTATTCCCCATTGTGGTATTACAACTCCGGCACCTAGTTGCCCACTATCACCCTTGGATCCATCAGTGTAGACGGCCAGACTTTGTTTAGTTAGTTGCTCTATGAACTTTCTACTTATCATTTTGGCTTCCTTATCTTCTATGTTTTGTTTGATCTTTTCAGTAAGTGAGTAGTCTATGATTGGTGTTTTTAGTTCCCAGGGTGGTATTTTGCTTCTGTATTTATTACTATTTTCAATTGTGTTTGATAGTTCTTTGAACTGCCTTAGGTCTTCTATAGTTCTCCACCCTGTTGGATATCTATCTTTATTTAAGGGGACGTCCCATACACTTGGTTGGTTTTTGACAAATGCTTTATGTGCTGGGTGGGTCACTTCTTGTGCTACTTTACTCCAATAATTTAATCTCAGTTCTTTCCGTCTTAGACCAAGGGGAGGTATGCCGAGAGCTACTTCTAGAGCTTCTACTGGTGTCGATATAAATGCACCTGTAATAGTTCTCATGGCTGCATTTTGAATCCTGTCCAGTTTTGCTTTGTTAGAAGCTGCAGCTGAGTCATAGACTATGCTGGCATAATCCAGTTTCCCCCTGATGAAGGACTTGTAGAACATAAGCATTATTTTATTGCTGGCCCCCCATCCATTACCTTTTACAATCCTTAGTATATTTAGGGGTCCCCTACAGCTTTCTACCAAATTGTCTATATGTTTATTATAATTTAGTTGTTTATCTAAAGTTATGCCCAGAAATCTAGTTGTTGAGGAGTTACATATTTTCTGTCCTTTAATGGTTATATTGATTTTGTTATTTTTTTTTAAATTTCCTTTGCTGAAAATCATACCTACTGTTTTGTTTACATTAATTTGGAAGCCCCAACTTTTCATCCACTCTGAAACTTTGTCTATTTGATTTTGAAGTTTTTTGTAAACATGGTCCAAGTTTTTTCCAGATCGCCAAATGGCACAGTCATCTGCAAATTGTGATACTGCATTCTTTATGTCATTAAATTCATCTGCTAAATCATTTACAGCTATAGTGAAAATTGAAGGAGAGATCACTGATCCTTGAGGAATCCTATTCTGTTGTTCATATATTTCTGACCTATCATTATTCACCTGTACAGCAAAATACCTGTCCTGTAAAAAGTTTTCTAGATACCTATAGGTTTTACCAGTAATGCCAATCTTTTTCATTTTGTAAAGAGCTCCATCTCGCCAGCATTCATCATATGCTCTAGCTACATCTAGAAAGACTGCCACTGTTTTCTCTTTCCTCTTGAACCCTAGCTTTACATCATGTTCTAATCTTACAAGCTGGTCTACTGTACTTCTGTCTGCTCTAAACCCTGACTGGTTTGGGCTATATAACTGGTTTTTTTCTAGGTAGAATTTAACTCTTTTATTCACAACAGTTTCCAGTATTTTACCTAGTTGTGATGTTAAGGAGATAGGCCTATATGAACTTACATCATGGGCTTCCTTATTGGGTTTTAGGATGGGTACTATCATAGCTACTTTCCATGCTTTTGGTATCTTTCCTAAGTTCCAGATTTTGTTATAAAGTGAGGTTATTATGTTTATAGTTCTTTTGGGTATTTTCTTAAGGATTTCATAACTAAGTATATCTTGCCCTGAGGCAGTATTAGATTTATCTTTTATTGCATTAGTTACTTCTTCCTCTGTTATATCAGCATCTAAATAGTTTGTTTCATCTATCTGGTCTGGTAGTTCTTTTAAAAACTGTATCCTAAGTCTTTCTCTTCTCTCATTTTCTTCCTGTCCAAGGCTACTTTTTGCACTGACTTTATAGAAATACTCGGCAAGGGCATTAGCTTTTTCTTTATCTGTTTCTGCTCTCTTTGGTAGTTTGATTGTTGGCATTATTGTTTTCTTATTGTTCCCTTTGATTGCCTTAAGCTTTTTCCATACTTCTCTAATTTGAGTGCTAGGTTTAAGTGACTGACAAAACTCCTTCCAGTTAGTTTCTTTGGCTTTGAATATTGTTCTGTTAGATTCATTCCTAATAAGTTTATACTTATCATAGTTTTCTTCTGTTCTGTTATTTCTATATTTTTGTAAGGCCCTTTTTCTTCTCTCATGAATTTCTGCACAGCTTTTATTCCACCAGGCAACTGGTTCTTTATTCCATTGAGTTTCTCTTTTCTTATTAATGTTACTTATTGGTTTAAGGTGTTGTGGCATATTTTTATTTGGTATATACTTTATTGCTATTTTCAGAATTTCATTGGTCAGTGTTTCTGCCCACAAGTCAGTATCATCTGATTCCATGTCTTTATATTCCATCACCTCCAGCTCTGATTGGAAAGCTTCCCAGTTTGCTTTTTTATAGTTGAAGGTAGGTTTCTCTGGTTCTGGGTTTGGAATGACATTTTCATGCATGGTTATTACAATGGGCAGATGATCTGAGTTTGTGTCTTGTAACACTTCCCAATTTACATTCGCTAGGTTGTTAGTTGCTATACTTATGTCTATTGCTGAGTCTGCCCTATTAGCTTGTGGATTAATTCTTGTTGCAGATCCATCATTTAGTATTAGTAGTTCATTGTTTTCTATGAAGTCAAGTAGGCATTTTCCTGCATTATCTGCATGTTGTCCACCCCAAGCACAATGATGGGAATTAAAATCGCCTACTATGATTGTTTTGGGGCCTAGTCTGGTACTTATGGCTAGTATTTCTTCATCTTTAATTGTGCCATCTTTAGCATATACATTTAGAATTGTTAGATTGTTTGGTTCAGCATGTAAATTGATAGCTACCAGATATACCAAGTATATGTATGGATAACTGCCAGATAAAGCAAAGATAACCGTATGGAAACAACTGCGTTAGTAAAACAAAGATTTGACCCGCTGTGTTACTCACAATGAAATCATTTTTTTTAAACAGCTAAGGAAGTTTTAATAAGCCGGTTCTTGCTTTAACAAGAAGGAAAACGCAGACGATAGAAGTAAGTTCAGTTTCCAGTATGAGTCTAGAAACAGACGTATCAGCGTCACGTGAAAAAAAAAAAAAAAAAAAAAAATTGTATTAATCTGCAATCGTCAAAACCCAGCTGAGTGTGGAGAATGTTAGGAAAGATGATAGAAAACTTGAAGGCTCGTGATATCAGTTTGGTTAATCATTTTGATATTGAAAGATATATTCACTAACCAAGATAGATGCATGTTGTGCAACGTGGCATACATGAGCTTCGCAGATGAAAGTCAGATTACTCGCATGAACACTTTAAAGGATGGCTATAAAATGTGATGTGAGAGATAACGTATGACATATGAGCAGACATCCAAGTTCTGTCAACAGGCACGTCTGTTATGTCTAGATGACATAAGTCAACCACATCAAACACTTAGCAAACACGTTCACATCGTATGTCTGTACAACAAATTGAATATCGGACAAATAAATAAGTGCCCATGTAGGGAGGACACAGAAACAGTACAACACATAGTCTAAAACTGTCAGCTCCATGGGAGGAGCAAGTGGCAGCATGACCCAAGTTTTGAGGTAGAAACTGTCCGGTAACGAGAGAAGTCTGAGACGGACTGCCGGCTGTATAAGAGAGATAGATGTGATTATATGACAGATAGATGTGATTATATGAGAGATAGATGTGATTATAAGAGATAGATGTGATTATATGAGAGATAGATGTGATTATATGAGAGATAGAAGTGATTATATGAGAGATAGATGTGATTATATGAGAGATAGATGTGATTATAAGAGAGATAGATGTGATTATATGATATATATGTGATTATATGAGAGATAGATGTGATTATATGAGAGATAGATGTGATTATATGAGAGATAGATGTGATTATATGAGAAAATGTTGTAATTATATGAGAGATAGATGTGATTATGAGAGAGAGATAGATGTGATTATATGAGAGATAAATGTGAATATAAGACAGATAGATGGGATTATAAGAGAGATAGATGCGATTATAAGAGTGATAGATGTGATTATAAGAGAGATAGATGTGATTATAAGAGAGATCATGTACTCAGAAGAGACCCCGATGCCATCACAAGAACCGCTTTTCTTTGGACCCCTGAAAGAAAACGAAAGAGAAGCCGACCAAAAACAACCTGGCTGAGGACTGGAGGCTGAGATGCAAAGAATGAATCAGAGTTGTTGCACTGTACGAAGGATGGCCGCCGAACGAGCAAAGTGGAATCAATTTGTTGTTGCCCTACAAGACGCCACTAGGCGTGATGGCCACTGACTGCTTTGACGGTCGGCGGCTAAGAATCAATGAAGAAGAAGAAGATAAGAGAGATAGATGTGATTATAAGATTGATAGATGTGATTATAAGAGAGATAGATATGATTATATGAGAGATAGATGTGATTATATGAGAGATAGATGTGATTATAAGAGAGATAAATGTGATTATATGAGAGATAGATGTGATTATATGCGAGATAGATGTGATTATATGAGAGATAAAAAAGTTAGTTGCTTATCCTTTACAGGACGTGGCAATCAACCCCAGCTTTTATTGGCTGTTTGTGATTTTTCTAGGCAATTTTTACGTTCAGTAGTTTGCCATTGCTTTCTGAACGGTACGGCGCTTATACCATTGTTAAAAATCCACACAAAGCGATCTGCTACCAAATCGCCTGTAGCAGGTTTCGAACCTGGTATATCTGGATTATGAAACCGCGTTCATATCCATTAGGCCACAGACGCCGACATGAGAGATAGATGTGATTTTATGAGAGATAGATGTGATTATATGAGAGCGAACGATAAAAAAAGAAGACACGTTATGTCAGAATGGCTCGTGAAATAGACAAAATGCTAAAACAGAGACTTGCCATCCAACTCCGATCAATTGGTTCCAGGGAAAATAGTAAAAATGGCGACTTATTAATTTCCACATTCATACCAACTTTGCGCGACGGAGATGTTAAATAAATTACTTGGTAAAGTCTGGGAACAGGAAGAGATACCAGCAGAATGGAAGGAAGGATTTCTGGTTAAGTTGCTAAGAAGGGAAATTTACAAGAGTGCACAAATTATAGAGGAATAATGTTACTTTCAGTGCCAGGAAAAGTATTAAACATGATTATCCTTGAAAGATTAAAAGAGAAAAGAGTCCATAGACAAGAAACTGAGAGATGAACAAGCAGGTTTTCGACAAAACAGATCCTGTACAGACCAGATAGCCACTTTGAGAATAATAGTTGAACAAAGTCTGGAATAAAATTCATCACTATACATTGGATTTATGGACTACGAAAAGCCATTTGACAGTGTAGACAGAGAATCACTTTGAAATTGATGAGGCATTATGGAGTTCCCCTGAAGATCATTAATTTAATAAACAAAACATATGAAGACATGACATGCAAAGTTCTTCATCAAGGACAGCTTACAGAACCGTTTGGGATAAGAACAGGAGTGCGACAGGGATGCCTCTTGTCTCCATATTTTTTCTTACTAGCAATAGACTGGGTTACGAGAACATCGACAACACACAACAGACATGGAATCTAGTGGACTCTGACTAAGCAGTTTGATGATCTGGATTTTGCTGATGACTTAGCTTTTCTGTCCCATAACCGTAATCACATGCAAGACAAATTGAAAACACTCAATAAGAGGTCACAGCAATTGGGTCTCGAATATACACAGGCAAACGACAAAGATAATGAGAATAAATGCAGGTAATGATAACAGGGCTGACCTTGAAGAAACACCAATACAAGATGTAGAATCGTACACATATCTTGGTAGCAATATAGACAAAGTTGGTGGGACAGACAGTGATACCAAATTAAGAATACAAAAAGCAAGAGGTGCTTTCATTGCATTGGGAAATATATGGAGATCAAGAAAAATCGGATCTAACACGAAAATAAGAATCTTCAACTCAAATGTGAAGTCAGTCCTATTGTATGGCTCTGAGACATGGAGAACAACAAAGACAACAACCAAAAAGCTACAGACTTTCATAAATGGGTGCTTGCGTAGAATAGAGGGATTAAAATGGTATGACAAGGTTACCAAAGTGGAACTGATGACAAGAACTAGACAAGTGCCAGTGGAACAAGAGATGAGAAGAAGACGATGGAGATGGATAGGACACACTGAGGAAACCTGTTGATAGCATTACAAGGCAGTCCTTGTTCTGGAACCCCCAGGGCAAGAGAAGCAGAGTTAGATCAAGAAGCACATGGAGAAGAGAGCTGGAAACAGAGGTGAAAATGATAAGGAGAACCTGGAAAGAACTTGAGATGATGGCACGTGACTGGGGGACTTGGCATGTGTTTGTTGAAGGCCTATGCTACTTTGGGAGTGGAAGGTTATGAATGAATATGAGAGATAGATGTGATTATATAAGAGATAGATGTGACTATAAGAGAGATAGATGTGATTATATGAGAGATAGATTTGATTATATGAGAGAAAGATGTGATTATATGAGAGATAGATGTGATTATATGAGAGATAGATGTGATTTTATGAGAGATGGATGTGATTATATGAGAGCGAACGATAAAAAAAGAAGACATGTTATGTCAGAATGGCTCGTGAAATATACAAAATTCTAAAACAGAGACTTGCCATCCAACTTCGATCAAATGTTTCCAGCGAGAATAATAAAAATGGCGACTGATTAATTTGCACATTCATACCAACTTTGCGCTGTCAGAGTCAAATATGGTCGCTGTTTGAAGCACGGGAGAGATAGATGATCATAACCAGAGACATAAGATATTAGCGAGAAACTACAAGCGGCACAGTGAATGACAGACGAGGACACTCAGATCAGGAGATTGGTCAGATTGAAGTCATGCATCAGCTCCATACAGAGTTTTGACTTATTATTCGGATACCTTTTCAGATGATTTTAAGAGTCACCTGCACATGTGCCTTTATCAGCGGAATTTCTGATCACAGAGAAAGGATGACGCCTGAGAGAACGGTAGATAAACTACATGAAGACAATTGGAAATAGAAAAACAAAAGCTACAAATGTGCAGCGTATGAGAGTTAAATAGTTACAGATGTAGAACATGGTTGTCACCGAACACACAAACACGCACACACACATTCCAAAACACACCAGATCTAGAATATTCCGTCACCGAACATTTAAACAAAAACATTAACGGTCACACACTCACACATTCTAAACACGTGAGATGAAGAATATGGCCGTCAGCGACCATTCAAACACACACACACGCACACACACACACCCACACACACACACACACACACTCCAAAGCACATCAGAAGTAGAATTTGGCCGTCATCGAACATTTAAACAAAAATTTTGACACTGATACAAACGCTATTTTTCCACCACTGTTACCCCTTAAGGTGATTACCAGTGTTACTCGATATAGACAATCTTTTGTACTACCGTTACTAGTGAGGGTCTTTGTTAAACATAGTTAGTGTTACTATTGCCAGGATGTAGTGCTACTACATACCACTGCTACACACGAGATACTGTTATTGATACAACCTGTGTGTTGATATATATTTCGCCACCCAGGCTATTTATGGTCATGCGTTACTACCGTCACGCCTACTGTTCTCCTACCGTGTTAAATGTTGCAGTGAGTGTGCTTGGGTACATTCACACGCCACAGATACGCACGTACGAGTCGTGGAACTACAGGTGACATTTAACATAGTTTATTGTCACAATACGGTAATATGAAATACACATAGTCAAACATAGCTCACAACAAGAAAGTACTATAGTCACATCTCCACTTCCCAGCATCATCAAGCTACTACCACATCAATGGCCTCTTAAACGATGCTTCTAACATCAGCATTATAATAAATAGACAATGGATCCTTTTCCCAGCAAACGGTTGTCCTCACCGTGCTATCAATAATAAATGGCCTCATCAACGATGCTTCTAACATCAGCATTATAATAAATAGACAATGGATCCTTTTCCCAGCAAACGGTTGTCCTCAACGTGCTATCAATAATAAATGGCCTCATCAACGATGCTTCTAACATCAGCATTATAATAAATAGACAATG
Organism: Oreohelix idahoensis; assembly: GCA_024509875.1. Taxonomy (NCBI): domain Eukaryota; kingdom Metazoa; phylum Mollusca; class Gastropoda; order Stylommatophora; family Oreohelicidae; genus Oreohelix; species Oreohelix idahoensis. Next base: position 101,129 of record JAMPIV010010786.1, on the reverse strand, counting down.
GATCCTTTCCCCAGCAAACGGTTGTCCTCACCGTGCTATCAATAATAAATGGCCTCATCAACGATGCTTCTAACATCAAAGACGCTCTCAATCTTGGCGCTTTAATGTAACTATGGATCCGGTTAGCAAACGGACATCATCCTCGCCGTGCTAACTACTTAAATAATAATACTCGTGGCAATTTCTCGCAGGACTGCACTCCCTGGCAGTTTGCAGTAAACTCGCCCTCATGGATCCTTACCTCTTCAAAAATACTCACAAACACAATTCTCCAATAAACTCAGGAATTATAGGCCTACACAAATAATGGCCTCTATAACTTTTGCACTGCGCAGGCATACTCAAAACACACACTGTAGGACCGACCTCTCCCGTCGGTACCCAAAAACAGACTGCTCCTAGTTCACACACTAGTTCCCGCCTAAAAAAGACACGAGACTCGGCTGTTTAAAAAACACAACTCAGTCTCGATAATTGCATGGGCTAGTCACACGAGCTTACTCACAGCTCAAGACAGTTCAGAGAAAACACATCTCCGCAATTTGAACTGACCAGTGTTCGCCCCGCTTACCGACTTGGAAACTTCTCGATCATACGAGGGAATTCCCCTAATACATTTTTAACTTAACATCAGCTTAATCAAGCAACGTAACCCGCAATCGAATCTATTCGCTTAACATTTTCAAGATCACCTCCCCTTGCTAATATTTACTCTGTATCAGTTGCCACACCGCCCGGGAAAAAAAATGATTTATCATTTTTTTGTTGTTGAAAATTTAAGTCCCAAAAATTTAGAGATAAATGAAATTATATTATATAGCTACCAAAAAATGTACCTATAACAAATGAAAATAGTACATCTACCAGAAATATCAGCAATAAATATAATATTACAACCTAAAACATCAAACATAATCAATCAAATATCCCAATGAATGTTACCGATGTAAATTAGAACAAAAGCATCAATCATAATACAAGCATACCAAAATTAATCTTAATAGAACACTAAGCTAAGTACATTTAGTACAAGTAACAACCAATAGAAAGTGAAAGAACAAGATCAAGCAACAGAAGAATGATCTGTAGTAAAGGAAAGTAAGAAATCAGAAAATGAGAAACAATTAACAATAGCACAAGATAACCAATAAGAAAACAATTTCATGTACAATAAATACAAATTTACCAAAATACTAGTTACATTATATTAAGTTATATAATTAACTCAAGAATACAACGAATGAAAGTATAAGTATTGAATGAAGAAGAAGTATACAAGTAGAATGAAGAGAAACGAAGATGTGATACAGAAATATAAACAAGATATGAACACATATCGGAAAGACAACAAAAAGATAGAATGAAATGAAGGATAGTCAACAAAGACGAATGGAAATGTTCAGTCTGTTGTGTCCTGTTCTCATACGGAACAGGATCACCTGTTTTGCTCGATCAAGATATTGATAGTTGTCTCTTTGTTGATCAATTTTCCTGATGGCCTTGATAAGGGTCTTCTTTTCCTGGAATGTGATTGTTTGTTCTTTTTGTTCCTGTGTTGCTCCCTCTTTTGCTAACATATCTGCTCTCTCATTTCCTGGTATGCCACAGTGTGATGGTATCCACTGTAGCACTACCCTTCTTTTGATATTTACTTCGCATAGGACTTTGTTTAATTCTGGCAGTTTATCACTGTTGAGGGCTTGCAGAACTGACATTGCATCGGTAAGGAATACAACCTGTTGACATTGGCTTATTGTGTTATTTATTATTCCTGCAGCAATGCTTATGGCCTGTACTTCAGCAGCATAGTTTGAACAGAATATTCCAGTAGGTGAACAGGTGGATTCATTTTCTTTGTCTGGATAGACCACATAAACTCCTGCGCCTCCGTTCTTCACTGCTCTGGTTGCAGATCCATCAGTATATACTTGGATCCATGCTTCTCTGGGTATAGTTCTTCAATCATGTCACATGCTGCTATTTTCCTTTGGAGAGTATTTAGCTCTCCCATGGGGCAGGTGGTAGTTATGGAGGTCTTAATACTGAAATTTTGATGTTGTTCCCATGGGGTTGGGAGGAGTGTGGGAGTTATTTCCTTAGTGATGTCTGGTAGTTCATCCTTGTATGTTCTAATTAGTTTTTTGGACCGATGCACAAAACTGCTTCTCTTCAACCTCCCACTGGCTAAATCTCCAAATCTAGTTTTCATTGGATGTGCGGGCATGTTCTTGTACTTTTCTGCTTGGATCAGGGTCTTAGTGTCTCGTCTGTATAATAAAGGTGGAATGCCTGTGATTTTTTCCATTTCATTACAATACAAGTAATAGATGTTTAGATCAGACAATATCTTTCAAAAAATTAAATACAAACATGATTACAAGGCACAAAACAAAATGTCAAAGTATATCCATACTAACATCACAAAACGAATAATTCATAACTAAACAAAGTCTAATAGGTAATGTAACTAAGTTACACAAGTTATACTTAACTGAAAAAAAAATTATAAACCTTAAACAAACAAATAATAGCATTTGCGATAACTAAGAGACAGGTCTGTATTTCAGAGCTAGCATTTGCTGATGATGTTGTCCTGATTGCTAAATCAGAGACACATCTCCAATCCAACCTGCAAGTCTGGAAGGAAGAGCTGGAGAAGAGAGGGATGGTCATAAGCAGCTCTAAAACAAAATCCATGGTGATATCACGAGAAGAAAGAAAACATCAGATTAAGTTGGGAGAACAGGTCCTGGAGCAGGTCGACCACTTTAAATATCTCGGAGCTATTATAGACCGAAAGGGGGGCATCAAAGAAGAGTTGGCCACTCGAAAAGCAGCGGCTGGGAGACTTTATCAGGCCATAAATCGAGGATTCCTCAGCAAGAAAGAGGTTGGTAAGAAAACGAAGATGGCTGTATACCGCTCCACCTATGTCCCAGTCTTGACATATGGATGCGAGTCATGGGCAATGACTACAACCCACAAAAGCCAGATCCAAACCTCAGAAATGAGGTATCTGAGGAAGGTGGTTGAAGTAACAAGAAGAGACATGGTCCGCAACCAGACGATACGTCAAGGCCTAAAATCCCACCCGCTGCAGACCCAAATAGAACAGTCCCAACTAAGATGGTTTGGCCATGTCTGCAGAATGGGAGAAGATCGGCTACCACGACAAGCATGGGAAACAAAGAGCCAGGGATCCAGACCTCCAGGACGACCCAGAGTCCGCTGGGAGGACAACATTAGACAATCTTTGAAGGACCGAGGACTAGAATGGAACCAGGCCAGGAAGAAGACAGCTGATAGAATAGTCTGGCGCTCTCTCTTCCAAACCTCTACACCTCACGGTAGAAGAGGAACGACTAAGCGATAACTAAGTTTTGACCTAACGCACAATCAACCGCTAAATAATAAAAATACATCATAATATCAAAAAAGACAAGTTTCCAAAGAAGTAATATCCCTTTCAATCATAGGGCACACAAAAATAAATTACAATGCCAAAAAACAATTTTTTTTCCCAAAATCACCATACCAAATATTTCAGAACGATAAGTTATCAAAAAATAAAATTATTATTTAAGTAATTCTAAGTCATAACTAATAAACTAACAATGAAATTAACTTTTAACAAAATGAGAGAAGCATAAAGTATCTTATCTCTAGACAAACACTTAAATCAAAACATGTAAGTTTTTCTTTTCTTTCAAAAAAGTACATCTCCAAAAAAAAACCTAAGAAAAATACAATGTCATCTGTATATCAACTTTCCAACATACAAACATAACATAATGTTACAACAATCTGTCCATCTTTAAACAAATAAAAGTATCAGATATGTCTATCAATTTTACAAAAAATTTATAAGTTAATTCTTATTAACAATAGCGTTGAGCTTCAGTGTTATTTAACTGTAAATTTATATCTTACTCATCCTAGTATGATATATACTATAAATAAATCTAAAATTTAATGGTACAATAAGATATGAAAAAGAAGATCCTATAAAAATATCTTCAAAGTTTTTATATACAACCCGAAAAATATACAGAAAAATGAGCACAGGTTTGACACCGCTCACTGCATTTATCAAAAATTACACACAAATTATTACCAACACGTATGTTACACACAATCAAAACAGAATAGTATACAATTGCATAAAAAATTGGACTGGTACATTATCGAAACAATCATATATGTTATACAAAAAATATATATGTAGCAATCAAATGATGCATAAAGATGAACATCATAATGTCTCAAAGAAATTACAAATATTTTAATAAAACATCATATGATATATTGTCCACAGAATACAATAACATGTACTATTCTAAAAAATAAATCAGCTGTAAAAAAAAAATATTCCCGTCAATCTGTCATTAATTCTTGATCCTCCAAAAAGTGACTCTTCAGATGAATAGCGAGACGCTCATAGGTTCTGCTTGATAGATAATCCACATTCTTCACGAATAATGTCAACAAATGCGCCAACTCATCACAACGTTGCACGCTACGAGATAATACAAATGAAAATTTATATTAATCATCTGTTAGATTCAATAATGAAAAACGGAAAATCAACTTTCACGTTTACCTATCCCTTGGGGTGGAGTAGAGTCTTGGCCCCTTTTCACACACCTCAACAAGTCCTCCTTAAACGTGTAAACATCACAGAAGGCTTAGCGATCACTTGACCGTAACGAAAGTTCATCTCTGCTGCAGCCTGAAAAAATTTACTACATTCCCAAGAACGAGATGACCTTTCGACACCACCAGTGTGACAATCAATAGTGTTATTACTTTGCTTGTTAACAACCTTGCTCTCATGTGGAGTACAGCTAACCTGGTTACGATTTCTATAATTGCTGTTAAGAACATTGTTTTTTGTTCTATTGACACAGTTGTACTGTTTTACATTCCAGTTAGCATAATTACAATCAACATTTCCTCTTGGATAAAAATATCTACTAGATAGAAATGGTTTGTTATCAAAAGGTTTATTACCAGATTGACAAACTTTCACATAATTATTTCCATTATAATTTCAAATACTCTTAGAATCACGATGTTGTGATCTGTCAAATTGTTTCTTGTTTTTAGGCAAAGAAACATTACTATATGAAGAAATCCCTTGGTACATTTTAACCTCAGGGTTATATCTCCTATCAAAAGTATTTTTATCCTTGTTTGTGGCAGTGTGTTTAAGAAATGGGTCACACTGACTTGACTGGGTATGACCGAAAGATTTAACCATATCTTTATTGTTTTTCACAAAATATGTTTCCTTCCTGGAATAAGGAGTGCTATTTTTCTTCCCTGCTATCAAGCCATCAGAGTTCTCACTTAATACCTTGTTTGTTTTTAACAACTTAAATTGAAATTTATTATTGTTTCTTTTGTTATCTACAGGGTTATCTAATACTGTAGATTTTCCTTTGCTAGCTTGCCTTCAGGAACCAATATCGCTAAAATCATTGGTATTGCGTTGAAAGTTATATTTCCCTCGGAAAGATTTCTGTCCACCATTCTTAACTTTAGAGTCCGCAAAAAGTGTATAGGATTGACTTTTTACTTTATGTCTTTCACTGTCAACACTGACAGAAGACCACCTTTTTTTCTTTAAGATAATGTCAAGTAGACCATCTATTCTCATTCTGGCTTCTGAAATTTGAATATCTTTAAGTGCAACATCTGCACTTAATTTCTTGCTTAAATTCTCAGCTCTTAAAACTTTACAGCTTTCCTCTGCTAGTAAATCTTTAATCTTAGTGACCTTCTTTTGCTCAGCCGTTAACTTTACTAATATCTTTTTCTCATCCTGTTCTTTATTTGAACTTAAATAAGTAAACTCTAATTGTAGTGACTGAAATATCTTTCTCCTTTCTTGAAGTTCCTGAGTTAGATTTCTAACTTCACTATCGTTATCTTTAACCTGAGTTTCTAACTCTTTGATCTTACACAATGCTACACTCAATGCTGTTTAAGTACTAGCCAGTTCTGAGTTTGATTTACATAAATCACCCGTTAGTTTAGATAATTTCTCCTGAAGTTTACTCTCTTCAGCAGTACATTCTATGACACTTTCCCTTTGCTCTAGGGTACTCTGTTTTATGTCCAGTTGCTTCGTCTATTAATTCCCTTCGTCATGGACGGACGTGTTTTTTATCTGCTCTCACATTTCGCAGCATTAACGCAGGAAGTTTAAGTCACATTCCGTGGATTTTTATATCAGTATATTGGTTATTAGACGGTGAAATTTTTAAACATGATATTGTGTTAATGTAATGTGTAACATTTTATAGAATACCGTTGAAATGTGTATCAGTTTTTTCTCTATGTTATTGGAGGATATTTTTAACAATGACTACATGACTCATCCGAATGTGACCTTCGCCAAAGCAAGAGGTCAGTTGTTGGTCAAGCGTTGCTGTCAAGCATCATAAAATTTTCCCGGTATACAATGTTCCTCACCGATAACAAAACGCCCGGTGGAATGTAACAATGTCATGCTTGGAAGAAGGTGTTAGTTCGCAGCTAACAGTGGGCCCCAGGGACGCTCGTTTAAGACCAACGACCATAAAGAACTATGCTTTGAACAAAGAGAGGGCTATTCACCTAAAACTTAAAGGTTGTAGAACAGGGTCCGGTATAACCTTGAAGCTATCAAGTCATGGAAAATGTGTAACTATAACATTCCAGAACACCTTTCAGTACGAGGCATTTCGTTTCATTGTCATTAAATTCTACGAAACAGGACTTGTAGAGTCAAGAACAGACATAAATGGTGCACTAGTAGAAGACGTTATAACAACACCACTTCTCAAAATTCACCTTTATCACACTAAGAACAAAATTATGACCCAGGGGACTGCCGCAGCTATCGAATCATGGCTAGAAACAGAATTTGAAGAATTAAAAGAATCTGCAAAAATTGTAACTGATGTTGAGTTAGAAAACACTAAAATGGACTCCGCTGTTTCTATGCCCCACTTGGCAGTAGACTCAATGATTCCAGGCATAAGTGACTTTACTACCGACAACGACATTCTCAACATCAGCTGCAACCCAATGTCTCACAGTGAATCAGAAATTCTACCTTCTGCAGTATTGGATACAATAACAGACACCCCTACAATTTCTAAACCTATGTTGGCCATCGAATACCCCATGGACCATGAAAATATACGAAAAGCTGAAACTGTATCTCTTGAGCAACAAAAAGAAGACACCACGAAGTTACCTGTGTCGTGCTGCCAGGAGCTAATGCAAAATATGGAGGACACGCTACGAAGTTTAATTGGTGATCTCATGTCTAGTATACAGACATCGCTCAAGGCCGAAAACGAACTTCTTAAAAGGGAGATAGTATCTCTGAGGGAAGACAATTCTAGCATGAAGGACATCATCGAAAAACTGCAGAGAGACTTCTCACTCTATAAGATAAGACAACCAGATCATCCTCAAACAATAGTAGAAGATTGCGAAGAATCCATACATAAAAATACGCCAAATCAGCAAAAAGGTCACCACCAAACTGTACACAAAAAACACGAAGAGACACTCACAAACACAACATATCCCATTGGAGTCAAAATTACCAACAGATTTCAAGTTCTTGAGGATTGTTCAACAGAAAATGAGCAGGTATCAGCATCCCTACCAGACAACGTTCCAGTGCCCGAAAACCAAATTCACAAATCTCAGAGCCATCACAACAGTCCACAAAAGAACACCACAAAAGGCAGCAGCATCAATCTAATAGAAAACAAAGTGAAGAAATACGTAGTGACGTTACACATATTGTAATTGGTGACTCCCTCTTGAAGGGTATTTATTGTGAAAGAATGTCCACTACAAGAGAAGACATCGTTTCAGTTATGACAGTGCCGGGGGCTGGTATTAAAAGACTACTGGACATAATTAATAAGTTCGATATTAATCACAAGATAACAAAAACAACACTACACGTAGGAATTAATGATATCATGAATGAGCAGAGCCTAAACCCCTCAGGATTGGTGGCTACAATAAAACAAAAATTTCCCAAAGCCTCCATCTTTATTTCATCAATCATACCACCATGCTATGGGTTTCAGCGTCGCACAGCGGACACTTACAACACAAAACTACAGAACTATTGTAAACAAAACGGCCTTGGCTTCATCAACAATACTCCATTCTTTACATCTAACTCAGGAGCACCTAAGAAACGACTCTACAGAGATCAAATTCACACATCCACACTGGGAAGCAGTATCCTGGCCAAAAAACATAAAATATCCAGAAAGGACACAACAAGACAGCTCAACCCATATAGAGAATGCAACGAAATCTACTGAGACATCAACATATAATTACAACGCATCACAAACCCCACCTACCCCTCAAAGAAGCACACCTATTGCAAGCAGGCAGCCTTCCAGCTATCACAACGCCACTTTCAATCAGGAAGCCGAATCTTATGATACCATGTTTCCCCCATTAGTCACAAAGCAGCCCCACTCAGGTACCTCTACCAACAGTATTCCAATGTCCCAGGCGCAGAATACTCCTACCAACACTACAACAAGGACGGAAGAAATCAGAGATCACCATGCTTCCTCCCCTAGTTCTTATTATCGTCCTCAGTGGAACCCTGAAATTGTCTATCTGATGCAATTCAGCCCTGCGTCACTTAGACAAGCATTAATGATGTCTGCCCAAAGTCATCCCTATTATATGCCCGGCAGAGACGTCAGTTATTGACGAACAAACACTTTGCTTCACTAAATCTCTGTTACTACAGCCTTCACTCCATTTGAACATTTGTTGATTTTTTAATACAACGGTAATAATCAGAACTTTTAATAGTTTATCGGTTATTATCCTCTAAAAAAAGTTTCTTTGATTACTTATTTCGTTACAATTTAAATTTCTTATTATCACGCGTAGCTTCAATTTGTTAGAATTTTCGGTGTTAAGGTGTGAAGTGTTGTATACTTAACTTGTCTGACTTGTGACTATTATTAAATGTTCTTCCATCTCTCGTTTAAAACGTTCACTTTGTTGTGTTGAGCATTTTCTGGTGGTGATATGTTGTATGCCTGATTGTTTTGTGACAATTTTCATATACTCATTTGGGAATTGTTTTTTATTAGTTTGTTTAATTATTTAATATTGTATTTTCTGCAATTTACTCATTTTATTCTTGAATTCCAACTTCCCTTGGTGAGTATTAATTCGTAAAAATTATTTTGCGCTTTTTGTGTGCATTGCACTAAAAATGTTTTTTAACTTATGATTATATTTAAAAAAAAAATATTTTATATAAAATATATATTTCTTTTACTATTCAAGCATTGGTATTTATGATACCGTTGGTCTTCACAATGGATGGTCTAAAATCGACTTGGTCAACTGAATATAAATACCGATCAGTCTAGGTAAACTACCCCGAACTTACATATATTCTAAGTAATATTTTTCACATTTTTGGAACTTTAAGAAAAGTCGCCTAATTGACACAAATATAAACAGAACGATGTAATACATTAGTGCGTATAAAATGGTTAGTTAAAATCCATCTTACGGGCGAGACGCAAGCAAAATAACAAGACGGCATGTACATAACAGTTTATATTTCCGATTCCACTTAATTTTCGTGAGGCTCAGCAGAAAAACGACCTAGAGACCAACGCAAGAGATAGACATTGTGTCATGGTTGGAAAATATTGGAGACCGAATCAGGGGTTTAAACATTTCTGGTGGGATTCTTTATCGAAAACCTAGCTGACAGGGACCCCCTATATGGTAAGTCAAATAGGGCCCTTTCTGGTCCATCGAATTAGATGGACAATGTAGATTTGCCACGAGTCAACCAGGCCAGGTTGTTAAGGCTTCTTGGTGATTTCAACATCGATATACACAATTCAAATCTAACATGGAAAATATAAATATAATCGTACAACTTAAAACAAACAAACAACCAGCCTACTAGAATAACACAAGCACCAACCACACTAATCTACCACATCTACGTAACTTTTTCCCATGAAAACATCATAGAAATGCTATTGTCCCTAATATTGCAATGAGTGACCACTATCCAGTATGCTGTACAATGGTCAAAGAATTAATGTAAAAGTTCCGAAAAATAAACATGTAAGTAAAAATCAAATTTAGAAGTTTCAAACATTTCAGTAAGGGAATTATTTTTAAATGACGTTGCATAACTGCACCTCTCGCCGTGTTTACCAACTTCCTGATCCGGATGACGCTATGGCATACTGGACAAAAATTTTTTATAATGTTTTTGACACGCACGTACCAGCTAAGGAAATTCGCGTCAAAACGACAATTTAAAATCGTCTCCGTGTGATCACGCAGGAAGTGTTGGTGGCTATGAGGCAGAGAGATCAAGCGGCACAAAAATAAGTACCTCAACACATACAAGGGGGTATACAGGAACAAGGTTCAATAATTTAATTCGCAAAGAAAAGAAAAATCACTTTAGAAATATGAGTTCAGAACCAAAAAATAAAAAAAAAACAAAATCAAATAGTAAGGAAATATGGAAGGCAGATTAAACAACTTAGTGAAAAAACGAAATGCACCAGACTCATTCGCTTCCAAACGTACTTTTCATTTACTTGCACTCCGACTTCAGCAATCACTTTTCAAATGCAGAATTAAAACAGTCTGCTTTGAAATCCACAATACCGGACCTTCCAACCTAGTGCCTTTAGACAAACGATTCAGCTTTTCCTGTAAGAACAAAATGTAACAAACGTCAGTTTTTCCACCACGACATTTCCTTGTTATGAGGCAGTTAATTAAGTGTTTAATAATCTTAGTTTGGCCTTAAGTGATAAAAGTAGACTTGAGCAAGTTCAGGGCTTGACGGAATAAAAAAATTTTAGTAATCGAATACTGCGTTTACGCCCGCAACCAGCCCCCCTATTTAGTGAATTCACTAACTAGTATACATACATAATCAATGTATCGCTAAAAGTTATTTTCCTTCAAGCCTTTTTAGATAGCCAAAGTACATATCCTGCTCTTTCCAAAACTGGGCTTCGTCCAGCCACAGATAAACAGTAATCCTTGGTAACTAAAGACCAATTTCTACTTTTATCATCGCTTTCTAAACCACTACGAAAAACCTGCCGTTACACTAAAGAAACAGTAGGGTAGTTCACGTTAGCAATGACTGGCGTAATTGGACAGTCACAGAAGGGTTATCCACGCACTAGCATTCGATTGCCACACACAGATCTCAACCCAGACCAATCTGCAACTAAAACATAAATACACCAGCCAATGGCATATTCCCGAACCCTACGCTGTTACCATGACTTCGCTAGGACTCAAGGCTGCCAACATAGTCATATCGCTGCCTTACATACACGCCCACTATGACTGATGCCCTGACCGCTACTAAGTGTTGAACTGAAACCCTAACTTATTGCATTAATCAGTGGTTAAGAGTCCCCTCACCCCATACCAATCCAGCATGCTTCACTGGGGATCGTCCCACAGATTGCGATTCCGTTCGCTGTCTCAAAATAGTTCCCAACTAAAGTATCAGTACCCATTTATAGCTTACCAGGCTGGATCTGTGTACAGTTCCTCAGACCCTTTGTTTCGAGAAGATACATTTCAAAGTATACAAGACATCAGTAGCCCATGTAATACCCTCCCACTGAATCCTCAAGTGCTACTATCGACTTGCTTCATAATGTGTGATCCTCTAAACCAGCCAATGGAACTAGCATTGTACCAGGAACCATATTGTAACGCATTTGAGCCCGTCTATCGAGCATATTAAGAAGAGTGATACCATGGGGTGCGTCTCATGGATAGAGAGAGACATGCGAAGAGGGTTCCTCAAGACTAATTCTGATGATAATAGATTCAAACCTGACGACTTGTACAGCATTAGACAGCTCAACAAGAACTCGTCAGCGTGGTATGTCTCACATGCCACCTTACTAAAACTCATCCACCAGGTGAGCCAACCATGGCACCCTGTCCCCAATTAACTGGGATGCTACCAGTCGTAAGAAAACATCAATAGATGTATAAAGTGAAGACCAACGACAATAAAGAGGTAATATCGCTTGAAGACTGCCGGAGAGCCATAATGCCGATCTAAGATCAGGATATGTCTAATCACATTATCTTGTGTTCCACTGTCTACTCCCAATGAATAAACTCCCCTTAAAAACTGTCTGCCCCTCCTTATCACAATCACTTTAACACAACAACCTTCTCATGAGAACTACATCGGTAAATCGTTAGAAAAATATGCACATACCCAACACCCAAAATAGCCTCGTATATCGCTTTATCATTCACAGCCCTACCTTTTTAACACTCATTCCAACGCACGTGCCATGCTATCACTTGAGAACCTCTATTGGCATGTTTTGCCTCGGCTAATCCACGGTGACTTAATACCCCTTTATATACAAACTAGCCGCGCGCTAATACAACCGATAGGTTGAACATGAAACTAAAACCCTCACAAGTCACATAAAAGCCTGTAAATACGCTCTGCCAAACTTAAAATCACCGTAAAAAGTCAACACTAACATATAGAGCTCCAACCTGCGCTACCCAACCAAGCGGCAATAAAAAGCTATTACCATAGACTTACCCAAAATCTGGCAACAATCCTACATTATCGAGCAATGAGACCCCGAGGACACGAAAAATGTTTCATAAATTAAACTCCAGAACAAAACACCTCCTGTATCCCAATATGTTAAAAAACAATTGTGATCGGATTGGGTGCTCGCCACCCCATGACTCAACAATTAAAAGATCCTGATTACTAATGACTTAAAAAACACACAGATTGACTGTCCTGACAATACTCCGTCTCAGAACAAATCAACACTTTCACACAGGAGACGTATGGAAGGAGCATGTTAACACCTTAGCCGATTAACAACGTCAATACCTACTCACCCAGTATGCCCTACCCAACACTTGCAATACAACTTGTAGCAGACGAACCCCCAAAGGGGGGGGGGGTGGGGGGTCCCCCCACAGGGGGAGGGGGGGGGGTGGGGGGGGGTGGGTGTACACCTTGTACCCATCCGCGCCGGGGGTGTAGTAACAGACGCTAATCTGTCCACCCAAATATTAATTACCACATTGATTTCAATCTACGCTCCACAGAATGCTCATAATACAACCGGTACCCTTTTTTTTTTAACCTTCAGACAAGCCCACGCAGTCAATAGTCTTGTTTAAATCCCGTACATAATCTACAAAAACCGAAAAAGCAAGGCTGACACACTCTATTCAAGAAAAGTAGGCAACTTTTCTAACTTGCTGTCATCTGTGGAACTACTCTTCACCACGAACTTAAAAAACACTTACTCTGATTCATAACAACAGTTAAAACAAGTCTATCATGCACAAGTACATCCCATGAACCAACAGACCCCCCGATAAACAAGTTAATTCTCGTAAAACCAGTTCTATACACAAGCAACGCCCTGCCAACATCTATCCAGTCAGAACCCGCACAAAATATCCCGCATGATAGATAAGAAATAAAAAAACATGAAAGGAACAAGTAGACATCCCCTAATACTTATTATGTTTATTGTAAAGTGTAACTAACATCTGTAGCATTTGGGGGATTAGTTAATTAAATTGTACACCCCCCCTCCCTCCCCACCCCACCCCCCCCAATCCCCCCAAATTACACATGATACCCCAACCTGTAACCCCCCCCCCATACCCCCGCAACCACCCCCTGCCCATATTGTACCCACCCCTCCCCCCTACCAAAGTGACATTTCCCTCATCCGCTCCGGCATTGTACCATTTCTCCTCCCCCATTATAAATCTTCGCTTAATTTGTGTTTCCAAGTGCAGACTCTGCCATCACGCCGCCCCCCATCCCGTGACCACCAAATAGGTCCCCCACCCTCAACTAACTCCCCACCTAGAGACTTAACCCCGAATGGAGGGCACAATGACCGTTCACCCATATTACCACCTACCAACAATCCGCCCCTGCACCCAATTCTAATAGACCTTGCGTTGAATACATAAAGTAATAGTTAAGTTCACACCATTGATTCCTCTAACTCCAAGTCTATCCAGGGGCTATCAATACCGCACGGCCCTATCCTAATCCCATACTTACAAACATGTCTAATCTTCCCATCCCCACCTTCTCCCCGCCAGAAACCCAAACCACTAGTCTACATCAAATCTATAGTGATCACATATACTCAACAACATACCATCCACAACAAATTCAGTACTATCACAATCAAATCTACCCCTTACTTAATTACCCATCACATCTACCCCTCAAATCCATCCCCGCAGACATTAACCAAATAATTAACTCAAACAATCTATTTACATACCCCCAATCTCAATTTACCTCACAACCTACCCCTAACCATTCATCCACATCCATAAATAACATTCCCCTTTAAACCTCACATACCATCCTCATTCCCCTAAACCCACCTTCTATTCACAAATAACACCAAGATCCGAAAAAATCCTACCCCCAATTAACCATCCACTTCTCTATTACCAACCCCCGCCCCGCCCCATCAAGAATCCTTGGGTAAACCCTCCCCACTCTATCATTCCGCCCCCCCCCCCCCCCGCTTATCCCCCCAAACCACTCAACCCAATTCTTAGACTCCCCCCTCACATATTAAAAAAATCAATACCCCTTATTACTCGCTTTGTAAACCCATGTTATAACATCCACCCCTTCAAAACATACAATCAACCCACAAACCCCCGCTACCTTCCCTACGTAATTTAACCTCCACTCCACCCTATACCTCCCCATGCAACATCTTTGTTCAGACCAGTCACCCTATTATAAAAATAAGAACCACCCACCATCTAACCCCCCCTACCCGACACACCCTGCATTTATATACCCAACCCATACCCCCACAACTTCTACTAACATTTTTCAAAATAATCATAAAACCCCTTCACCCGCTACTCTTACATATAACCAAAAACCATCACCATAGTCGTACCTTCCCCACTCTTTCCCAGTACTCCTAAACCCCCAAACACTGTACCAATACCATTATTAACCCCCTCACCCCCTATCCAACCCACTATCATGCCTTCCTCAATGCACCTGGTCACCCCACCCCTCATTCTCATAACCCCACTCCCCCAGGGATCTATCCTCCCCTAACCCACCCCTACATATACTTCCTATCCCTCTTCCCCCCCCACCCCACCCGATCCCACCATATATCTTCTTCATCTCATACCTTTATATACACAAATAACAACAAAACAAAAAAACAATTCGTGACCTCCCCCCGTCACCTCCTACCCCGTAATACCCATAACTCCTATTAGCACCTATTCACAAGTCACCACCATACCCACCATCTGTCCTTATTCCTCTATCCAATATCATATCTCTTCTATACCACCAAACCACATGATAATATACTTCACCACCACATACACAATTACTCCTCACATACCACCATTAACTCACATTTAACTCTATCAGACAACCTCCTCCCCACGTTCATACACAACAATCCTCTTACACCTCAAGTCCCATTAATTCTACCATACTCTGTCCAATCACTGTATATTGCACGTGTCATACATCGTTTAGATTCGTTCCCCCCCTTACACCATCCACTACACATTGTACGAATATAGTCACTACTCACTCCCCTGCGTGCCACGTATCCAGAAGTGCACAGTGTCTCGGATCCGAACACACCGATCTCACAAAGTCCAACATAAGCCAGATCGATGCAAACTGCGATTCCCGTCATCTTTACTACAAATGACGGTATATCACCGTAACGTAGGCACTAAGATGTCTCATTAGAGAGCTTGCGTTCCCATCCGAAACGAGTGTGTGCGACAACGCGTCCATCCCACACCCACGCCCCTCATACCCCATCCTCTCCGCCAGTAATCTAGCAGACACTAGCCCGTCAGTCATCCCTATCCCCCCCCACAGACTGCTCAATGTATTGACTAGCTATTATGCACATATAGTATCTGCTCTAGATACTGAGCTATCCTCGAAAACGCACTCCTGTACACTACTAGAAATAGAGATTCCCAGATGTACCCCCCCCCCTACTCTACCCCCACACTATTCCACCAGACTGCAACATCGCTTATGTCACTCGCAGAGATCCAATGACTGTAAATAGTTGTTCGTACACGCTTCCGCGCTCGGGCAGAGACAGTCTGTGAACTGATGGGAAGACAGAAGACCATTGCCGCGAATATTCTGAGTGAAAGTTGATTAGCATGATGATCTCACGAGGAGCATCAGATATGCCATAGGCTCCCACGCCACTTGAGATATAGCGTCTCTCCTAGATTAGCGTAATTGGATACGCAGCCTCGCTCTTTGTTGCCGGTATAAGGAATCTGTAATAACATCACACAAAGAATGTATCTACAAACGTTAGATTTATGACTTGCTCAACTATCACTATGTACAGCAACTCTGTAGATGTGTCGCAATTACTATCGCAGTGTCACCCTAAGACTAGATATTAGTAGCTTGATGATGCTGAGAAGTAGGACGCTAAGTGACATCTTAGTATGCTTTCTTCTATGTTACGCTATGTTTATTGTAGATGACGGGTGTGTGTGTAAGCCTCTATAATGCGCTAAATCATATAAGTGACTATAGATTACAATGTTAAATGTCACCTGCTAGTTACCAGACTCGTACGTGCGTATCTGTGGCGTGTGGAATGTACCCACGCACACCTCCACTGCAACATATACACCGGTAGGAGAACAGCTAGGCGTGACAGGTAGTAACGCATATGACCTACATGACTGGGTGCGAATATATATTCAAACAAACAGGTTGTAACAATAAACCTTATCTCGTGTTTAAGCAGTGGTATGTAGTAGCACTACCATCCCTGGCAATAGTAACACTAACTATGTATAAAACAGTGACCTCACTATTTAAAGGGCTTTACGTAGTAACATACTGATATATCACACTCCATACCCCCATTTCCAGCATCAAACCACTTATTGCTCTTAGGATACCTCGTTAAAAGAGCGTATCTCATACCGCCCTCCAATTTACCACTACACTCCGCCCCTTCGCGCTAACCCTCCATCACAACTACCGATCCCACCCCCGCATATCCGCTCGCATTCGCCCACTAAACTCGTTCTGTTCCCGCCCACCCCTTTTGATGTGACCCTTTATATTTCGCCACCCAGGCTACTTTCATCGTCACCTGCGTTACTCCGTCACGCCTATGTTCTCCTACCGTTGTTAAATGTCTGCCTCGCTGAGTCGTGCCGTGGGTACAGTACAACGCCACAGATACGCAGTACGAGTCGTGGAACTACAGGTGGACATATAACATAGTTTTATTGTCAACAATACGGTAATAGAAATACACATAGTCAAACATAGCTCACAACATCGAAGTACTATAGTCATTTCTCCACTTCCCGCTCATCAAGCTACTACACATCAATGGCTTCTTAAAACGAGCTTCATAACATCAGCCTTTAAATAAATAGATAAAAATGGATCCTTTCCCAGCAACACGGTTGTACCTCACCGTGGTGCTCATCAATAATAAATGGCCTCATCCAACGATGCTTCTAACATTCGCATTATAATTAATAGTCAATGGATCTTTTCACAGCAAACGGTTGTCCTCAAGTGCTCTATCAATAATTAACTATGGCCTCTCAACGATTGCGTCTAAACAACCGCCATTATACATAAATATGAACAATGGATCATTTCCCCAGGCAAAACGGGTGTCCTCACCGTGCTATCATATATATATGGCCTTCATCACGATGCTTCTAACATCAAGGACGCTCTCAATCTTGGCGCTTTATTGTAACTATGGATCGGTTAGCAAACGGACATATCCTGCGTGCTAAACTACTTTAAATTACTAATTACTCCGTGGAAATTTCTCGCAGGTCTGCAGTCCCTTGGCAGTGTTGCAGTAATCTCGACTCATGGATCCTTACCTCTTCTAAAAATACTCACAAACACAATTTTCGACCTTTTTTTTTTTCCTATAAAACTCAGGAATTTAGGACTACACTAATAAAGGCCTCTATAAACTTTTGCACTGCGCAGGCATACTCATAACACCACACTGTAGACCGTCATCTCCCGTCGGTACCAACAACAGGACTGCTTCTAGTTCCACCACACTAGTTACCGCCGAAAAAAGACACGAGACGCGGCTGTTTAAAAAACACAACTCAGTTCGATAATTGAATGGGCTAGTCACACGAGCTTACTCCACAGCTCAAGGACAGTTCAGAGGAAAACACATCTCCGCAATTTGAAACTGACCATTGTTCGCCCGCTTACGACTTGGGAAACTTCTCGATCATACCCCCAAGGGAATTCCCCTAATTACATTTTTAAACTTAACCTCAGCTTAATCAAAAGCAACGCCCCCCTAAACCGCAATCGATTCTATTCGCTTAACATTTTCAAGGATCACCTCCCCTTGCTTAAATATTACTCTGTCATCAGACAACATGTAGAAAATGCTTTAATTTACTGAAAAGCAACGTGGCGATAAGTTAAAACAATAATGCCGTTAATCGACCATGAGAAGCTAAGTCAAAAGAAATGATAAACATATAAGTTATTGCCAAAGTTAAACCAGTCAAAGGGCGAGTTAGAAAGCTCCATCAACAGTTTGACTGTAGGACAAGGGTGATTCATCTTTGGAGGAAAACATTTACACGTGATTATCTTTGATTTAATGATTGATATATTTTTGTTTGTTGTAGCAAGAAATCAGATTCATTACTAAGACTGTACCTTCACAATGCTGGAGCTAATGTGGATATTGAAAAATAAAGACAAGATAAGCTATTAGATAAGTGTATGATAGTAACTACATACGACTAAAGGACAGACAATAGGACACGAGAAGGAGAGGACATAACACTAACACCAAGATAATGAACAGTTTCTTTGTATGACAAGACAATTTGAGAAGTCGGAAGTCAAAATATCAAAATTGTCCAGACATGTTTAAAAACACGCTAAATATATGTATATATATGTTTTACATATTACATATACATATAATATATATATATACTATATATAAATATATTTATATATTATATATATAACTTAATTGTCTGCGGGGTGAGGACGGAGGGGTATGACGGGGGTGGAGGGGTTGTGCTGTACCGGCACCAGGTGACACACATCAGAGAGGGGTCGCACCAAATGACTGTCTATAAAAACCTGTGTGTGTCATCAGAAAATTTCATTATTTTTTTATATAAAATATCGCTGTAGTTTGTTATAACCACAAAAATACATTTTTTTAGTTTCAATCTGAACATAATTTTGGTGTAGTTCTTAAACGTTTTTTACTTCGAATTATATTACTCTTTTTACTGAATTTTCACTTTAACCACATGAAAACTATGTTCCCAATATAAAAATATTCATTTAGGCTGTGCGTATAGGATATTGTAATTTTAAAGGTGTAATTTTTTATTTTGCTAGTTGTTTACGTCACTGCTACTTTTTCATTACATTCAGTGATCTCTTTCGGGAATTACGATTTACGAGTAACCTTTAGTACAAAAAAACACATTACTATAGGATTCTATAGGGTTGGTACGGGAGGAGGTCCACATGGGACCGTGACACCATAGAGACACCGCACTGGTGACACCAACCCTGGTGACGCCACTGATATTTATATATATATATATATATCTATATATATATATATATATATATATATATATATATATATATATATATATATATATATATATATATCAGTTGTGTCTGCCCTGTGTCTATATCTATCTATCTATCTATCCATCTATATATCTATCTATCCATCTATCTATCTATCTATCTATCTATCTATCTATCTATCTATCTATCTATCTATCTGTTTATCTGTTGTTTATCTGTCTGTCTATATGTCTATCTGTATCAGGTATGTATGTAAAGTATAAAACCACAACTAAATCAAACGGAGCTCTCCTATGCTGTCATGCGCACAAGTTACCTCCATGTCTTCATATCCTTAGTTAAGTCTGTCTCGAATTTTGTTCTCCGTGTATTATTCTCTGTCTCTCTCCCTCTCTCTCTCTTTTTCTCTCTCTCTCCCCCTCTCTGTCTTTCTCTCTCTCTCTCTCTCTCTCTCTCTCTCTTTTCGTACCTGAAGAAATCACAAGTACAGTATCATTCCTTAAATCTTTCTTTCATAGTATGTCTGTGTTTTCTCTACCATAGAATATTTCGTCATATTACCTTTTTCAGCACACTCATTGCATTATCACTTTCAGCACACTCATTACTTTACCTCTTTCAGCATACATTGCATTTCTCTTTCTGCAAACTCATTGTATTGCCTCTTTCATTATGTTACCTCTTTCAGGATACACATTATGTTACATCTTTGAAGATACTCATTATGTTACCTCATTCAGGACACCCATTATATTACCTTACAGTGTTATCTATATCGTGACACGCCAGTTTATTTTACCTATTTCAGTACACTTATTATATTACCTCTTTCATTACTCTCATTATATTACATCTTTCAGAACACTCATTATGTTACTCTTTCAGTACAATTATTTTGTTACCTCTGTCAGTACACTCATTATATTACCTCTCTTATTACTCTCATTATATTACCTCTTTCAATACACTCATTATGTTACCTCTGTCAGTACTCTCATTATATTACCTCTTTCATTGCACTCATTATGTTACCTGTACGTACTTTCATTATGTTACCTCTGTCAGTACTCTCATTATGATATCTCTGTCAGTACTCTAATTATGTTACCTCTTTCAGTACACTCATTATGTTACCTCTTACAGTACAGTCATTATATTACCACTTTCATTACACTCTTTATGTTACCTCTATCCGTAATCTCATTATGTTACCACTTTCAGAACACTCATTATGTTACCTCTTTCAGTACGCTCATTATGTTACCTCTGTCAGTACACTCATTATGTTACGTCTGTCAGTACACTCATTAAGTTACCTGTCAGTACACTGATTATGTTACCGCTGTCAGTACTCTCATTATGTTACCTCTTCCAGTATTCTAATTATGTTACCTCTTTAAGTACTCTCATTATGATACCTCCTCTAGTACTCTCATTCAGTTACCTGTCAGTACTCTCATTATGTTACCTGTTAGGGACAGGAAACAAGATGGGCAGAGCATTTCAGAGAAACTTTGAATAAGGAACCACTAGAGACACAATTGAATGTTCCTGAGGCTGAAAATGATCTAGATGTTAATACAGACATTTCACAAAAAGAAGAAATCATCACAGCAATCAAAGGGTTAAAGAATGGAAAAGCTCCTGGTCATGATAACTTAAATGCAGAGCTATTTAAGACAGACCCAGAGCTAGCAGCAGAACTATTAGAATTACTATTTGCACAAGTCTGGAAAACAGGGACAACACCAACAGAGTGGAGAAAAGGAATAATTGTCAAATTGCAAAAGAAGGGAGATCTTGAAGACTGCAATAATTGGAGAGGAATAACTCTTCTCTCAGTTCCCAGCAAAATACTAGGCAGGATAATTATATAGAGAATCTCAAAAGCAGTAGACCACAAACTTAGGAAAGAACAAGCAGGATTTAGAAAGAACATAAGATGTGTAGATCATATATTTACCCTCAGGAACATTATAGAGCAGTGCTCAGAATGGCAAAGACAGCTGTACATTAATTTCGTTGATTTTGAAAAGGCTTTTGACAGTATACACAGGGACAGTTTCTGGAAAATACTGAGGACTTATGGAATTCCAAGCTGCATAGTGTCAATCATAAAAGGCCTGTACGCCAACTTTACGTGCAGCATTGGGCAGAGCAACCTAACCTTTAAAGTGAAGACAGGAGTACGACAGGGATGCCCCTTATCAACCACTCTATTTTTAACAGTCATAGACTGGGTGATACGCCAGACAACAGAGGGCAATCCAAGAAGAATAAGATGGACTAAATTTTCTACATTGGAAGATCTGGAATATGCAGATGACATTGCACTACTCGTACATTCACATCAACACATCCAGGACAAAACGGATAGACTTAATAAGTATAGCCAGCAGGTGGGCTTGAACATCCACCTAAAGAAGACAG
The DNA here is from genome assembly GCA_024509875.1 of Oreohelix idahoensis. Classification (NCBI taxonomy): domain Eukaryota; kingdom Metazoa; phylum Mollusca; class Gastropoda; order Stylommatophora; family Oreohelicidae; genus Oreohelix; species Oreohelix idahoensis. The sequence continues at coordinate 78,967 of JAMPIV010010786.1, read as the reverse complement.
AGGTCATGACGCTAAATGTGAGCAACCCTGAGCCCATATGAGTAAGGAATCAGCAACTGGAACAGACAGATGCCTTCACATACCTAGGATGCATAGTAACACCAGACGGCGGAGCAAGCACAGACATCAACAACAGAATAAACACAGCAAGAACAGCCTCTTTTAGTCAACATCTGGAAGTCCTCTCAGTACAGCACAAGCACAAAACTAGGATTATATCAGAGCTGTGTGCTTTCTGTGCTTCTCTATGGCGCGGAGAGCTGGAGAGTCACAGAGAAGGAAATGTCGAAATTGTCCTCTTTTCCCACAAAATGCCTAAGAAATATTCTCCGAATACCATCACCAACCAAGATCTGCTTACTCGGAGCAAGCAAGAGGACATGCACACCATCATAGCTGGCAGACGCTGGAGCTGGGTTGGCCATGTCCTCAGAAGAGACCCCGGTGCCATCACAAGAACAGCTATGCTATGGACCCATGAAGGAAAACGAAAGAGAGGCCGACCAAAAACAACTTGGTGGAGGACTGTGGAGGCTGAGATGCAAAGAATGAACGAGAGTTGGGGCACTGTACGAAGGATGGCCGCCGACCGAGCAAAGTAGAATCAATTTGTTTTTGCCCTACAAAACGCCACCAGGCGTAATGTCCACTGACTACTTTGACGGTCGGCGGCTAAGGATAAAAAAAGAAGAAGAAGAAGACTCTCATTATGTTACATCTGTCATTATTCTCATTATGTTACCTCTGTCAATGCTCTTCATTATGTTACCTGTCAGTACAATCATTATGTTACCTCTGTCAGTACTCTCACTATGTTACCTGTCAGTACTCTTCATTATGTTACCTCTGTCAATACTCTTCATTATGTTACCTGTCAGTACAATCATTATGTTACCTCTGTCAGTACTCTCATTATGTTACCTGTCAGTACTCTTCATTATGTTACATGTCAGTACTCTCATTATGTTACCTGTCAGTACTATCATTATGTTACCTGTCAGTACACTCATTATGTTACCTGTCATTACACTCATTATGTTACCTGTCAGTACACTCATTATGTTACCTGTCAGTACACTCATTATGTTAGCTTACTGTGTTACCTTTATCATGGCGCGCTATTTTATGCTACCCATTTCAGGAAGTTTTGGAAGCGCGAAGGCAGACTTCGACCTTGACTCTCTGTTTGACAAGTCGCCAGACAGTGCGTATGCCGATGCGTGAGTAAATAACATTTCGTTTTGTTTGTCTAACTCACTAATTTGTTTTTTCGATTACTTCTAATGTAAATATTTTATTACGTTACAAATTATGCTCTCTCTCTCTCTCTCTCTCTCTCTCTCGCTCTCTCTCTCTCTCTCTCTCTTCTCTTCTACGTCAACCATCCTCTCAAGAAAGAGACAATGTATTTGACGAAATCTTTCTCAATTCTGATTTACACTTGTATGTTCGTCTAGGTTATGCTGATTGACCAGCATGTATGTAGTCTGACTTACAAGTCAAGTGGATCGGTTACTCTAACAAAAACAATCTACAGAGTTCTAAAAAATTATCACACCAAAAGTCCACCTGCCTTGTATCACACCAAAGTCCACCTGTCTTGTATTAAACCAAAATCCAAATGTCTGTCATCACACCAAAGTCCACCTATCTTGTATGATACCAAATCTGGCTGTCTTGCATCACATCAAAGTTCACATGTCTTGTAACACGCCAAAGTCCACCTGTCTTGTATTACGCCAAAGTCCACCATTATGGTATCACGTCAAGTCCACCTGTGTTGTATCAAACCAAAGTCCACCTGCCTGGTATCACGTCAAGTCCACATGTCTTGTAACACATTAAAGCTCACATCTGTCTTGTATCACACCAAAGTCTACCTGCCTGGTATCACACCAAAGGCCACATGTATCACATCAAAGTTCACCTGTCTTGTATCACACCAAAGTCCACCGGCCTGGTATCACACCAAAGGTCACATGTCTTATATTACATCAAACTTCACACGTCTTGTAACACGCCAATGTCCACCTGCCTTGTATCACGTCAAATCCACATGTCTTGTAACACGCAAAATCCATCTGTCTTGTATCACACCAAAGTCCACCTGTCTTATATTACACCAAAGTCCACCAGTCTTGTATCACACCAGAGTCCACCTTTCTTGTATCACGTCAGGTCCACATGTCTTGTAACACGCCAAATCCACCTGTCTTATATCAGACCAAAGTTCACCTGCCTGGTATCACACTAAATGTCACATGTCTTGTATCATATCAAAGTTCACCTCTGTCTTGTATCACACCAAAGTCTACCTGCCTGGTAACACACCAAAGTTCACCTGTCTTGTATCACATTAATGTATCTGTAATGTTTCAGCGAAGTTTGTAATGTTTCCTAGCTGTTTATAATGATTCAACGCAGTTTGTAAGGTTTCAACGCTGTTTGTAACGTTTCAACGCTGCTTATAATGTTTCAACGCTGTTTATCATGATTCAACGCTGTTTGTAATGTCCGAGTATTGGTATAGACAAATATTGATGTAGTATGAGTTTATCTTCTACAATGTTTGTTTTTTTATTTGTTTCTTGATCTGACAGTTGCATACATGTGGGCGTAGAGTATCAAGCAGAGCTACCAGAGTTCAAAGGTCAGCGTTTTACTGTATCACATCATCTTCATCAATCATCCCATCAACGATCAGTTGCTGTATCATATCATCAGCTACTTCTACAAACCATGAATTACTTCTTCAAATGCTCGAATACTCGGGCAAACCATCAACTGTTCGAACAAAATATCTAAGACTCCAACAAACTATTTACGACTCAACCAAACCATCATCTTACCCGTGTGTTACCGGGGCCCAAAAGGGGAGCAAAGAATAGTAACACTGTCCCTTGCCAAGCAATTCGTAGAAGGCGACTAAGGAGGGTTGGGCATGGGGCCGGTTACCCCATCCTGTAAAAAAATTTAAACCACAAAAAACTTCAACAAATATGGACAAGTCAAATAAAGAAAATAAAACACAGCCATCCAAGACAGGGGAAGGTCCTCTCGCTGGGAGGCGTATGATGCAACACAGAGAAAGCCGAAAGGAGTCTGTGTTGCTGACTAACCTTCTTTCTTCTAGGAGAACTTCCAGATTTGGCACCTGGAATGTTCGGACATTAAACGAACAAGGGAAAGTGGCGCAAGTAGCAGCAGAAATGAGGGAATACAAAATCGAGGTTCTGGGAATGTGTGAAACAAAGTGGAAGGGGGTAGACAGGAAGAAACGCATCACAGGTGAATTGGTGCTGTCCTCAGGACATGAAGACGAAAGTTCACACCACAGTGAAGGCGTAGCTCTTATGTTATCTAAAGAAGCACAGAAAGCACTCATTGAATGGGAAGCTGTTGGACCCAGAATAATAACAGCTACTTTCAAAACAGCTAAAAAGAAAATTCATGTAAATGTCATCCAATGTTATGCACCAACTAATGACAAAGAAGAGTCTGTGAAAGAAGCATTTTATACTAAACTACAGGAAATTATGGATAAAGTAAAAAGAAAAGACATCACAATTTTGATGGGTGACATGAATGCAAAGATAGGTACAGTCAACACCGGATTTGAAGAAGTCATGGGAAAACATGGGCTAGGAGTAATGAATGAAAATGGAGAACTATTCGCAAACTTCTGTGCTTCAAATCAACTGGCTATAGGAGGAAGCATGTTTCCACATAAGAGAATACACAAGGCAACATGGATATCACCAGACCATAGAACAGAAAATCAGATCGATCATATATGCATAAACAAGAAGTTTAGATCATCATTGCAGGATGTAAAGGTATATAGAGGAGCAGATGTGGCATCAGATCACCATCTTCTGATAGCCAAAGTAAAAATGAAACTCAAGAGATATGCAACAATGCAAAATTATAGACAACAGTTTAATGTAGGACAGCTAAGAAATCAAGAAACAAGAGACACATTTGCGGTCACAGTATCTAACAAATTCCAAGTGCTCCAACAGCTGGAAGATGTAGAGAATACAGAAGACTATTGACAGCAGGTCAAAACTGTATGGAAGGAGACGTGTGAAGAAATACTGGGGAAAAGGGAAAGACAACAAAAAGCATGGATAACAACAGAAACCATTAATAAGATAAAAGACAGAAAAAACAAGAAAGCAGAGTTAAACACAAGCAAAACCAAAAGTTCCAAAGCCAAGGCTCAAGAAGTGTACACAGAAGCAAACAAAGAAGTAAAAAGAAGTATCAAAAGAGACAAGAGGAAGTATATTGAGGAGTTGGCAAGAGAGGCAGAAGATGCTGCAGCCAAAGGAAATATGAGAGAACTGTATAGCAGCACAAAGAAGTTAACAGGGAAATACAAGCAAACAAGTTGCCTCATAAAAGACAAGAATGGGAAACTGCTCAGCAATATACAAGAGCAAATGAAGAGGTGGACAGAATATTTTGGGGACCTTCTCAATAGACCACCTCCACAAAACCCACCGGACATCCAGCCAGCAGAAGAAGAGCTACAAATTAACGGCGAAAGACCAACGAAGGAAGAAATAAAGAAAGCCATAAAGCTTCTAGGAGATGGAAAAGCATCTGGACCTGAATGCATTCCAGCAGAGGCCATCAAAGCAGATATCGACACGGCTACAGAGATGTTATATAAATTACTTGGTGAGGTCTGGGAAAAGGAAGAGATACCAGCAGAATGGAAGGAAGGATATCTGGTTAAGTTGCCTAAGAAGGGAAATTTACAAGAGTGCACAAATTATAGAGGAATAATGTTACTATCAGTGCCAGGAAAAGTATTAAACAGGAATATCCTTGTGAGATTAAAAGAGTCCATAGACAAGAAACTGAGAGATGAACAAGCAAGTTTTCGACAAAACAGATCATGTACAGACCAGATAGCCACTTTGAGAATAATAGTTGAACAAAGTCTGGAATGGAATTCACCACTATACATCGGATTTGTGGACTACGAAAAGGCATTTGACAGTGTAGACAGAGAATCACTTTGGAAATTGATGAGGCATTATGGAGTTCCCCTGAAGATCATTAATTTAATAAAGAAAACATATTAAGACATGACATGCAGAGTTCTTCATGAAGGACAGCTTACAGAACCGTTTGGGATAAGAACAGGAGTGCGACAGGGATGCCTCTTGTCTCCATTTCTTTTCTTGCTGGCAATAGATTGGGTTATGAGATCATCGACGACACACAACAGAAATGGAATCCAGTGGACTCTGACTAAGCAGTTGGATGATCTGGATTTTGCTGATGACTTGGCTCTTCTGTCCCATAACCGTAATCAGATGCAGGACAAATTGAAAACACTCGATGAGAGGTCACAGCAATTGGGTCTGAAAATACACAGCGAAAAGACAAAAATAATGAGAATAAATGCAGGTAATGATAACAGGGTTGAACATGAAGAAACACCAATACAAGATGTAGAATCGTACACATATCTTGGCAGTAATATAGACAAAGTTGACGGGACAGACAGCGATATCAAAATAAGAATACAAAAGGCAAAAGGAGCTTTCATTGCATTGGGAAATATATGGAGATCAAGAGAAATCAGATCCAACACAGAAATAAGAATCTTTAACTCAAATGTGAAGTCAGTCCTATTGTATGGCTCTGAGACATGGAGAACAACAAAGACAACAACCAAAAAGCTACAGACTTTCATAAATGGGTGCTTGCGTAGAAAAGAGGGATTAAAATGGTATGACAAGGTTACCAACGTGGAACTGATGACAAGAACTGGACAAGTGCCAGTGGAACAAGAGATGAGAAGAAGACGAAGGCGATGGATAGGACACACACTGTGGAAACATGTTGATAGCATTACAAGGCAGTCCTTGTTCTGGAACCACCAGGGCAAGAGAGGCAGAAGTAGACCAAGAAGCACATGGAGAAGAGAGTTGGAAACAGAGGTGAAAATGATGAGGAGAACATGGAAAGAACTTGAGATGATGGCACGTGACAGGAGGACTTAGCATGTGTTTGTTGAAGGCCTATGCTCCTTTGGGAGTGAAAGGTTATAAATGAATGAAACCATCATCTACTGCTACTCAACCAACACAAAAAACTACTCTACTGAACCATCAACTACTCCAACAAACCAAAAATTACTCAACCAAACCATCAACCTCTCCAATAAAGCATCAGTTATTTCATCACAATGGCTATTACTTGATCAGTCGTCAATGTTACATAGAGCTTATTATGCCATATGGATGTGAGGCATGAACAATTGAAAAGCAAACAAGATCCAGGAGATCAACGCGCTATGGTAACTGGTTACACCAATGGAAGAAACAAACGCACTTGAGGGGGAAAGAGGGGGCGGGGGGGGGGGGGAGGGGTGTTTGAGAAGTGGAAAGTTGGAACCCTTTGTGACAAGAGGAAAGTTGGAACTCCTTGCAACAAGAGGAGGGTTGTAACTCTTTGTGACAAGAGGAAAGTTGGAACTATTTGTGACAAGAGGGAAGTTGAAACTCTTTGTGACAAGCGGACTGTTGGAACTCTTTGTGACAAGCGGACAGTTGGAATTCTTTTTGACAAGCGGATAGTTGGAACTCTTTGTGACAATAGGACAGTTGGAACTCTTTATGACAAGAGGAAAGTTGGAACTCTTTGTGACAAGAGGAAAGTTAGAACTCTTTGTGACAAGAGGACAGTTGGAACTCTTTGTGACAAGCGGACAGTTGGAACTCTTTGTGACAAGCGGACAGTTGAAACTCTTTGTGACAAGCGGACAGTTGAAACTCTTTGTGACAAGCGGACAGTTGGAACTATGTGACAAGCGGACAGTTGAAACTCTTTGTGACAAGTGGACAGTTGGAACTCTGTGACAAGCGGACAGTTGGAACTCTGTGACAAGCGGACAGTTGGAACTCTGTGACAAGCGGACAGTTGGAACTCTTGGTGACAAGCGGAAGTTGGAACTCTGTGACAAGCGGACAGTTGGAACTCTGTGACAAGCGGACAGTTGGAACTCTGTGACAAGCGGACAGTTGGAACTCTGTGACAAGCGGACAGTTGGAACTCTTTGTGACAAGCGGACAGTTGGAACTCTGTGACAAGCGGACAGTTGGAACTCTGTGACAAAAGGAAAGTGGGAACTCGTTGTTCTTCTTTCTTCTTCTTTGATCCTTAACCGTCGACCGTCAAAGCAGTCAGTGGCCATCACGCTTTGTGGCGTCTTGTAGGGCAACAACAAATTGATTCCACTCTTATCATAGTAATGGGAGACCTCAATGAGAAAGTTGGAACACACAATATATATAATTAAAGAGTAATGGGGAAATGTGGCAGCGGAACAGTAAACGAAAATGGTGATAAATTAATAAGTTTCTGTAGCATTAACAAGCTGGTGATTGGAGGAACACTCTTTCCACACAAGGAAATTAACAAATCGAATGGGAATCACCAAATGCTTTGGATTCCAGGAAAAAAAGAAGCAAGATTGGATAACACCAGAAACATTAAACACCATAAAGATGAGAAAGGAAATGAAAAGAAAGAAAACAGAAGCGAAGTCCCCCAGGTTAAAGCAGCTTATAGCGAACAATACAGTCAGCTGAACAAGGAAGTTAAACGCCAAACCCGAGCCAACAAAACGAACGTCCGAGACGATCTTGCAAGACAGGCAAAAGAGGCAGCACTGAGAAATGAACAAAGTACAGTATACAAAATAACTAAATTCATCAGCGGAACTCGTTGTGACAAGAGGAAAAAATTGAAACGGTCAACTGCAGAGTTCATAGACATCAGTGGAGAGAAAGGGGTATAGAAAGACGTGATCGTCTGCGGCAGTCGGAATAGTACTTGCAGAAGCAGATCTCGAAATATTGATCAAGACGCGTTTTAGATGTGGTCTAGACAATCTACGTCGTGATAGCAGGGAAGAAAGACAACATAACTAATAAGACAGCCCTCAGTTTTTGAGTGAGAGTTGTTTGGGAATAGCGAGATAACAGCGAACGAACGAACGAACGAACGAACTTTATTTTCAAAGGGTTGAGAATTGGGCACGCAGGACAGTCTGACATTCTGCCCTTCCTTTCTCTCGTCTTTTATACTGGTTTCATTTATTCTCACATACATTTTACCCATCAACGAAGAAAGACAAGACAGCATTCTCTTTTTGTGAGAGAGTTGTGTGGGAATCGTTTCCCTGAAATGATAAAAAACATTTCCTGGAATTGAAAGAAAAAAAAAAGAACCAGACTGCAACAGAGAGAAAATCCATAGCGACAAAAAACATAGAGAAACATTCTCCACTCAACACCTGGACCCATGCATACACAGATAGGTCAGCAACAAATGCAGCAGAAAATGGAGGGGGCTCATTGGCAAAGGAAGGTGGATATCTACCTCAGCCTGATGCAAGCGTAACTTTCGAGGAGGCGAAGAGTTTTATCAGAATCAGATGAAGAAACAAATGGGACATAGAGCTTCCAAGTCACACACAAAATGATGCATGCTACCAGCTCAACAGAAGAGAACAAGTGGTAATCTTCTGACTCCGCGAACTGGTTACAACAGATTGAGATACCATGTATTCAACAAGCTAAAGATAGGAACTACCGATCTCTTGTAACTGTGGCACTGATAAAATGACTGCTGAACATCTACTTCAAAGTTAGCCAACTTATATGGAACAGAGAGTGTATGGCAAAGAAGAAGAAAAGGTGTGGGGAAGGCGAGATAACAGATAAGAAAGACAAGATAGCTTTCTGTTGTTGTGAGAGAGTTGTGTGGAAATGGCGAGCTAAATCTGTTATTGTAAAAGAAATGTGGGCAGGCTAAATTGTCTGTGGAAGAAAGCGTGAAGTTATTTCCATTGTTGTTTGCAAAGTTTTGTGATATTTGGTTCGTGTGTGTTTTCGTGAGTAGAATTTTGATTGACGTCGGTACGTAATAGTCGTTATAATTATCGTTTGGGCTAATTACGGAGAATGGTAGTACTACTGTAACTTGTCCGCTTCCATGACGTCTGCACAATACATTTACATGCTCTTGCGACGTTGGTTCATGTGACCATTTGCCTTAAATAATAAGGTTGTCAGCCCCGTGCACGCCTCTCACTGGTATATAATGATGACAAAAACAGATGAGTCTTACAGTACGAATAGCTTGGTTGAAAGTTGATGATGTCAGTCAAGGTCGTTGGGTCACCAAACCCAGGACTAGACAATCAACGGTCATGGTCTAATGCTTGACAATCTGCAGTCAAGACACAACAATGTAAAATAGTATCATGATAGCGGTGGGTGCTGGCCTATTAGTGTATCATCTAGCCATCACCTGGTGTACCCTCTCCCTCACCATGTAGTGCTATCATCTTCAATTCTTAACCTTTTGAAAATAAAATTCGTTCGTTCGTTCATCACCTGGCCAGTTTACCACCCATAGTAGTTGTATCATTTACGTGTTGAAAGTTGGTTGGTTGTACAAGTAATTATTTTACTACATCATGATAGGTTGATTGGTAGATTATATTATTGGTGATTTAAACGAATGATGATTAAAGTAAAATTGTTTCAGTCATTATTAATATGAATGTTTTATTTCTGTCCGTTTTAGCTGAGTCCTGTTTTGAGCAGTCCACGTCCCAAGATGATGATGTGACCAATCTTTTGTGGGCGCCATCTTCCCAGGGAGACAACGACGACATTGCAAGTAAGTTCTGACATTACCAGCCTGTCTCTGTCACGCGCGGCCTTGAAGTGTGAAGAAAGTTGTAGTCACATACTGAATAATGTCACAGGCTGATATTGATCTTGTTTGGGAACATAATCATCATGTGCAGGATACTGTAATAAGTTGTTTGATACTGTAATAACTTGTTTGATACTGTAATAAGTTGTTTGATACTGTAATAAGTTGTTTGATACTGTAATAAGTTGTTTGATACTGTAATAAGTTGTTTGATACTGTAATCATGTTCTGCAAATTACTATTACAAATAATATATCTATTTTCTGAGCCATTATTAATGTGGGAATTTGATAAGGTTCTTTCTTGTCTAAGGTGTAGCATTCTGACATAAAGAGGTTGCTGGCTCCATGCATTAGTTCCCCTTTTATGACATGCTTAGGAAACAGTAATTTTGTTTTTGTCTTCGTCTCAGACACACCTCATAGAGTAGGCTAATATTAAGCGATTATCGCTCCAAACTTGCTTTCTGATAAGTGTCGCTCAGTTATCCCTCTTGTTTGATGCTATCAACTCATTTTTGTGTGTATGTGTGATCTATTTCAGTGCATTACTATCAGGAGTTTTCTTGCAGCGCGGCGGTCAAGGGCAGTGGAAACAACCTGGAATATGCCTTACACTTACTACATCATTCTAAAGGGGACATCAACGTTAGTACTTTTGTTAGACAATATTTTGAGTTATTCCCATTTCTATTTAATGTAGCGCATCAGAACGATCGCACATCTGATATGCCCAGAAATATCATTTCATACATGACAAAGTAATAAGCTCACATTACATTATCAACACTCTACTATTATTACACTAAATAGACAACACAGAACTATCTTTATATTACAAAGACAACTCTAAACTATTCTCATATTATAATAACAACACTAAACTAGCCTTACATTACGCAAACAACACTAAATTATATCCTTACATTACACCAACATCACTAAACTATCCGCGATTTTGTCATTACAAATGAAGGTTTCTGTACTTGACAGGTTTGCATGACTATTAATGGCCACTAGAATTATGATCTGAAGTTGTTGTTGTTGCTGCAGGACATTTCCCAACATTTGTGGCACCGTTTTAAAAGATGATTGTGAGCACGTGAAGTCGATTCTATTTTATATTTCCTGGCCTGGTCCATGAGTAGAACTTGCTCGGACTTGTTGAACAAAAGTGTGCCTAAAATGTCTGACATCAAACGGTTTTCAAGCTGAAAAACATTTTAGTTCATTGTTAATGCTATAATATGTACGGTGTTAGATGATGATGATGAAAACGCATCATAAACAGTTTATCGATTAATCCAGAGTCATAGAAACTCTAGGAATGGATCCAGATATTGAGTCGTTGTCACTTTAGGAATTGATCCAGTTATAGACAGTTTAGGAATTGATCCGGATATGGAGTTATAGACAATTAGGAATTGATCCAGATAAAGAGTTATAGACAGTTAGGAACTGAACCAGATAAAAATTGTAAGACATTTAGGAACTGATCCAAATAAAGAGTTGTAGACATTTTGGAACTGATCCAGATAAAGAGTTTAGACATTTAGGAAATGATCCATATAAAAAGTTGTAGATATTTCGGAATTGATCCAGATATGGAGTTATAGACAGGAACTGACCCAGATATGGAGTTATAGACAGTTTAGAACTGATCAAGATATGAAGTTATGACACTTAGGAATTGATCAAAATATAGAGTTATAGACAGTTAAGATTTGAGCCGTATAAAGATTATAGACAGTTTGGGAATCCATCTGGAAATATGAAGTACCAGGTAAAATGTGTGTTTTTGAATCACGATCTATGTTGGTACTTGGCATGCCAAATTGGATGTTCAAATGACAGAAGAGATTTAGGAAGTCTACATCTGTGGTCTCGCTGATTGAAGAAAAGACACGCTGAAGGTAATCTTTGAGTTTAAGTAACCACAGGTGCGTGTAGAAGTGAGTCAAGGAGGAAATGCAGTAAGAAATTGATAATAAATGAGAGATTTGGGTGAAAATGATTTAAGAGGAACAATGATAGACGAAAATGTCATGCTTTAATCTGGAGAAAATATAACAAAATGATTCTATTGCTGAGGTCATGAGAGATGAACGACCGAACTTAATTTTCAAAGGGTTAAGAATTGGGCGCGTAGGCCCTTCCACTCTCACTTATCTTGCATAAAGGGAGCGAGTTATTTTCTTCACTAAAAACTATGCGACATTATTTTATTTTATTTTATTTGTGTGTGTGTGTGTGCGTGTGTGTGTGCGTGTGTGTATGTGTGTGTGTGTGTGTGTGTGTGTGTGTGTGTGTGTGTGTGTGTGTGTGTGTGTGTGTGTTTGGAACTTTAGTTAAATAATAAATACTTACTTTTTCAAAAAATAATAACATTGTGTTTTTGTCCAGGAAGCTAAACTTTCTCTCATGGCAGAGCCTCCTTTGTTGCCTGTTGGCCATCCTATGCTTGACTACAAATACCAGAGTAAGTACATCACTGGCTTGTTTTAAGTCTTGTAAACGTGAGTGTCATGCGCTCATGTGTTCTGTAAATGCCATTCCATCAAATACGTTATGCTGTCCCAGTCTCATGCCCTCGTAATGTCATTTTATCACTTATGTCTGAAATGTCATTTTTCAACATTGGTCATGCTATCACTGACGTCATGCTGTTACAAATATCAGGTCCTCACACTTGCATGCGGCCATCGATGTCTCACACACAAGTTCTACCACGCCATGTGTTATTCACACTTGTGTGTGGGTTCTACTTGAGTGAAGTCATATTATGTCATCATAGTATGTTGTTTTCTCTGATTTGTGTTAATGTCTTTGAAAATAGTTGGCCTCTTCAGTTTTCGTTGTTCTCACATGTTGTGTCACTTGTTGAGTTTCCTGACTGTACTGTAACGGCCTGTTGTAATTGTCACCCTGCCAAGTTGTCTGTTATTTGAGTTCAAGTTACTACAGGTTCTGTGTGCTCTCTGTGAGTACACGTTCATCGGTTACCCTGATTTACATATTCATCTGTTACCTGTACAGTTTACATGTTCATCTGTTACCATGATTTACATGTTCATCTGTTCCTCTGATTTACATGTTCATCTGTTACCCTGATGTACGTGTTCATCTGTTACCCTGATTTACATGTTCATCTGTTACCCTGATTTACATGTTCATCTGTTACCCTGATTTACATATTCATCTGTTGCCCTAATTTGCATGTTCACTTTTATCTTTCTAGTTTCAATGTTTTCGAATCTGACATGTTCGCTGTTCAATCTCGTCTTTCAGTCCGACATGTTTACTGATCTTTCTCTTACTTTAGTGTTTTAGAATGTCACATGTTTAGTGTTCTTTCTCTCACTTCATTGTTTTAGAATCTGACTACTGTTCTTTCTCTCACTTCATTGTTTTAGAATCTGACTACTGTTCTTTCTCTCACTTCATTGTTTTAGAATCTGACTACTGTTCTTTCTCTCACTTCATTGTTTTAGAATCTGACTACTGTTCTTTCTCCCAATTCATTGTTTTAGAATCTGACGGCTGTTCTTTCTCGTACTTCATTGTTTTAGAATCTGACATGTTTACTGTTTTGTCTCTTACTTCATTGTTTCTAAATCTGACATGTTTATTGTTCATTGTGTTACTTCAATGTTTTAAAATGTGACATGTTTACTGTTCACCATTTTGTTTCACTAGCTGAGATGTTCACTTTCGTCTACTGTTCACTCGTGTTTCAGAATCTGATGCATGGAGCTCTAAAGAGATGGCGAGATTTTACAAAGCTATTTTTATTCACGGAAAAGATTTTTACAAGGTGTCCAAAGACGTAAGTTGAGCTGCATTGGTGATAATGTTAACACGTTTCTTCTGCTGATTGGTTGTTAAGACAATCTCTAGATGCGTTTTCGTTGTGTTTAGTGTTTAGACCTGGACAAGTTTGGAAGCTTGTCTGACAAATTTAACAAAGAGAGAAATATGCAGACTGGTTGTCTTTGTTGACTTCATGTTTCTGTTAAATATTATCTTGTCAGTTTAGAATGTTAAGTTGTCAAGTATTACAACGATGGTTATTAGCGTTAGGTATGATGTTGAATGTTAGCATTCTCACAGCTGCACGTCGAGTAGACATGATCAGGAAGCCGGAAATTAGATTAGTTAAAAATATATAAGAAAATAATAATAACAAGTCAGTGACACAAACAACAACAACAACGACAGATGTAAACATCAGGCCTGTCTATGTGACACTTGATGTTTATATGACAAGTGTTGTCGACATTACACGTGCTGTCTGTACAAACAAGTCATTTACGAGATCAAAACAACAATGTGATGACCTTAAATCAACAATTGTCACAAACAGTAAACTCAGATTTACATTATATCATGTTATGATTTATTACACATAATACTTGATGTATATTAAATATTATCATTTTAAATAAAACGTTATAAAATGTTACCATATACAGTATTACCATCGCATTAGAAATCGTTTCTCCAGTTATTTTTTTCCATGTGAAATCTGTGACAGGTGGAAACACAATCTGTCAAACAGTGTGTACAGTATTATTACTTGTGGAAGAAGATTTGTCCTAACGGCTACAGAGATCTACGATCATGGGTCAGTAAGCAAAGCTCCCACAACGCCTCCAACATCTACAGCACCAACAACGTCCACAACACCCGCGGACATGCGCTGAAAGTAGCAGAGGCAGCAGCGGCTGAGATGGCAGCACGGACAGCAGCACGGACAGCAACACGGACAGCAACAGACATCAGCGAATCTCAGCCCGTGGTGGCCAGTACAGCACTTCCTATCGAAGGAGTGGAAGATCACATGGATTCTGTGAAGTCAGACAACTGTAGTGTGACCTGTGAGAAAGCTGAGACAACACACAATGTAAGGCCAAGTTTTAGGATAACAATAAATAATGTTTCCGATTTTATGTATGGCTATTGTTGACATTGAAATAAATTATTCATGAATTAAAATCGCTTCTGAAGGAGGATGGTGCTACTTTAGCTAATCCTTATACAGAAAGCCTGTGTCGAAGGATTTAAATGTAATGTGCTATTACCGTGTTTTTTTTTTTTTTTTTTTTTTTTTTTTTTTTTTTTTTTGTTAACTTATTTTTCATGATAAATTAGTCAACCTCATACACATCCACACAATAGTCACCCCTTGACGACAAGTAAAATGTTCTTGTATGTTCTAAAATAAACATACAAGCTAGCACTAAGAAGCAGACATAACTTATTTTTGTTGTTTTAATTTGTCTTCCAGTCGGTGCTAGACCCCGCTGTTATCAGTGGCAACTGTAAACCCCAACCATCACCGACCGTGGGGCCCATTCTACTATATCCTTGCACTTTTGAGGATTGTCACACGGTGAGTCAGTTTTCACGGTTGCCGTTTGTGTCCACATTTATTATTATGTTGTCCTAGCTGTGTCCTATGCTGGCTGCCGTGTTACTTTATAAATAAGACTGCAAGTCCAATGTTTAAGTTAATTTGTTATTGTTGTTCAGAATCGACATCATTCCACTCCAGACAAATCAATAGGTGCTACCTCAACAAACCTCGAAGGATATGGACGCTAATTGTTCCTGTTGCATGCTAGTTGTACAAGTATATACGACGGATGCATCGTCTCATACGTTCATCCCTGCTGGTCTTGCACGTAATGCCAAACTCCAGCAATCTTAGCCTTGATGAGTCATCAATTACAGTGTCATTCTCTAATAGGCGATCATTCATTGTCCTCAGTATCTCTCCCTTGTCCATATCTAACACACCTACTATAGGTGTTCTTGAAGCTAGTCTATCAGCTCTTTATCGGCCGCGTACTCCTGCATGACCAGGACAGTAGATCCACACCAGTTCTTAAAGATTCGAGGCTTCTTTGGAGGTTTTCCATTTATGCCGTAGCCATCCATTTTGGATCTTCCGAAGCACGGACTGAGAGTCTCACACAATGACTGCCCTTGTTAATGAAGTTTCAGACAACAACCTTAAAGCCAAAGTAGCGGCCTCTACCTCCATCCTCATGCTGGAGGTTGTTGTCATGTAAGCCCCGCTATGTTCAGCGACGATCATGCCCTTAACTCTAGCCGTAAAGTCCCCATCCATATTTCTCACCACCCACTACAAACTCATCAGTGTACACAATGGCATCATCACCCCGGCATCATCACTTATCAGTTGATCAATTTTTAGCTCTGTTTTCCCACTGCCCCTTGCTCTGCTTTTTCTGCCATGACTGATGATGACCTATTGGCAGGTCGTCAAGTTCTCACCTGACTTACTCCACTCTTCCCCCTTGAATATATTTTCAAATGAGGTCATGCATGATATCCCCTCTTTATTCTTGCTACCTTAATGTCAGTCACGTTCCTGTGTTGGGCGTGCCTTTTGTTTGTGGCTACTCGCACATAGGCTTTTATTTGAGCCATCGCATATCTGGATTTAATCAACAGCAACTCCAGCATGTACTGCATTGTCACAATGAGAGTATCTCAGATACAGCCCACGACTAAACGCATCCTTGAGTTAAAATGTCATATCCCATTCCGTGATAACTGACTATAGAATTACGCCCCTGAGGTGACATCCATCAACGGTTTTTTTTTTCTTGTGTTCCGACGTTTTCTCCTCTCTTCTGCTTGCCATGAGAGCTTCTTTTCGCCCATCTGAAGTGGTGCCGTAGAGAGCATCGCTACTTGGTGCTTCATCCTCTCAGGTTGCTAGATTTATTTCCAGTACCCTCATGTCACGCTTGCACACAACTTTGAACCTCAGCTGCTGTCGCCCAACTGTTCTTCTGCCATCTGCTAGTTGGCCATAGAAGATATCTTTTGGGATGCGACCATCTTCCTTATGGCGGACATGGCCAAGCCAACGTAGTCTTTGCTGTCTAAGCAGTGCATACATGCTTTGAAGGCCCAGCACGTGACAACACCTTGACATTTGTCACTACCTTTCCAAGAAATGCCAAGGATGTGGCGTAGGCTTCGCAGATGGAAGGCGTTCAGCCTTCTTTCTTGCTTAGCATAGGTTGCCCAAGTCTCGCTGCCACATAGGAGTGTGCTGGTAACGCATGCGTTATATACCGCAGCTTTGGTCTTCGTTGTGAGTTTGGAGTTTCCACAAACACACGTTGTGAGGCGGGCAAATGCGACTGCAGCTTTGCCAATGCGGCTATCAATTTATGTTCCCAGAGAGCATTTGTCGTTGATGGTAGACCCCAGGTATGTGAAATGGTGCACCTCTGCCAATTTAAAGTATCGATAGTGATAACTGGTGCAGCACCCACATCCTGCCCCAGCACATTTGTTTTCTTTAAACTTATTGTGAGACCAAAGTCCCTGCATGCTAGGGTGAGGCGATTCATCAATATCTGTCGCTCCTGTTGTGACCCTTCTGATTTTTTTTTCTTTCAGTCTTGGGAGGTTAAACAGTCGGCCATCTGACCTAGTTTGAAGGCATATTCTTTCAGTAGCATATCTGAATGCATGTTTCAAGAGCAAGGCAATGAAGATTCCGAAGAGGGTCGGAGCCATGATGCAGCCTTGTTTAACGACATTGCGTATGTCAAAGGGCAGTGATGTGCATATAGGACTGTTCCCTTCATGTCTTCATGGAATGACTTTATCATTTCCTGAGTACATGTCATTTCTTTTCAAATACATGTTTATAGATAAGACGCTGTGAGCAATAGTTGTAACTAATATCTTCATACATCGATGTTTGAGTATTTGTTGTTACTAATATCTTCATACATCGATGTTGGAGTATTTGTTGTTACTGATATCTTCATACATCCATGTTTGAGTATTTGTTGTTAATGATATCTTCATACATCGATGTTTGAGTACTTGTTGTTACTGATAACTTCATGCATCCATGTTTGAGTACTTGTTGTTACTGTTATTTTTAAACAGCCATGTTTGAGTACTTGTTCTTACTGATATCTTTATACAACCATGCTGATTATAAAAGAAAATAGTGCTTGTTTCTGAAAGCGATGTATCTGTCAAAATAAGTTATGTACACATTTCTTGAATATTAAGAATGAAATGCATTAAGGCATTTAAAATACAATTAACACGGGCTTAAAATAGGACACTGGTTTCTGAATGACGTGTAAGGGTTGTTAGGTGTTGTTGTTCCCAGCTGAACAATCTGTTTGTTGTTGTTGTTCCCAGCTGAACAATCTGTTTGTTGTTGTTGATCACAGCTGAACAATCTGTGTTCTATAATCAACACTTTTATTGTGTTATTTACCTCCAGGTGTATCGCTCAATGAAAAGTTTGAAGTGTCACATGCGCAAACACAAGAAAAAATCACAGTCCAGCCCTAGTACGTCACCTCTGACTCCGGTTTATGACCAGGGTGGAGAAGAGAGTTTTCCATGTCAGCTGTGTGACAGGTAGGTCGGGTAGTGCATTAGTTACTGTGATTGTTATCTTCACCACTTGTCGGTCACTGTAAGTTACTTGGTAATATACTGTACAGACGTAATACAAATAGCACAAGTTACTTGTTAATATAACGTACAGCTCCAATATAAACATCGCAGATTAATAACTTGCTAACATACTAAATATATATCTAACACAAACATAGTTTGTTAATTTGTTAACAGAATTTTAAAGAGTGTAAGTTAGCACAAAATGAAGAAACTCACTTTTAGCAGGAAGTAAATCTTGTAATAAAAGTCACACAGATGACTTATTAGTATAATGAAAGTCAATGCTAGGTCATAATTTAACCTGTTTGTCTATTTTTAGCTTCAGTAGTCTCCAGTCACAACCAATGTTTTCTTCTCTTTTTTGTAGGGTGTTTCCCAAAGTAAAAAGTCGCAGTGCTCATATGAAAAGTCACAAGATGGAAGAAAAAAAGCTAAAAAGACCAGAGAATATTTGAGTTAGCTGTTAACAGGGGGAAAATCTGGAACTATGTGTCACCTTGTATTTTAGCAACAGATGATAGATAATAGGGCATTACACTCAGGAATTATTGGTTTTTTTGTTTAGTCATTAAGATGCTGAAAGTACTTCAGGTGTTTGATATGACAGGTGTGTACAATTGTTCACATTTTCCACACATAAAGATGTTTTGCTCATAAAATACTGGAGAATTTATTCTCCTCTCACATTGAAGTTTTCGATATTAACAAGAAAACCAGTAACAACTAACATAACCAGACGTTCCTGCATTTCAGACCAGGAACAATAACTCCAGTCTTGAAGTTAAATGGTCACAATAACTCATAAAAAAACTTGACTAGTATGTTTGAAGTCTCTAACACTTCACTCCTTCACTTCATTTCTGCTACGGGACTACATTTATCTATTTACTTCGAGTCACATGACCAGATAAATTGTTGTTGTGTCAGTCCCGTTCACAGTCCAGCCATCAGTCTGGTAGTTATCATAAATTGTTGTTAGGTCAGTCCCGTTCACAGTCCAGCCATCAGTCCTGTAGTTATCATAATTTGTTGTTGGGTCAGTCCCGTTCACAGTCCAGCCATCAGTCCCGTAGTTATCATAATTTGTTGTTGGGTCAGTCCCGTTCACAGTCCAGCCATCACTCCTGTAGTTATCATAATTTGTTGTTGGGTCAGTCCCGTTCACAGTCCAGCCATCAGTCATGTAGTTATCATAATTTGTTGTTTGGTCAGTCCCGTTTACAGTCCAGCCATCAGTCATGTAGTTATCATAATTTGTTTGTGGGTCAGTCACGTTCACAGTCCAGCTATCAGTCCTGTAGTTATCATAATTTGTTGTTGGATCAGTCCCGTTCACAGTTTAGCCATCAGTCATGTAGATTGCATAATTTGTTGTTGGGTCAGTCCCGTTTACATGCCAGCCATCAGTTCAGTAGTTATCATAATTTGTTGTTGGGTCAGTCCCGTTTACATTCCAGCCATCAGTTCAGTAGTTATCATAATTTGTTGTTGGGTCAGTCCCGTTCACAGTCCAGCAATCAGTCATGTAGTTATAATTTCCCTTAGCGCGCCTCAGGGAGCAAGGAGCCACCATTGCAGCTGGTCCCCAGGAAGGCTGCACCAAGCGTTCACATGCTCTTGCTGTTGTGGTTTATGTGGCTATTTGTTTTATATGATGAAAATTACACAACTTCATATTAGTGGTCTTGTCAGACATACCTGATTGTGCAGTATTAGTTCCATGTTTCATATGGAGCTAAAAAAAAAGGGGGGTGGGGGGGGGGGGGGGGGAGGGGGGGGGGGGGAGGGGGGGGGGGGAGGGGGGGGGGGGGGGTGCGCGGGTGGGAAGTGATAAAGATGAACTTCTTTGTACTTCATGCTTCAATATTTGTCGATCGATATTTCTTTTGATCTGTGTGAGTGTGTGTGTGTGTGTGTGTGTGTGTGCGTGTGTGTGTGTGTGTCTGTTCTAGAGGTAACACATCCAAGTTGTTCCTACATTGTCGTCGGGGCTTTGTTGCTTAGCATGTCTTCCAGTTCCACAGGATTGTAGCGGGTATCGAGGCTTCTGTTAAGTTCTTCTGTGTCCTTTAAGTACCAAATACAGTTCACTAGGTGATGGTTAAATTTTATTTCCGGGTCAAGCATGTCTTCCGCACCGGGTCTTTGAGGGTGAATGTCAAAATGTGTACGTGTTTTGAGTCTCATTGTCACTAGTGTACACAAGCTACGATTATCGCTGTGACGACGGTGTACACAGACTATAAATGTACGCTATCTTATATAGAGGATGGTTGTAAAGTTTGTATGTAATGTATATACACAAAGTCCACAAAACCGACATCATATCAGTGATATTATAAACACGCATATGTCTTTTATAAATTATGGCTTGGATTAGATGTGTCATTCGTGAAATATTTTTGTCACGAACACGATATTTGATCCTCATAAAATGTGGACTTGTGGTGAAGCGATGTCGCTTATTTGTTGAGTTGACAGGTTGTCTTTTAATTGATGATTGTCTGCATTTAGCTGTCAAAATATGTCTTGTAATAATTCTTGTTAGCTATTAAAAAAAATTAATATGTACCATGATTGTTTTTAAAGTGATTTACTTATGTTTGTTGATGTGTACGTCAGTTTGTGGACATATTTGTTACATTTTGTTGTTGTGTATAACATGTATAAAGTAGATGCTACATGGCGACTTACTGTTAGCTAATGTGTGAACATCGCCTAGGTGTTACTAATTACTGTTAGCTAATGTGTGAACATCGCCTGGGTGTTACTAATTACTGTTACCTAATGTGTGAACATCACCTAGGTGTTACTAATTACTGTTACCTAATGTGTGAACATCACCTAGGTGTTACTAATTACTGTCAGCTAATGTGTGAATATCGCCTAGGTGTTACTAATGCCTGTAAAGAGATAAAAGAATAGTACACCAGGCATGTCTACTGAGACGACTAGGGAGGGTTGGGCGTGAGGTTGGTTACACCAACCTATAGAAAAGTAAAGCCCCCAACAGGCAGATATGTGAACAAAAGCAGGTAATTGAACTCAGTATTCCAGGACGAAGGCCCTCCGCCGAGAAGGATAATGATGCAATAACTGAACAGAGTCGGAATTAAACATACTGCGCAAAACGTAATGGAAGGGAACACAGGAGAAACAACTGTATTCAGAATGTATTCTAATGCTGTCCAAGAAATAAAAGGCACTTTTGGGATGCGAAGCAAAGGGGACCCAGAATAAAATTAGCAACTGTCACTAAAGATGAATATCATCTACTGTTACAGTCCAAATAATAACAAAGAATAATTTTACATCGACATTAAAAATGTCACGGATAGAAGGAAAGGAAAAGTTAATACTAGCTTGAAGGATGATATGAATGCCAAGATGGGAGCAGCCAAAAAAAGGCTTTGGAGACATTATGGGAAAGGATGGTTTAGAGATAGAGAATGACAATGGAGACGGATTCATAAATATTTTTGTTTCACATCAGCTTGTTATATGAGGAATCATATGTTCACATACACTACTGCATAACGCAACATTGGTATAACCAGAACACAGGGCAGACAATAAGATTGATCATACTGGCCCAAACAATAAGTTTAGATCTTTATCAGACATAGTTAAAGTATGTAGAGGAGCAGATGTGGCATCAGATCGCCGTCTTATCAGCCAAATTTAGAGCAGAACCTCGGAAGATGTACAGTGACGTATTGCTACATACATGAGCTCAATGTGAGATATCTCAGAAGAAAAAGCACAAAAGCTGACTGCTACAATATCCAATAAGTCCAAGTGTTTCAGTAACAAGTAGACGAAAAGAAATTACAGAAGGCCACAGGCAAAAGATCACACATATTAGCTGGGCCGAAGCTCTGGCGGTACGAGCAGTGTGGCCATACTAGAAGCCGACTTTAGGGAAGTGCCAAAATGTATTTTTTCTTGAAATTATAAAAAAATATTAAAATTTTAAAAGAAGAAGACAAATGAAACTATAAAAAAAATAGACACAGTGAACATGATTTCCGGAAATGACATAGTGCTCAAACTTAATAGCCTAAAATTAAGCCTCGTTATAGTACATTCAATACTGTACGGGTGTTGGGAGCACCATCACGTGACCTCACACCACCTTAAAAAAATCTCGAGGGCCGGCTCTCCATGTACGCTATGACGATGCGGAGAAGTTTTTGGAAACAGCAACGCCAACAGTAGAAGTACCAATGAGATCAAACAAGATTAGAAGGCACATTTCAACAGAAAACAAATCCAAAAGCCCGAAAGCGGGAGCTCGTGAAATATACGTAGAAGTAAATACATTAAGCATGGGAACATACAAGAGGACATACAGTAACGAGTTGGCAAGAGAGGCAGTGAAAAGTGCATCCAGATAAAATATGTGAATCTCTACATCAACACTAACAAACAAACAGTAGCCAATATATCAGTCTTATTACCAACAGGGAAAGTAGACAGTCAAACAGTCTTATTACAAACAGGTATAGCAAATTTAATTGCTTAGTTACTGTTAAGACCGATTGTAGCCACCACAATGTTAAAGCTGAATGTAGGAGGTCAACCTGGGCTGGTGAAGTACAATGTTGTCCAGTCCCGATGTTGTGGTGTATTTTATTTGGGTCAGGTCACCAAATGTTGGGGCGCTGACAAGGTGCAATGTTGACACAAATTCAAACGCCATACAAACAGCCAAACGTGTAGTACTGTAGATGTATATAGGTTGACGTGGTGGGTGAGTGAGTAGACATCAGACACAGAAATCGCGAACGTGTATAGGATCTTGATAGGTACACAGGACACTCACTCCATCACATGTAGAAATCAATTAAGTGTTGGTAACGACTGATGACCTTTCAATCATTTAATACGAGACATACACTGACATCACGGGTACAGTCAATTGACAAGGTTGCGAAACATCACATACATGATAATAGTTGACGACGTTTTTTTATCCATACATCTTGGAACATTTAATAGAACAGAACGTCAATGGCCTGTCAATCTATGTTCTGATAGTATTGTATCCCACGTCTAACTGACTAAACGCGTCATTTACAACAAGTAGACATGCCGCACAGAAAGGGGCGGTCTCTCAATTATTTGGCAATAATCTTTGGTTCCTCTGACATCATCTGACAGGAACTTCTTCTGGCGAAAATACAAGTCGCAGGTAGCGGTCTTTTATGGCGACTAAATCAGGCCGCAAATAGCGGGCTTTTATGATAAGTTAACCTCTGTGTTATCACCTGATAGCAAGGCATATCAGTCCATGCCAATCTTACCGCCTGAGTAGCTGGATCCAAAATCATCCTATCTTCCCTGAGTTTCTTTCATCAATTAAGACGTATTAGTCTTGGATTCTATAATGGGGCACATATAGTGGGCTCTGCATATCATATAGTCTATAGCTCTGCCAGCAAAAATGTCGCCTCAAAATTGTCAATCACTCTTATATGCAGACATCATCAAATCTGCAGATCAGGTCATAACGAGAAGATCTAAAATGTGTATTTTACCTTGACAGGATCCCAGGAAAAACACTAGAACACAACATTTGCCATCCTTTGGCGTATCGAATAAACTTGGGGGAAATCACTGACATTTCTAGTCACACCGAGGACATCTCTTTCCCAAGATAATAGCAGAGAAGTTTATTCGGACCTCCGTCCGCACAGACAAACTCAGGTCGACTCCCAGTTCGGAAGTCTCTCGATCCGCGCCCAAAAACGTTGCGCTTGTGCCATAAGCACAGTCCTGAGTAGAACTAATACCGTCCAGGGCGTTTCCCCGAAAAGCGAGGTTTAATCGCTCTTTTATGGACATGTAAATAGCGTCTTTAGGAATGCCAACTATTTAAGACATTTCTTTGAACCAGGTCAACATCGATCCTTATAAGGATATGAGAATATGACAAGAGAAGATAATCACTAATCTAACCTGTTACTGAAAAGTTAATAGACAGTTATCTCTCTTAGATCATCAACAAAAATCAAACAAGTTGAATTCTATAAAATATAGGCAAAAATTACAGTAACAGTTTACCGGAACCCCCCGGGAAAAAAATGAAACATTTTTTTTTTTGGAAGTACATCAATGAGCGAGATACGACAAGCTCATAACGCATGGATGATGCGCCGATGATATAAAACGCCAAAATGTCAGGCTCAATCGACGCATAATGGGGCGTCAGGTGAGAACAAAAGATATCTCACCAGGTAAGAGAAACTATTTTCTCCATGTATATACACATCCGCGGAGGTGCCACCAAAGAACTCTAAATTGCAGGCAATGTTACAATGCAAACAAATATTACATACATATTAAAAAATATAATCTCACATAGCGGAGTCATTACCTTAATGTAATTTTAACAGGTAATCTCCTGGAATATAGTGATATAAGTTATCATAACTAAACTTAATGTGCTTTATTACAATTCTGAATACACAGATATATTTATGAAAACACCTGAAGTTGCAATCCGAAGATCAATCCAATACTTCATTCAGGAGGGCACATGTAAGAGGCGTCCAAAGGGTAAGCTTGGACATTCTAAGACATAACAGGAGCTCTTTATAGGTTCCCCAAAATACAGCACTGGTTTGCTGAGAAGAATACAAATAACACAATTCGTAGAATGTTATAATGTACTATAGTCAATACTACATTTCTAAGTATTAAATGTGGCCGTATTAATTTCCGACCTTTATATCGTGCAAACTAAACCTTCCTCCGTTATACCAGACATGGTAACAGAGAAAGAAATCGCTTAATTTACAATTCTAAGGTGAAAACATATATGGTAATATATATTGTAATAGTAAAGAACTGTCATAAGTCTAGATGTGTATCAGGAAATCTAGGACACAAGAGTTAAGTGGAGTCATGTGGGCATCTAGACAGTATGTCTGCCATCACATTATCCGAACCACGGATAGCTCGTACCGTGAAATGAAAAGGTTTTGAAGAGCAATGGTATATCGAGTGGATCTCGAGCTCTTCAAGTTCTTACTCTGAATAGCTGTAAGAGCTTTATGGTCGGTTTCCACAATGAAATGCGCGCCAAGAAGGAATCTTTGTAGCTTAAGGATTGACCAAACCATAGCCAAAAACTCACGGTCTAGAACCGAGTAATTCCTTTCTGCCGCAGAGATTCTGAATACTCCTGCATTAGTGCCGCCCCGATCCCCGTGGATGAGGCTTCACTACGAAAAACAAAAGTCTTATCAGTAGTAGGTACCCTTAAGATAGGGGAGATAAGAATAAAGTTTTAATCTGATCCAATGAAGACTGGCATTCTTGGGACTAGCGCACCATATTAGGAGATCCTTTCTTCAATAGGGTTGAAGGAGGTAACGTAATAGAAGACAGATTCGGAATGAATCTTCCGTAGAATTGTTTTAAACCTAAGAGACTACGCACTTGCTTTTTCGTCTTAGGAATAGAAATGTTTAGTATCTTAGAAGTGTTGTGGTCCTCTGTCTTCAAGAGACCATGACCAACACGGTGACCCAGGAAAGAAATTTCACTAAACCCAACAAAGACTTTAGAGGGTTTTGCAGTCAAATTATGCTCACGTAGAGTAGACAGTAATTCATATAAACCCAAATAGTGATCTTCCCATGAATCACTGAAAAGACAGATATCGTCCAAGTATGCAATGACATCTGAGCGATATGAGAGAATTCGACGCAACATGCGTACGAAAGTAGCTGGGGCGTTCATAAGGCCGAAAGGCATGAAAGTCCATTAAAACAAACCCCTAGGTGTTGAGAAAGCAGTGAGAGGTTTGGCACGTTCAGTTAGAGGAACTTGCCAATAACCTTTCCACAAGTCGAGTTTGGTAAAGAATCGAGATTTAGAAAGTCTAAGACGTAGATCTTCTAATAAAGGCATAGGTTCAGCATCGAACTTCGTAACTTGGTTTAATTTGCGATAATCGACGCAAAGGGGTATGTTATTGTCTTTCTTTCGAACAATAACCATGGACGAAGAGTATGCTGAAGTTGATGGTTCAATTATTTTCAATTGTATCATTTCATCCAATTCTTTCTCGACCTGTGTTTGAAAATGAATAGGGATAGGGTAAGGTCCGACTCTGATATGATTATGGTCAGTAAGTATTATGTCATGTTCAATGACATGTGTGTGTCCAGGAATGTCGGTAAGGACATCCTGAAATGTTTGTGAGATAGAAGAGACTTGTCGCTGTTCCTCAGTAGATAAATTAGGAGAGAAACAGTAATGTTTTTCCATGATTCCGTAGAATGAAGTGTAATCACTGGAAGATGAATATTAACATCTGAGAAAGTAGTTTCCTCATCCTGTATAACCGACAGGAATGAGTAATGACCATGTGGGACTGGAGAACCGTCCGTCGCATGGAAAATCGGCTGAAAATAGTCTGAAATTCCGTGAGCATGTTTATATGAAAGGTTTTATGCTTTCCGTCAATATCGACAACATAGTCGACATCGGAAATTCTTGAGACTATTGTATACTGACCTTTCTATGCAATAAGAAGTCTGTTCTCCCTACAAGGGAGCAAAACAAGTGCTTTGTCACCAGGACAAAGTTGTCTTAGGCATCTATTCTTATTTTCAAATTGCCTTGCTTTTTCTTTAGCGAATTCGGATGAGGAAGTTGCTAGTTTGCATGCTTCGATAATCTTTTCCCTGAGAGCAATGACATACTCATATGACGATTGTGTATCATCGTTAATATTATCAGCAGTTATAAGATCGTGAAGCAAAGACATAGGACCGCGCGGTCACGCGCCAAAGACAAGTTCAAAAGGAGAAAACCATGTATGTTCGTTGGGGACCTCTCTATATGCAAAGAGGGCCGCGGGTAAAACACTGTCCCAATCCTGAGGATGTTCCTCAGTTATCTTCCCATGTAAATTCTTGAGTGTTCTATTCAAACGTTCAACTAACCCATTAGGCATTGGTTGATAAATACTAATATGCAGAGTAGACATTACCTGCGACATAGTGTCTGATATTAGGTGGGTGCCATGGTCTGACAATATTTCTCTGGGAAATCCCAAACGAGAAAATATCAGCCAAAGAGCGTCTGCGATATCATCAGTGGAGATGCTCTTAAGAGGTATAGCCTCTGGCCAACGTGTGCACATGTCAACGCATGTTAGGACAAATTGATGTCCTCTTGCCGTCTTGATCCTAAAAGGGCCAATAATATATATTGCCATTTTCTGAAACGGCCGAATAGGAATGTCTGCAGCCTGGATAGGTGCTGCATGTCGTGGACCTCTCGATTTGAACTCTTGACATATTTTGCAAGATCGCCAATAAATGCGTTTGTCTTTATTCACAAATAGCCAAAAGAAAGCCGCAAGGACTCTCGACTTAGTAAGGGAAAACCCTATATGTCCAGCACACAGAGAGTCGTGAGCATGTTGCAGAATTTGGACTCTCATACTCTTGGGCACAAGAATTTGTGAATGCATAGACGTAGTCGAGTCTTGTACCATACGCACAAGTACACAATTCTTCATTGTAATCCAAGATTTGCTATTTGTATTCTGATTTGGATCACCCTTTTTGGCAAGAAGGAAGCATTTTTTTAAAGAAGGATCATCTTCTTGCAGTTTTATAAAAGAGTCACGCGAAATCACCAAGTGACCATCTTGTCTATAACTTCATTACTTTCAGTCGATGAAATTTGAGGCATATTAAGAGCTTGTGCTCTTGTGACCACTGCATTGGCAGCTTGGATATTTTGTTCTTCCCAAGCAGCAATCTGCTGCGGGGTGCATTCCTTAACTCCGTGAATACGACCGATGATAAGATTCGCAATATGATTCGGTAGAAGACACGCTTGGACATCTCCCGTAAAGAAGGGAGTAGCAATGTGAATGATAGCAGTTGGATACTTTTCCAGAGTGCAACCAAATGTCACACATTTGACCACCTTTTCCGTCGCACAGGAAGGATCTATAAGAGATTGCTTAACTCCGATAGTAGTGCATCCAGAATAAAAAAAGGACTGAGACTGGATTATTATTCGCTAGACCTTTATGTAAGACAAGAGATCCTCTCCCGTCATGCGCAACTGCAGCAGGAAGAGTGGGAAGAGGGTGACCACAACTCATGGTAGTTAAAGTAGTCGGTTCAAACAATTTAGTGCATTGGGGGCATTGAGATGCTCTCCCAAAATCGAAAGCAGAACAAGTGATAGCATTAGAGTTTTTATTATCGTTCACTTGATTACAGGCTCCCTGAGACTCTTACTGTATAGAAGTTTACCTGGTGATATGATCTCTTTTTGTTATGTTGAGATCTACCGCGATTATTATTTCCTCTGAAATTGTCATTGTTTGCTCTACTGTAACCATTGTTCTAGTTTGAATCCCAGTTTCCATAGTCACCATTGTCATTTTCCCATTGATGAAAATATTCATCAGTTTGGTGTCGTTGTCTCCGTGAAGAATAGCTTGGATAGTTTCTATTGTGACTACCCTTGTTAAAGTGTCTATAATTGTTGGACCAAAAATAACGAGGACTGTCAGATCGCCTCCAGTTCTTCGAAGAAGAACCATTATGTGATGGATTGCTTTGATTTTGAGCATAATTACGATTTCTCTTCCTATTCAAGTTGTGTTGAGCACCTTGGAATTTACGAAGAACGTTAGGGCCATATGGTGCTGCATAAGCAACTGGCAAACCTTCCTTAACTTTAGAATTGCTAACAGTTACATGAGGGTGCGCAGTGACATACTGGCAACAATATTCTTCCATATCTTTTATGTTCTTAGGTTTACGCTCATGTAGAGAGGCAAGAAAAGACCCATTGACAGATGACATAACTTTGTCTCGAAGTAATAAGTCCATAAGGGCTTCATATGTATGTTCTGTTTTAGACAGCTCAATCCATCTTGTGAACGTAAGACGTATTTTTGAGATGAATTCTGAGAATTCGTCCCCAGTTTCTGGCAACATAGTATTGAAGCGAAAACAATAACCGTCTTCGTTAAGTTGATATTTCTTTAATTAGGTCGCTCTGACAACATCATAATAATTCTTGTCAGGCTCATCTACCATGCTTAACATACTCAGAGTTGTGACTTATCTACATTATGAGTTTGACATGACCGTTCAAATCTATCCAGATAGAACGTTATATCGTCACTGGAAGAATTGAAAGCAGGTAGTTTGACCTTGTAAGTAGTAGCATTTGTCTTATTAGAAGTTTACAGATTATTTGGATCATTAGCATTACCCATATTCATCAACTTCAACTTTTCTAACTCCCAAACTAAGAGTTTTTCTTCGTGTTCCATTTTCGCTTTTCTCTCCTCGGATTCTCTGTCTAATCTTTTATTTTCATTCTCCATTTGTAGCTGGATTTTTTTCTCCTCAGCTTCTCTTTCTAATCTTTTATTTTCAGCCTCAGCTTCTCTTTTTTTTTATTTCCATCTGGAATTTCCTTTTATCTGCCTGCATCTGCAATCTTAAATTCTCAGCTTCTATTTTCTTTTGCTCATTTTCCATTTTCTGTCTCTTTTCTTCCGACTTCAGTGCCTTGGCATATTCAGCCGTTGCAAAATCTCTTAACTCCTCAGGAGGTACTCCAAGGGATATCCCTTACTTAATAAAGTACTCTAGTGTAGACATTGTGTCTAACAATATGAGATCAGTAACCTGAAATAATAACTCACTTTATCCCAACCTGAGTGCGAGACAAGTCTTTAGTAAAGAACTTTATAATTACCCCACTTTATCCCAATCTCTGTGGGAGACAAGTCTTTGATAAAGAACTTGTATAATCAACTTCACAATAATAATACTATTAATCAATTTTATATTCCAAGCACACTATACTACTAATAGTGTATGACTATATATATATATATATATATATATATATATATATATATATATATATATATATATATATATATATATATATATATATATATAGTGTATGACAACAGAGAATAACATAATCAAAGAACAAGCATTAAGGACAATACGATAACGTTCGCAGAAATCAAATGAGCATTAAGCGGAACTAAAGAAAACATGTTACAAAGGATGTAATTGTAACTGCGAAAAGTTAAACAAAACAAATGACGCAACAGTATATAAACATAAAGGTGTATACAACTAACCGACAGGAAGAGGAGGCGGACAAATACAAACAAATCAAGTCAAAACTAAAAAACAGAAAAAATATACGAAAACGACACTAATACACTTCGTCACAGCTAACAAAAAAAAAAAAATAATATCGCGAAGCAACAAAAAGTCGCTGATAATTTCCACAGTGGGAATTTCGCGATAGGCCCTAAAGAACGCTCACAGTAGGCCCTCAGTTAAGTGGGATATCCTACCGCTAGACACCGCCCAACCGAAAACCCGCTGAAATAAACACACCAAGAAACATATAACATAAAGACATAGCACGTAAACAAAGTGTGTTGCAAGGAAGGCTCAGTTAGACACAATATAATGGTACAGTTTCCAAACACAAACTGCCACTTATCTTAATGATCACTCCTGGCCTTTAGTACAGCAAAGTTCAAACTAGATGGAGCAATGCTACGAAGATCCACCGTTGAAGGTTCCCATGACACGACAACTGGAAGTGGACTCTTCAGTGTAGGTACAATAAACTTCTTGCAAACACGGTTAAGTAGACGTTCCAACGCTGATATATAGCATGTAGCACGTAAAGATGAAGTTGGAACAGGTTACAGCTTACACTTGACAGTTAAACATAGTCACGGGATTGCTCACAAGATGGATGTCATCGACTGTAATATTTCGATGGTGTTTATGTGTGTGGAACATCAAATCAAACTCCGCAGATGTGGCGTCAGGCAACCAGCTTGTATCAGTAGTTGACTTCTTTAATCTGTAGGATGTGTAGTTTAGACCCCACTGATCTGGACTACCACACTGTTAAGACCGATTGTGGCCACCACAATGTTAAAGCTGAATGTAGGAGGTCAACCTGGACTGGTGAAGTACAATGTTGTCCAGTCCCGATGTTGTGGTGTATTTTATTTGGGTCAGGTCACCAAATGTTGGGGAGCTGACCAGGTGCAATGTTGACACAAATTCAAACGCCATACAAACAGCCAAACGTGTAGTACTGTAGATGTATATAGGTTGACGTTGTGGGTGAGTGAGTAGACATCAGATACAGAAGACGCGAATGTGTATAGGATTTTGATAGGTACACAGGACACTCACTTCATCATGTGTAAAAATCAATTAAGTGTTGGTAACGACTGATGACCTTTCAATCATTTAATACGAGACATACACTGACATCACGGATACAGTCAATTGACAAGGTTGCGAAACTTCACATTCATGATAATAGTTGAAGACATCTGATATCCATACATCTTGGAACATTTAATACAACAGAACGTTAATGGCCTGTCAATCTATGTTATGATAGTATTGTATCCCACGTCTAACTGACTAAACGCGTCAGTTACCCCAAGTAGACATGCTGCTCAGAAAGGGGCAGTCTCTCAATTATTTGGCAATAATCTTTGGTTCCTTTGACATCATCTGACAGGAACTTCTTCTGGCAAAAATACAAGCCGCAGGTAGCATACTTTATGGCGACTAAATCAGACCGCAAATAGCGGGCTTTTATGATAAGTTAACCTCTGTGTTATCACCTGATAGCAAGGCATATCAGTCCATGCCAACCATACCGCCTGAGTAGCGGGATCCAAAATCATCCTATCTTCCCTGAGTTTCTTTCATCAATTAAGACAATTTGGTTTCTATAAGGAGCTCATATAGCAAGGACTGGATAAACACCATAATAGTGAGAAAGGAAATGAAAAGAAAGAAAACAGAAGGTTTTTGTGTAAAGCAACTATATAGGAGCACAGCTATTAGTGGGCTCGATCTTAGAGGCAGCACTGGAGAAATGAACAAAGCACAGTATACAAAATAACGAAATTCATCAGTGGAAAACGAGGTGGTAACAATATTACATTAGTAAGAGATAAAAAAGGAAATCTCATCAAGACAGCAGAGGGACAGGAAACAAGATGGGCAGAGCACTTCAGAGAAACTCTGAACAAGGAAATACCAGAGACACAATTGAATGTTTCCTTTAAAACCATCTAGATGCAGACATCATCAAAAGAAGAAAATCATGCAGCATCAAGGGTTAGCGAGAAGCTCCGGGCCATTTAAAATGCAGTATTTAAGACAGACCCTGAGCTAGCAGAGAACTATTAGAACCACTATTTTGCACTAGTGTGGGAAAACGGGGACAACACCATCAGCCCGTGGAACTTTGTCGAAATTGCCCAAGAAGGGAGATCTTGCAGACTGCAATAATTGGAGAGGAATCACTCTTCTCTCAATTCCCAGCAAAATACTAGGCAGGATAATTATACAGAGAATTTCAAAGGCAGTAGACTACAAACTGAGGAAAGAACAAGCAGGATTTAGAAAGAACAGAAGATGTGTAGACCATATATTCACTCTCAGGAACACTATAGAGCAGTGCTCAGAATGGCAAAGACAGCTGTACATTAATTTCGTTGATTTTGAAAAGGCTTTTGACAGCATACATAGGGACAGTTTATGGAAAATACTGAGGGCTTATGGAATTCCAAGCTGCATAGTGTCAATCATAAAAAGCCTCTATGCCAACTTTACGTGTATGTTGGGCAGAGCAACCTAACCTTTGAGGTGAAGACAGGAGTACGACAGGGATGCCCCTTATCAACCACTCTATTTTTAACAGTCATAGACTGGGTGATGCGCCAGACAACAGAGGGCAGTCCAAGAGGAATAAGATGGACTACATTTTCTACATTGGAAATCTGGAATATGCAGATGACATTGCACTACTAGCACATTCACATCAACACATCCAGGAAAAAACGGATAGACTTAATAAGTTTAGCCAGCAGGTGGGCTTGAACATCAATTTAAAGAAGTCTGAGGTCCTGACGCTCAATGTGAGCAACCCTGAGCCCATATCAGTAAGGAATCAGCAACTGGTACAGACAGATACCTTCACATACCTAGGAAGCATAGTAACACCAGACGGTGGGGCAGGCAAAGACATCAACATCAGAATGAATAAGGCAAGAACAGCCTTCTTTAGCCTAAATACATCTGGAAGTCCTCCCAATACAGCACAAGCACAAAATTAAGATTATACCAGAGTTGCGTGCTTTCTGTGCTTCTCTATGGTGCGGAATGCTGGAGAGTCACAGAGAAGGAAATGTCAAAATTGTCCTCTTTTCACACAACATGCCTAAGACAAATTCACCGCATCTTTTGGCCGAATACCATCACCAACCAAGATCTGCTTACTCGTAGCAAGCAAGAGGACATGCACACCATCATAGCTGGCAGACGCTGGAGCTGGGTTGGTCATGTCCTCAGAAGAGACCCCGATGCCATCACAAGAACAGCTATGCTTTGAACCCCTAAAGGAAAGCGAAAGAGAGGCCGACCAAAAACAACTTGGCGGAGGACTGTGGAGGCTGGGATGCAAAGAATGAACCAGAGTTGGGGCACTGTACGAAGGATGGCCACCGACCGTGCAAAGTGGAATCAATTTGTTGTTGCCCTACAAGACGCCACTAGGCGTGATGGCCACTGACTGCTTTGACGGTCGGTGGTTAAGGATCGAAGAAGAAGAAGCATATCATATAGTCTATTGCACTGCTAGCAAAAATGTCGCCTCAAAATTGTCAATCACTCTTATATGCAGACATCATCAAATCTGCAGATCAAGGCATACCGAGAAGATTTAAAATGTGTATTTTACCTTGACAGGATCCTAGGAAAAACACTAGAACACAACACTCGCCGTCCTTTGGCGTATCGAATAAACTTGGGGGAAATCACTGACATTTCTAGTCACACAGAGGACATCTCTTCCCCAAGATAATAGCAGAGAAGAATCTTCGGACCTCCGTCCGCACAGACAAACTCAGGTCGACTCCCAGATCGGAAGTCTCTTGATCCGCGCCCAAAACTTTGCGCATGTGCCATAAGCACAGTGCTGAGTAGAACTAATACCGTCCAGGGAGTTTCCCCGAAAAGCGAGGTAAATCGCTCTTATATGGACATGTAGATTGCGTCTTAAGGAATGCCAACTACTTAAGACATTTCCTTGAACCAGGTCAACATCGATCCTTATAAGGACAGGAGAATATGACAAGAGAAGATAATCACTAATCTAACCTGTTACTGAAAACTTAATAGACAGTTATCTCTCTTAGATCATCAACCAAAATCAAACAAGTTAACATCTATAAAATCTCGGCAAAAATCACAGTAACAGTTACATAAAAGAGAAAATGATGAGTTGGACTGAAACTTGTGATGAAATTCTACAAAGACCAGCTCTGTGAGATCCCTAAGCCATTCTATATAAACTAGCACTACGATATCTCATAGACATTCTATATAGACCAGCTCCACGAGATCTCCTAGACATTCTATATAGACTAGCAGTACGATTTTATCTAAACATTCTGTATAGACCAGCTCCACGAGATCACTAAGACATTCTAAATAGACCAGCTCCACGAGATCTCCTAGACACTCTATATAGGCCAGCTCCACGATATCTCCTAAACATTCTGTGTAGACCAGCTCCACGCGATGTCCTAGACATTCTATATAGACTAGCAGCACGATATCTTCTAAACATTCTATATAGACCAACTCTACAAGACCTCCTTGATATTCTATATAGACCAACTCCGAGAGATCTCCTAGACATTCTATATATATATACTAGCAGTACGATATCATCTAACCATTCTATATAGACAAGCTCTACAAGATCTCCTAGACATTCTGTATAAGCCAGCTCAACGATATCTCCTAAACATTTATCCAGAAAAATTACTGTACAAGCTAAAAAAAAAACAGTTTACGGGGGACAATAGAATGCGACAGAGCTTCTACGAGCTGACAAAGATGCGAATCCTGATGGTGTTCTAGAAGAAGTTATCAAAGCAGAGATTGCTGTACCTAGGTTTTGAACAAATCTCTTGGTAAAGTCTATGATAGAGGGAACATTCCAGCAGACCGGAAATCTAGTCAAGTTTGCAAGGAAACCTGTTGCTTACTTTTGCACTAATAGGGTAAGCTTCGTGCGCACGTGTATCCTCAACTTTTTTGGTGCTACATTGGTGCTGCTTGCGGCGGTCGTCTGATGTATGTTATTTGGAGGGATCTCCAGAAGCTTCATCTACTATAAGAGGATGTTCCGAGTGCTCTGTTTTATAAATAGAAAAACCGCTTCGTAGTTGCTCGACGCAGTGTTTCATATTGGAATTATCTTCTCTTAGATGCAGTATTTCCTTTTAAGTAGTTAGTTTTCTACGCTGATCGATTTATAGACATTAGTCGCCAGATCGGCAATTAGAGTTCGAAGGGTGTCCTCCATTTTGAGCATCAGCTCCTGGCAGCACTGAGCATTTATCATGTGAGTGACTTCTGGGTGATTTTCCATTGATAATGCTTCATCTGTTTGTGTGCTAGTTTCTTTAGGGCCCATTGGATATTCTATGGCCAGCATAGGTTGAGAAAATGGAGCATTTACTACTGCGTCGCTCATTGGAAAGTCGCGTGCTGCGAGAGGCAAAGTGGATGTATTTGTGAGAGAGTGTATGCTAGAGTTAATGTTGATGATTTTGCTATCAGCAGATAAGACGCTGGCAGCTGATGATATGACGTCTATAGCGAGCTGGGGTAAATATATTGTCGAGTCCAATTTTGTGGTACAAATTATGTTTTGTGCAGACTTATTTAAATTGACAAAGTCCGTTTCCAGCCATGTCTCAATAGCAGTGGCAGTTCCTTGAGCTATCACCATGTTTTTTGTATGATAAAGGTGCACAGATAGTAGTGGTGCGGTGATGAAATCTTCTACAAAGACACCTTGTTTATCTGCTCTCGTCTCGACATGGTCATTATGGTAGTATTTGGTACACGTAATGCGAAATGCCTCATAATGATATGTATTGTGGAAGAGTACTGTAGCACATTCACCGTCATTTGCTTTTTAAAAGGTTAAATCCGTCGCTTTGTTAAATCCCTGAAGTTTAACGCAAAGGGAGTAATTTTTGATCGTGGTCGGGCGCAATCTACAGTCCGCAGCGGCTTTCGTTACCTGCGAGCCATGGCTGATCTCTAATTGAGACATGTTTACATGCCCGCTGGGATTAATTGCCAGTGAAATACATTGATCCGCTGGAAACCTTATCTGTTTAAGAGGGGCTAGTAGCCAATAAAATACACCGTCTCTTCTTTACAGCGGTCAGTGACGAGTCACGTGGTCGTTATTAATAGCGTGGCAGAAGGCATTGGCAGTCCAAAAATGAATACACCGATATAAAGTTCCTGATACGCTCGCCATGATCACATTACATGCTTGAGGGCGGACAAGCCCTATGATTTAGCATTGCCTATTGTTCCCTAGCCAGAAGGTCACCGTCAGAGTTTGGAATGTGTTACAGTAGTGTTCCATAGATAGAAAAATGGTTGCAGGATACGATGAACGCTCCTACCGTCATTCCATACAGAAAAAAAAAACAATATTTATACGTGAATTTAACACAGTTACAGAATAAACTATTTCATTGTTTGTCAAAGAAAACCGCCAACACATGGATATATAAACCATCCATATTAAATGGGAACAACTTCAATAAAATATCCAAATGCAGAGCCAAATAAAAACACGCCCGGACAGTACGAAGCAGAGAGCCAGTTCGGAAAATAATAACATTAGGGGGAAAAGGGGGGGGGGGGGGGGCAAACCAGAACTCATAAAGTATTCCAAAAGTTTACGATTGTATGAATAGGGACTGAGGTTGTTATGTTTTAGAAGATCCTTAACAATAACACGTCAAGGCAAGATCTTTAACAACAAAACCTCACCACAAAATCTTTAGCAACAAAACCTCAACCAAAGATCTTTAACAACAAGACTTCCAGACAATGATTTTTAACAACATAAATTCAACACAAGATCTTTAAAAGCAAAACCTCAAAAAAAGATCTTTAACGACTAAACTTCAAGACAAAATTTTTAAGAACAAAATTTCAAGACAAGAGCTTTAACAACAAAACTTTAAGACAAGATCTGTAACAACAAAACTTCAAGACAAGATTTTTTGTTGTCACCAAAACATCAAGACGAGTTCTTTAACAACAAATATTCAAGGCAAGATCTTTAACAATAAAACCTCAACAGAAGATGTTTAATAACAAAACCTCAGCACAAAATCGTTAACAGCAAAACGTGATCACAAGAACTTTAACAACAAAACCTCAAGGCAAGATTCGTAACAAAACTTCGATACAAGATCTTTAACAACAAAACCTCAAGACAAGATCTTTAACGACAAAACTTCACACAAGATATTTCACAACAAAACTGCACACAAGATATTTAACAACAAAACCTCAAGTTAAGATTTTAACATCAAAACTTCAAGACAAGATCTTTAACAACAAAACCTTAAACCCAAGATCTTTATCAACAAAACTTCACCCAAGATATATAACAACAAAACCTGAAGGCTAGATATTTGACCCAAAACATCTGAGGACATGATCTTTAACAACAAAACCTCAAGAGAAGATGTTTAACAACATAAATTCAAGACAAGATCTTTAACAACAAAACCTCAAGACAAGATCTTTCAAAACAAAATGTCAACATTGTCGTAAAGTGGATCTGAATAAAGACACGTTCAAAAAATTTTCCCACTCAAAAGCTAGTAACGCATTTTTTAAAATCTATAACTAACTACGGTATTTGAAATTTGTCTGGGGCAAAGTCAAATTTACCGCTAAAAATTTAACTCGACAATTTGAATTTTTCTACTACCACACGTTAAAAGTTACTACCCCCATACACACACACACCCACCCTACTATTTAGTGAAGGACGTGGTAAAATTTAACAACCAATCAAATCGGTACCTCGTTTTTGTAGGCAAGAGAAAAATTTGGTTGCAGTGGAAATAGGGCCCATTTTGAGTTTTTGAATAAACTTAAATAATTTATTTCTCAATAACTAAAGGGAATTAAAATGAAAGGGATATTTTGAATTATAGCGATAATATTGCTTAATACAGTAATATAACGATTTCCCCTAATAATATTATCTTGACATAGTAAAATTTAATTTAGTAATATTTTCAGTTCAAGGTACGGGCGAATTTAATTACTTAAAAATTACCGAGATGAAAATGCTAAAGAAACATGGAAGGAAACTTAAATGGGACGATAGAAGACAATTGGCCGTTTGATTATCACTTTCGATAATCAAAATCGGTCCAGAAATAACTAAGATATATAATAAACCAATTTGAACAGAATAACAAACATACTTAAAATCGCTCATTTTGACAGTCCCCCCAAAATATTTAACTTTTTTGGACTCGTCTTCTGATTGGTTAGGTGTAGTTGATAAAAATTAACACCTCCTTGTAAGATCAGGTCATTAGATTTGAAAAAACGTGCCAAGCTGACATCAGCGGGAAGACTTAGTGACCAAGTTTTTACCGTCTGGACTAGAACGCAGTATTTACAAACCCTTTTACTGCTAGTCACGCTTGTGTATGTGATTATTCCTTACTTGAAAAAAAAACACACACACACCCACACAAATAGTAATGCGTCTTACAAGGAGAAGGACAAGAAAAACCTACGTTGCGGCCACAAGGCCTTCGTCAGGGACAGACAAACAAGAGAAAGGAGGGAAAGAAAATGAGAATTAAGTAGAGAACATGAAACTATAAAAATAAGAGAAAAAAACTCCCTTAATATTAAGTCCGGTCACATGTGAAGCAAAGCAAGATGGCTGCCACTAAACCGGGAAGAGGAAGTTGATAGTACATAAAAATAAGAAATAATGAAAACAAGGACTGGAAAAGAGTGAGAAAAAAGTAATCAATAAATAATAAATAAAATTTAAAAAAAAATAAATAAATAAAAAATAAAAAAATTAAAAATAAATAAATAATAATAATAAATAAATTTAAAACAAATAAATAAATAAATAAAAATAAAAACTAAATAAAGAAACAAATAAAATAAAAAATAATAAAGGAAATAAAAATTTAAAAAAAAAAAAAAAATTTAAATAAAATAAAATAAACAAATTTAAAAAAATTAATAAATAAATAAAAAATAAATAAAATTATTAAATTTAAAAAATGGTAATTTAAAAAAAAAAAATAAATAAAAAAAAAAAAATGGGTGATCGCATCAAAGTAGAAAGTCATAATACAACAGGGACTCGATAGAG
The DNA here is from genome assembly GCA_024509875.1 of Oreohelix idahoensis. NCBI lineage: Eukaryota > Metazoa > Mollusca > Gastropoda > Stylommatophora > Oreohelicidae > Oreohelix > Oreohelix idahoensis. Next base: position 39,416 of record JAMPIV010010786.1, on the reverse strand, counting down.
AAAGGCGTCTCAGACAAAAGAATGATGGGTATTCAAACCGTGTGGTTTGAGGCAACCCATAAGATGGATGAGGCGTTGTTCCTGGCGAAACCGACTGTTGGCGTCCGTGGAACAGTATCTGATGGCTGTCACCTGGATGTCAGTGGCACCGTGGTGGTCAGGACTTGGGGTAAGACAGATAATTTTATTTGTATATATTATTAGCATGTAACAGGCTTTTGTGTGAGCCATAATTTGATTTCGACACTGCCTAGTTAGAGAGAGTTTGGGTCACGACAACCTAAGTAGGAATGTGCCTAAAGCAGATTTATTTGGAAAGTGAAATAAAATGTGTAAAAATGTTTGGCAATTGGCCTTACAATTTTGCGACTGTAAGTGAGTGTTAATAAATCGATATTGGCTTTTGCAGTGCCACAGATGTTTAAATATTATATAAAATCATGTAGAGAATGTTATTTGAAAGACACTACTCATGCTATCGCTACCTTTGATTCGATCAGATTCACGCCTGATCGTACTTACCGTCTTTTCCTTCTAGATGTTTGTTCCCTTTATACTTCTATTCCACATGCTGATGGTCTCAAGGCACTCCAATTTTTTCTCGACCAGCGTACTGATCTTACTATAAGTACATGTCCGCTTCTTCGCCTTGCTGAGTTGGTTCTTAATCTCAACTCTTTTGAGTTTAATGGCCAATTCTTCAACCAAATCAGTGGCGTTGCTATGGGTACTAAGATGGGCCCTAGTTACGCTTGCCTTTTTATGGGCCACTTTGAATATTTGGTCTTTCAAAATTATGATGGGCCAATACCCGAGTTTTACCGCCGCTACATTGATGATGGTATTGGCATTACTGACATGCCTGAGGTAGACCTCCATCGATTTATTGACTATGTTGGTAATTTCAATCCTGCCATCAAATTCACTTCTGAAATTTCTACGACCTCAGTGAACTTCATTGACATCACTGTGACTATTAGCCCTACTGGTCTTAAAACGTCTGTCTATTATAAGGCTACTGACGCTCAAGGTTTCCTTCTTTATACTTCATCGCATCTTCTTAGTTGTAAAGATTCCATTCCCTATTCTCAACTTCTTCGCTTGCGTCGGTTATGTCACGATGACGATGATTTTCATCATCGAGCTCAAGAGATGCTTGAGTTCTTTCGCCGACGTCTTTATCCAGAACATGTGTTATCTGATGCCCTTAATCGTATCACACGCGTCACTTGTCAGACGGCACTGGCACTCACTACTAAACCTTCTGTCCAATCTGACAGACTCAAACTGGTTCTAACTTTCCATCCTCACTGTCTGGCGGTAAAGAGAATTCTGTTTCGACATCTGCCTATTCTCAACTCTGATCCTGATACAAAAGAGTTGTTTCGTGATACACCTTTGGTAGCTTATCGTAGGGATAGGAATTTTAGAGATATTCTTGTACACAGTCGCTTGCGACATTCTAGCCCATCTTACTTTGGTACTAAACCGTGATAACGCCGGATATGCAAGACCTGTCCGTTTGTACTCCAAACTCAGACAGTTACTTTTCCGAAATGAAAATTTATCATTAGAGAGTCTTTTTCATGCGAATCCAGAAACCTGATTTATGCTATCATCTGCAAGAGGTGTGGCATGAACTATATTGGTGAAACTGGTAGGCGTTTGGCAGACAGGTTTCGTGAGCACTTGAATGACATCTATCATGACAAACATTTACCGGTGGCCCTTAATTTCAATAGGCCTGACCATTCAGGTAATTCCGATATACATGTCACTGCCCTCCGTTCATGTGCCGGTAATGACAAGACTCGCTTTTCGTTGGAGAATCGTCTTATTTTTAAAATGGGCGTTCTAGCTCCCGATCGTTTAAATATACAAAATCATTTTACATAAATTCTGGTAGCTTTTCTCTTTTTCATTCTTTATTCGTTGTCTTTTAGATCTATCTTCTTATGTTTTTGCTTTGGTTCGTTTCGTATCTTTTTATATCTCTTGTTTTGTCGCTATCGTACGTCACCTCCTTGTGATTTCTGTGACAAGAGACTACCTCTTTCTTCCACAGATTCTTGGATCGAGCAAGCTAACTTTTATAGTTCACAATTTTGTTTATTCTTCTTTTTTTCGTTTCGTTGATTATTTACTTTCTTGTTAACTTTTACTAGTTATTGTTCTTTTTTTCTCTCACAATTTTTCCATTGTATTTCTTCTTCCGTTTCGTTGATATTTACTTTCTTGTTTCGGTATTTCTTTAGATTTTACTGTTTTCTTGTATTGTTGTTGTTCTTTTTTTCTCTCATCACTGTTTTTGTTTACTTTGTCCATCTGCTTGTATCACCCATTTTGTTAGATATTTCTCATCATCGTATAGTTTTGTAGAACCTATATGTAATTTTTGTCTTTGTCACCTGTTTGTGGATGACGAAGGGTAAAACGCGAAACGTCCCTTGTCTCATGTGAACTGTTATTTGTAAAACTGATTCAATACCGTTTTATTAGTTTATAAACTTAGAGAATGTTAGAACGAAGTTGTAAACAGGTTACAGTGCTAGATTAAGCACACCAAGTCTATTGTATGGAAGACTAACCCGACTAATGGACAGTGGATTTGTATTATCACTGAAGAAGAATGATTACACAGAACTGAGTGTAGACGACGGAAATTCAAGTCTGGTGCAAAGGGTCAGCACACAGGACTGACCCAGGTGAGTTGTAACAGTGTTTATGTGTGGAATTAGTGTAGATAAGATTTATATGGGAGGAAACTTTCCTTCTCATTCCAGGGTTCTACCACGAAGTATCTAGTTGGTGCAGTAAGCCTGGAGAGAACAACACGTGAGAGTGACTGCTCATCATACCAGTCTTCTTCTTCTTCTTCTTCTTCTCGTTCGCTGTTGTTTAGAAATGTCTACACAAGAAGTCCGGTTTTCTGGATGTATGTTGCTGTGGTTGAAAGTTCGTCAAGACTCCCAAACAGCTTTGTGTGGATGTGCGTCTATGTGGGCCAATGTTCAGTTCGCAATTGACTAAGCATGTGGCAGTCTTGCAGGATGTGTTCGGCTGTCTGTGCTGACTGTCCACACGTACATAGGGGTGATGGGACCAATCTCAGTCTGTATAAGTGACTGTTCAGTCTGTTGTGTCCTGTTCTCATACGGAACAGGATCACCTGTTTTGCTCGATCAAGATATTGATAGTTGTCTCTTTGTTGATCAATTTTCCTGATGGCCTTGATAAGGGTCTTCTTTTCCTGGAATGTGATTGTTTGTTCTTTTTGTTCCTGTGTTGCTCCCTCTTTTGCTAACATATCTGCTCTCTCATTTCCTGGTATGCCACAGTGTGATGGTATCCACTGTAGCACTACTCTTCTTTTGATATTTACTTCGCATAGGACTTTGTTTAATTCTGGCAGTTTATCACTGTTGAGGGCTTGCAGAACTGACATTGCATCGGTAAGGAATACAACCTGCTGACATTGGCTTATTGTGTTATTTATTATTCCTGCAGCAATGCTTATGGCCTGTACTTCAGCAGCATAGTTTGAACAGAATATTCCAGTAGGTGAACAGGTGGATTCATTTTCTTTGTCTGGATAGACCACATAAACTCCTGCGCCTCCGTTCTTCACTGCTCTGGTTGCAGATCCATCAGTATATACTTGGATCCATGCTTCTCTGGGGTATAGTTCTTCAATCATGTCACATGCTGCTATTTTCCTTTGGAGAGTATTTAGCTCTCCCATGGAGCAGGTGGTAGTTATGGAGGTCTTAATACTGAAATTTTGATGTTGTTCCCATGGGGTTGGGAGGAGTGTGGGAGTTATTTCCTTAGTGATGTCTGGTAGTTCATCCTTGTATGTTCTAATTAGTTTTTTGGACCGATGCACAAAACTGCTTCTCTTCAACCTCCCACTGGCTAAATCTCCAAATCTAGTTTTCATTGGATGTGCGGGCATGTTCTTGTACTTTTCTGCTTGGATCAGGGTCTTAGTGTCTCGTCTGTATAATAAAGGTGGAATGCCTGTGATTTTTTCCATTTCATTTATTGGTGTGGTCTTCATGGCACCCGTGATCAACCTAAGCGCTTGATTTTGTACTTTATCTAAGGCTTGTAGGTGTGATTTGGCTGCTGTAGACCATGCTGCTGATCCGTACTCTAATATAGGTCTTATTGCACCTGTATACACTTTCTTTAGTGTTGTTTCGTTAGCTCCCCAACTTGATCCAGCTATTTTCCTCAGTATGGAAAGTTTTCTTCTCGCTTTAGCCTCTGTTCTCTCGATATGGTGCCTCCATGTCATTCTCTTATCTAATGTAATGCCCAAGTACACCGGTTCCTCATCTGTTTGGACATGTATATTTCCAAGTCGTATCTCTCCTGCTTTGTCTTTGTTGGAGAGCGTGAAAAGTGTTGTTGATGATTTTTCAGCGTTGATCTGCACCATCCATTTCTCTGCCCATGCTGCTATGTTGTCTGCTGCCCTTTGTATTCGCTTATTAGCGATAGTTAGATGTTCTTCTACACACCACACCACCAAGTCGTCAGCGTATAGGGCAGCTCTCACACCTTGTGGCAGATCGTGGATGAGGTCATTGATGAATACAAGGAACAGGGTGGGAGACAATACTGAGCCTTGAGGAACTCCATGTTTTAGGAGGATTTTCTTGCTGTTGTGACCTTCCATAGTGACTCTTGCTTTCCGATTGTGTAGGAACGACTGGATCCATTTTCTCATATTACCCTTGATTCCGTTCCTTTGCAGTTTTACTATTAACCCGTCTTTCCATACTTTGTCAAAAGCTTTTTGGAGATCTATCCATAGGGTAAAGACTTTTCTCTTTTCTTGGAAGGCATCTTCAACGATCTGTGACAGGTATGTGATTTGGTCTTCTGTGCTGCTGCACTCTCTAAACCCTGCTTGTTCTGGCACTAAAATTTTCTCGGATTCCAAGTACCATTTCAATCTTCTGTTGATCATCCTCTCCATTGTCTTACATACACAGCTTGTTAGGCTTATTGGTCTGTAGCTGGTGGCCTTCCTGTTGTCTTTTCCTTTCTTTATGATGGGACACATGAGCGCCTCTCTCCATATCTGTGGCACACTGCCTGTCATCCAACTGTAGTTGTATATTTGCAACAGTTTGCTCATTGCTGTATATCCTAGGTGTTTTAGCATTTCGTTGGTTATACCATCCGGGCCTGGTGATTTCCTGTCTTTAAGTTTCCACACGGCTGTTTTTAACTCGTCCATATTGAAAGGTTTGGACATAACGTCCGGACTGTTTCCATTAGTTCTAGTGTGGATTATTTCTTGACGAATGTCTCGTTGTCTGCGTAAATTGACGGAGATGTTACTTTCATTTCTGTAGGATTCCGCAAATATGTCTGCTGCTTGTTTGCCGGTATATAGTTTCCCTGCATCGTCTAGTGTAATGGTTTGTCGTTGAGAATTGTTATCGTCATTCAATTGTTTAGTGAGTTTCCACAACTTTCTCCCTTCCTTTTCAAGGTTTAGTTTATATGTTTTTTCCCTCCAGCTTCTCCTCTGGGCTTCTAGCTTTCCTTTAATGAATTTTGCTTTTGCCTTTTGTAGCATGATATGGTTCTGTTGGGATGGTTGTACCTCTGCAGTGTGCCTTGCTTCATTCATATCTTCATGTAGGTTTTGTAGTGTGTTGGACCAATATGGTACATAGTTCTTCCTCGCTCCTCTCGGTATTGTCTCCTTTGCTGCCTTGAGTACTCCATTATTAAAATCCCAGATGACTCTGTTAATGTCTCTGTCTAGTACCTTAATATCTTTTGTAAGCAGATTTGCTCTGTGTTTGATAAATGGACCAATTTGCTTTTTTATAATTCCATCTTGGCTGACTTGGACTTGTATTAATTGTTCTATTAATTTTGATGAATACAGGACGATGATCCCTTCCACCGAGTTGTTCTCCTATTTCCCTTTCCACTATCCCAGCCAAATCAGGTGTGCAGAATGCCAGGTCTGGAGTAGAGGTGCTATGCCATCTTCTGGAGTAAAAGGTTGGAGGATCATTAGGGTTGTTTAGAAGGGTTAGGTTATTGTCGTCTTGCCAGTTTTCTATCTCTTCGCCCCTTCTATCTAGCTGGTTGTATCCCCAGCTTTGGGAATGGCTGTTGAAGTCTCCCACCGCTATGAAGTTGCCAATGGGGACATCTATGCTAGTCATGTTCAGTGGTATGTCATTGGGGCAGTAGAAGTTTAGGAGATCCAGTTCCAGAGTGTTATGTTTTAGATGGATTACTTGGTATTCTGCACCTTCTTTATATGTCTTGGATTCTATAGCGTTGAGGTTATTCCTTATCAGTGTTAGTATGCCACCCTTCTTCCGATCTTTTCTGTCAACTCTGAAGCATTGATAGCCCCGTATCTTAAAATGTTTTCCTTCCTGTAGGTGGGTTTCTTGTATGCAGCATATGCTAATTTCTTTCCGAAATAGGGTATTCTCTAGTTCAGTCTTTTTGTTGTTGACTCCCTCTGCATTCCAATGCATGACATTCAGAGGGGCCGTCGTCTTATCTGGTTGGCCAGTTACTTTCTCCTTCCGCCTCCTGGCTCCATTTGGCGGACTAAGGAGACCTCCAGTAGCTGAGGGTGGATTCTGTCGAGGCTCAGAATCCGGCACTGCTCCTGCCTGGAGGGACTTCACAGGGCGAGCACCATAACGATAATTTTTTGACATCTGTTGTGTAGACATATTAAACCAAAGCGGGTTGCATGGTACCATGGTTGCTGGTGCGCCTCCTGGTTTGGTACATCTGACTTCAGCACCTGTTTTTTAAGGCAGAGTGTGCTCATGCCTCCCCCTCTGGCTGGGGGATTTGATTTTGCCTTTACCTCGTTTGCTGTCCCATCTTGCCTTCCGCTGGGGTTGATACCCAACCTTCGGCAAGATTACTGGGTATAACGGGGTCCACCACGAGTAGGTGAGGTAGACTTGGGCAGGAGAGGCTAAGAGACATGTTGAGTCTTGTATTGCGCATCACTGCCCCATTTGGACCCCATCATACCAGTTGTAGCTAAGCTCCTAGTCCTCATCCAGGAAGTACAATGCTTTGGTGAACTCGAATATTCTTTGAGTCAACAGCATCAGACATGCTTGCAAGTTTAGTCCTTTTGAAAAGGCACTGATATGTCATCATACTAAAATTCAACACAAATAAAATTTTCACCTGGGTGTGATGAAAAGAACAGACTTTCCAATCATAGACCAGTGATAATACCCAACATAGAAACCAGAACAGAGGATTAGTTCTTCCAGTGACTTTTGTTTACATACATGAACAGAGTTCCACCATATTTATTTCCATTTTGTAAATAAAAATTTTCTTGAGTTTGACAAGTCCTGTCCCAAAAGATTGAGGTACAGGCAGATTAAATTCTATATACACATAACACTTTACCAACAGTCTTATTTAATTACTTTTCATTGAGTTAATGTTCTGTTTGGAAATTAATGATATTGCATACATTACCCTAGATACTTAAGCCACATAACTCCACATAAATTACTTTACACGGGGTAAGATCAGAAGAGGTAGCGAATAGGGATCCTGAGAAATACATCATCATCATTTCTTACTCAGGTACTTACATAGCTTGTCCTCACCTTGTTAACCTTAACTTTTAGTAACATCAAAACCTCTTTTCACAAACATAAATATTTTAACAAAAAAAAACCTCAACACATGATCTTTAACAACAACACTTCAAGACAAGATCTTTAACTACAAAACCTCAAGACAAGATCTTTAACAACATAAATTCAACGTAAGATATTTAACAACAAAACGTCAACACACGATCTTTAACAACAAAACCTCAACACAAGATCTTTAACAGCAAAACGTCAAGATAAGATCATTAGCAACAAAACCTCAAGACAAGATCTTTAACAACAAAACATCAAGAGAGGGTCTTTAACAACAAAATTTTAATCACACGATCTTTAACAAAAAATCTTTAAGACAAGATATTTAACAACATATCTTCCAGACAATATTTTTAACAACTAAACTTCAACACAAGATCTTTAAAAACAAAACTTCAACCCAAGATCTTTAAGAACAAAACTTCAACACAGGATCTTTACAAGAAATATTCAAGACAAGATCCTTAACAACACAACTTCAAGGCAAGATCTTTAACAACAAAACCTCAACTCAAAATCTTTAGCAACAAAACCTCAACACAATATCTTTAACAACAAACCTCCAAATAAAGATCTTTAACAAAAAAACTTCCAGACAATGATTTTAACAACAAAATTTCAACACAAGATCTTTAGGAACAAAACCTCAGCAAAAGATCTTTAACAACTAAACTTCAAAACAAGATACTTAACAACTAAACTTCAAGACAAGATCTTTAACAACAAAACTTCAAGACAAAAATTTTAGGAACAAAATTTCAGGACAAGAGCTTTAACAACAAAACTTCAAGACAGGATCTGTAACAACAAAACTACAAGACAAGATTTTTTGTTGACAACAAAACTTCCAGACAAGATCTTTAACAACAAAACATCAAGACAAGTATTTTAACAACAAAATTTCAAGGCAAGATCTTTAACAACAAAACCTCAACAGAAGATCTTTAACAACAAAACTTCAACACAAAATCGTTAACAGCAAAACGTGATCACAAAACCTTTAACAACAAAACCTCAAGACAAGATTCGTAACAAAACTTCAATACAAGATCTTTAAGAACAAAACCTCAAGACAAGATCTTTAACAACAAAACTTCACACAAGATATTTCACAACAAAACTGCACACAATATATTTAACAACAAAACCTCAAGTTAAGATGTTAATATCAAAACTTCACGACAAGATCTTTAACAACAAAACCTTAACGCAAGATCTTTATCAACAAAACTTCACACAAGATATTTAACAACAAAACCTTATGACAAGATATTTAACAACATAAATTCAAGACAAGATCTTTAACAACAAAACCTCAAGACAAGATATTTAACAACATAAATTCAAGACAAGATCTTTAACAACAAAACCTCAAGACAAGATCTTAAAGAACAAAATGTCAACATAAAAATTTTAACAACAAAAAACCTCAACACATGATCTTTAACAACAACACTTCAAGACAAGATCTTTAACAACAAAACCTCAAGACAAGATCTTTAACAACATAAATTCAACGGAAGATCTTTAACAACAAAACGTCAACACACGATCTTCAACAACAAAACCTCAACACAAGATCTTTAACAACAAAACGTCAAGATAAGATCTTTAACAACAAAACCTCAAGAAAGATCTTTAACAACAAAACATCAAGAGATGATCTTCAACAACAAAATTTTAATCACACGATCTTTAACAATAAAACCTCAACCCAAGATCTTTAAGAACGAAACTTCAACATAGGATCTTTACAACAAAAATTCAAAACAAGATACTTAACAACAAAACTTCAACTCAAAATCTTTAGCAACAAAACCTCAACAAAATATCGTTAACAACAAAACTCCAACAAAAGATCTTTAACAACAAAACTTCCAGACAATGATTTTAACATCAAAACCTCAACACAAGATCTTTAACAACAAAACCTCAACAAAAGATCTTTAACAAAAAAAACCTCAACAAAAGATCTTCAACAACAAAACCTCAACAGAAGATCTTTTACAACAAAACTTCAACACTAAATCGTTAACAGCAAAACGTGATCACGAGACCTTTAACAACAAAACCTCAAGACAAGATTCGTAACAAAACTTCAATTCAAGATCTTTAAGAACAAAACCACAAAACAAGATCTTTATCAACAAAACTTCACACAAGATATTTCACAACAAAACTGCACACAATATATTTAACAACAAAACCGCAAGTTAAGATTTTAACATCAAAACTTCAAGACAAGATCTTTAACAACAAAACTTTAACGCAAGATCTTTATCAACAAAACTTCACACAAGATATTTAACAACAAAACCTCAAGACAAGATATTTAACAACATAAATTCAAGACAAGATCTTTAACAACAAAACCTCAAGACAAGATCTTTAAGAACAAAATGTCAACATAAAAATTTTAACAACAAAAAACCTCAACACATATTCTTTAACAACAACACTTCAAGACAAGATCTTTAACAACAAAACCACAAGAAAGATCTTTAACAACAAAACATCAAGAGAGAATCTTCAACAACAAAATTTTAATCACACGATATTTAACAATAAAACCTCAACCCAAGATCTCTAAGAACAAAACTTCAACATAAGATCTTTACAACAAAAATTCAATACAAGATACTTAACAACAAAACTTCAACTCAAAATCTTTAGCAACAAAACCTCAACACAATATCTTTAACAACAAAACTCCAACAAAAGATCTTTAACAACAAAACTTCCAGACAATGATTTTAACAACAAAACCTCAAAACAAGATCTTTAACAACAAAACCTCAACAAAAGATCTTTAACAACAACACTTCAAGACAATATATTTAACAACAAAACCTCAAGACAAGATCTTTAACAACATAAATTCAAATATAAGATCTTTAACAACAAAACGTCAACACACGATCTTCAACAACAAAACCTCAACACAAGATCTTTAACAACAAAACGTCAAGAAAGATCTTTAACAACAAAACATCAAGAGAGGATCTTTAGCAACAAAATTTTAATCACACGATCTTTAACAACAAATCTTTAAGACAATATATTTAACAATATAACTTGCTGACAATATCTTTAACAACCAAACATCAACACAAGATCTTTAACAACAAAACCTCAAGCCAAGATCTTTAAGAACAAAACTTCAACATAGGATCTTTACAACAAAAATTCAAGACAAGATACTTTACAACAAAACTTCAACTCAAAATCTTTAGCAACAAAACCTCAACATAATATCTTTAACAACAAAACTCCAACAAAAGATCTTTAACAACAAAACTTCCAGACAATGATTTTAACAACAAAACCTCAACACAAGATCTTTAACAACAAAACCTCAGCAAAAGATCTTTATCAACAACACTTCAAGACAAGATCTTTAACAACAAAACCTCAACACAAGATCTTTAACAACATAAATTCAACGGAAGATCTTTAAGAAAAAAACGTCAACACACGATCTTCAACAACAAAACCTCAACACAAGATTTTTAACAACAAAACGTCAAGAAAGATCTTTAACAACAAAACATCAAGAGAGGGTGTTGCGTGCATATTTTGACGCACATATTACAAAAATCGATATGGCTATTTAATATGGGAAAAATATAGACATTCATTCATTTGTGTATGAAAATGCTGTCTATGGGGAAAGCGAGATAATCCATGTTTGATTCACACTTTTGATTATAGGAGTAATCGTTCTTGATATTGATCCGGCGCACGGATATTGCTCTTACGTTTGTACTTATTTTTTAGGGCCAGAAAATAGATTAATTTGCTTATTATGTTTATGGCCTGAATTCATATGTATTACATATTATTAGTACAAGTAGAATCAGTCCTATATTGTATATTTTGGATGGGTAGGCGGGACTAGATTCTTGTTATTCCGGTCTAGAGGAAGTATGGGTTGTCTTGACAAGTCGTGATGAGTTCCGATGTACCGTGATAATGGCGGGTACGCACTTTTCAAAGGGCTGGTAGATTCTTAAGGAAATATGATTTATGAAGTGGTTTCCTTCTAAAGGAGATGGTATCTCTACTAGAGTTTATGTTAGAGACTCTCCTAAGGTACGGTACAATGTATAATTCGGACTCCATGTATTGCCAGACCCTATGTTGATGATCTCATGTCGATTCGACCTAGATGGAACATTGTGCTTCGTATCGCTAGGGTCGTGTTTTGTATCGACGAAGATGACAGACTTTCCTACAGCGGTTATGGCTACGTGAATTAACCTGATCACCGTAGAGCTGTATGGAAACATTTATGAAATCATTTATATACCCATTATAAATTAACTCTGGCTTATATTCACCTTCCTATGAATGAGTGAACGACAACTCAGGGAGGCGGCCATGTTAGATTTCGGTCATCATATGTTTTGATCACTGCCAAGAGAACAGATTATTTATCCTATTATCGGACAGTGACAGGGAGATCTCAATCTTGCTAGAAACCCCCCTTTCGTGGTTTCATAATATATACTACAAACTATGGACGTCAAGTAACTTTAGTTATTTACCGATCTGCCTTCACTGACGCGTTTAGTCAGATAGGGGATGCGGCCATAATGTATCATGACATTGCACTTTTGATGTACTGCCCATTATTTCTGAATGTGTCATGACTTCAGATCTGCTATGTATACCTACAAATTGATATGTCAACATACCATGATGTACTCGTATGTCCCAGTGTGTACGTCTGAATAAATTGAGTAAACAAAGATTCCAGCAGTCTGCATTGGTGCCTTGTAGACACAAGTGTATGAGTGGTTATATTGGTCAGCACACGAACAGTACACCATTCGCGGTAATCACACTCTACACTTCTACTCCATACATACACCATCCTGCGTCGGTTGAAGTGACCAAGTTTAGGGCCTGCTTCCCCTGGAGCCTTTGCCTTCCCTAACTCAGGACTAGGGTGAGTTACCCATTTACAGCTGGGTAGACTGGAGCATGCCTGATCTCAACAACACACCACTCTTCCTTACAGAGCATACAGACTGACACTTTACAGAGTGGGAAATACACAAAAAAAGAAGAAAGAACCTTTACAGTGGCGAGCCAGATTCCTGGGTCCAGCTTACGCAGTTTTGTGTTGAGAATCACAGTTTACAGCTGAAAGAACATTTGTTTGACCACATCAACACCAGTAGGACAGCTATACAGTCGATGTCAGCTTGACCTGTATTACCGATAGGATGCTGTATCTAGGTCAGCGCTTGTTGACAGTTTTTCGCTGTACAGACAGTATTACACAGGACAGTGGTATCAAGTGTAGAAAATATCTGGAGCAGTATTGTTGACATTTCTCAACGTACAGAAGAATCACAGTGTTGTTGAACATAAAGTGCATAGTTCATCGTTGGATCTTCATATGCTCAACAGAGAAAAATTGAACTGTGTAATAGTTTAAAATTAAATCTATTACTAAATAAAGTGGCAAGTTATTAGTATTTAAATAAACTGTGCCTGCTTTGCAACACCATACCTACAACACATTCCATTCATGACATAAATTATATTGTATGCTATATGCTATTTATGCTTACATGTTATTTGTTTATATGTGTAGGTGTTTATATGTTGCGGGCCTGGATGGGAGGTGAGTAGAACAGGAAATACCGAGTGATATTGGTCTTGTTCTGGCGTTCTATAGGGAGCAATTTCTTAATTGAAATTTGCATGCAACATAGTTTGCAAATATTTGGTTAGTTGTGACGACTGTTTCATATTTGTATTTGTAACATTTTTTCTGTTCTTTATTTTTGTTCGATTTGTTTGTATAATTGTAGGTCTCATCTTTCCTTTCATTTCAGTTTTTTACACCCTTATGTTTATACACTGTGGCGTTATTTGTCTTGTTATATTATTGCAGTTATCATCACGGTTTCTGTGATCATTTTTTTCATTTCTCCTATTTAATTTAATTTGATCTCTGCAAATGTGTTCATATTGTCTTTTCTTGTCTGTCCTTTGTAATGTCTTTAGTTGACATATGACATAGGAGTTATAGTGGTATACACTGATAGTATAGTACAGATCAGTACTTTATGATTATTTTCCACAGGTACCCAAGTGATCTTTGATTACATTGAGATATTCAAGACCTTTGTAAGGCTTGTCTCCCACAGTATTTGAGATACAGTTATTGTTGTCCACAGGTACTCAAGTTATCATTGGTTATTATAAACCATACAAGTTTGGACTAAGACTAAGTCTATGGTATAGACTTGTCTCCCATTAAAGTGAAATAGGGTAATTTATTTACTTTTTCAGGTTTCTGATTTAAGAAGACAATATGTCTACATTAGATTATTTTATTGCACAAGGAAAATCTCTTGATAAGACTGGGAAAGACTTAGAACAATGGGCTGTTGCTCAATATGACAAAGCATTAGCTGCTGAAGAGAGAAAAGCTGCTGCTGAAGAAAAAAAAGCTCTGGCTGAAGAAAAAAGATTAGAAAGAGAAGCTGCTGCTGAAGAAAAAAAAGCTCTGGCTGAAGAAAAAAGATTAGAAAGAGAAGCTGCTGCTGAAGAAAAAAAAGCTCTGGCTGAAGAAAAAAGATTAGAAAAAGAAGCAGATATTGCTGCTGAACTAAAGAAATTGCAGATGCAAGTGGAGGAAAGGAGATTTGATGCAGAACAGAAAAAATTAGAAGCTGCTGCAGAACAGAAAAAATTAGAAGCTGCTGCAGAACAGAAAAAACTAGAAGTTGCTGCTGCTGCAGAACAGAAAAAATTAGAAGCTGCTGCAGAACAGAAAAAACTAGAAGTTGCTGCTGCTGCAGAACAGAAAAAATTAGAAGCGGCTGCAGAACAGAAAAGATTAGATAGAGAAGCTGAAGAGAGAAAAGCAATAAGAGAACATGAGTTTGAATTAGAGAAATTAAAATTGACATGTATGAGTAATGTTAATCAGGCATCTGGTGGTAATGGTAAACCCTTTGTGTACAAGGTCAAGGTACCAGCGTTTAACCCTACCAGTGATGACATAACATTTTGGCTTTCTAGATTTGAACGGGCTTGTCGATCCCATAATGTTGACAAATCACAGTATGTGAATCAGTTGTCTGAAAATCTAAAAGGGGAGTCTCTGAGTAAGTTATATTTTGTTGAAGAGGCCGACAAAGATAATTATGATGCTGTTAGGGCAGCTTTGATAAAGAGATATCAGCTGTCTGAGGAAGGTTATCGTCTTTTTTTTAAAACAATGAGACCTGAGGTAGGTGTAGAATTCTCAGAATTCATCTCAAAAGCACGAATTACACTTTCACGATGGATTGAATTATCCAAAACAGAGAAAACATTTGATGTTCTTACGGATTTATTGCTAAGAGACAAGGTCATGTCTTCTGTAAATAAATCATTCCTAGAGTTCTTACATGAGCGTAAACCTAGTACAATAAAGCAAATGGAAGAATATTGTGACCAGTATGCCACGGCACACCCTGACATGATTCTTAGTAACTCTAACATTAAAGAGAGTATGCCAGTTGCTTCGGCAACAGAATATAATCAGAATTACTCACACAAATTCCAAGGAGCTAAAAATAAATTTGATAAAAAGGTTAATTGGAATAAGTATCAAAACCAAGATAACCGCTCAAATCAGAGTTCTTCTTTGAAGAACTGGAATCGGGCTGATAGTCCCCGACACGCGAGGGGTACCCATAATGTTAGAAATTCTCGGAAAGGGAGTAGCTATAGGAACTACCCAAGTGCTTCATGGAGACAAAAGAAACAATATTACAGGGATACTCAATATAATGAGCATGATGATTATGATCATGAATGTTATGATTCAAACCCAAATAGGGGTTATAACAAGGGAAATGATAATTATAGACACAATTATAACCGAGGTAGATCACAACACAAAAGACATGGAAAATCGTATTACCAGGCTAACTCTGCACAACAGGAGTTCCACGACACCGATAATCAGAATAATGATAAAAAAGACTCCAATAGTGTAGCAAATTCCGCTTTCGATTTTGCTAGAGCATCTCAGTGTTCGCAATGCAAAACATTATTCGATCCAACCACAGTGTCTACTTTAAACTGCGGTCACCCGCTTCCCGCTCTCCATGCGTCAATCGCGCATAATGGAAGGGGTGCTCTTGTCTTTAAAAGGGGCCTAATAGATGGTACTCCGGTATCAATTCTTTTCGACTCGGGGTGCACTACCATTGGAGTGAGGCAATCACTCGTAAATCCTTCTCGAGCTACAGGCAATATAGTCAAATGTGTAACATTTGGTGGCACATTGGAGAAGTACTCCACTGCCATTATCAATATTGCTACGCCTTTCTTTACAGGAGAGGTGCAAGCATGTCTCTTGCCGAATCCGATCGCTGATCTTATCATCGGTCGCATTCATGGAGTGAAAGAATGCACTCCACAGCAAATTTCTAATTGGGAAAATGTTAATATGCAATCTGCAAATGCAGTAATCACTAGGGCTCAAGCTCTTAATATGCCACAATCTTCACATTCTGAAGATAATGATGCGCAGATCCAAGATGATCCCTTGGAGATTTCCCACGATTCCTTTATCAAACAGCAGGAAGATGATCCTACTCTAAAGAAATTCTTTACTCTGGCAACAAAAGGTGATCCGAATAAGGATACAAATCGTAAATCTTGGATTACGATGAAGAATGGCGTACTTGTACGTATGGTACAAGACTCCGCTAAGTCCATTCATTCTCAAATCCTTGTGCCTAAAAATATGAGAGTTAAAATCTTACAGCACGCTCATGATTCGCAGTGTGCTGGACATATGGGTTTTTCCCGTACTAAAGCTAGAGTTCTTCAATCTTTCTTTTGGCCTGCTGTGAATAAGGACATACGAATCTATTGTCGATCTTGTAAAGTATGTCAAGAGATTAAATCCAGAGGTCCACGCCATGATGCACCTATTCAGGCTGCAGACATTCCCATTCGGCCATTTCAAAAAATGGCGATAGACATCATTGGTCCATTTAAGATAAAGTCTGCTAGAGGACACCAATTTATTTTGACGTGTGTTGATATGTGCACACGTTGGCCGGAGGCTGTTCCTCTAAAGAGCATAACTACTGCTGATGTCGCAGATGCTCTTTGGTTAATATTTTCTCGTCTGGGGTTTCCAGCAGAAATATTATCCGACCATGGTACCCAACTCATATCGGATACCATGTCTCAAGTAATGTCGACTCTGAAGATAGAGAGATCGCTGAGTAGTATTTATCATCCTATGTCCAATGGGATGGTGGAACGTTTGAATAGAACTCTGAAAAACCTACTAGGTAAGATAACAGAAGATTTTCCTCAGGATTGGGATAGGGTTTTACCCGCGGCTCTCTTTGCATATAGAGAGGTCGCCAACGAACATACAGGATTTTCTCCCTTTGAACTTGTCTTTGGCGCGAAACCGCGAGGTCCTATGTCCTTACTTCATGATCTTATAACTGCTGATAATATTGTCGATGACACAAAATCCTCTTATGAATATGTCATCGCACTTAGACACAAGATTATTGAAGCATGCAAATTGGCAACTGCTTCTTCTGAATTTGCGAAACAGAAGGCAAGGGAATTTGCCAATAAAAAGAGATGTTTGCGACAACTTTGTCCAGGTGACAAAGCATTTGTCTTGCTACCTTGTAGGGAAAATAGACTTCTTATTTCTTGGAAAGGTCCGTACGATATAATATCAAAAGTTTCCGATGTTGACTATATCGTCGATATTGACGGGAAGCGTAAAACCTTCCACATCAACATGCTCACGGAATTCCATGAACGTCCTGATTATTTACAACCTGATTTCCAGGCAACGGACGATTTTCCAGTCCAACATGGACAGTACTCATCTCTGTCAGTAATACAGGATGAGTAAACGAGTTTCTCGGATGTAAATTTACCTTTTCCAATGATTCCTCTTCACTCTAATGAATCATGGAAAGATGTTGCAATTTCTCCAGAATTATCTCCAGGAGAGCAGAAACAAGTTTCTACTATGTTAGAACAATTTCAGGATGTCCTTACTGACATTCCTGGTCAAACTGATGTCATTCAACATGACATTATTCTTACTGACCATAGTCCTATAAGAGTCAGACCGTATCCTATCCCGATACATTTTCAAGCACAGGTAGAGAAAGAGTTAGATGAGATGATAGAGTTAAAAATTATTGAACCATCCACATCAGCATATTCTTCGCCGATGGTTATAGTACGAAAAAAAAGACAATAACATACGTCTTTGCGTGGATTATCGCAAATTGAATCAAGTGACTAAATTTGATGCTGAACCTATGCCTTTACTAGAAGAGCTACTTACGAGACTATCGAATTCTCACTTCTTTACTAAACTCGATTTGTCTAAGGGATATTGGCAAGTTCCACTATCCGAACACGCCAAACCGTTTACTGCCTTTTCGACGCCTAGGGGTCTATTCCAATGGAATTTCATGCCTTTCGGTCTTATGAACGCCCCTGCAACATTTGTACGCATGATGCGTCGAATCCTATCTCATCGCTCAGATGTCATTGCGTATCTTGATGACATCTGTCTTTTCAGTGATACTTGGAACGATCACTATAATGGTATAAATGAACTATTGTCTATCTTACGCGAGCATAACCTGACAGCGAAACCATCGAAAGCATGTATTGGTTTTAGCGAAATATCTTTCTTAGGACACCGTGTTGGTCATGGGTTCCTAAAAACAGAAGACCATAATACAAGTAAGATACTTAACATTTCTATTCCTAAGACTAAAAAGCAAGTACGAAGTCTCTTAGGTCTAATACAATTTTATGGACGATTCATCCCGAATCTGTCCTCCATTATGTCACCTCTTTCTTCCTTGCTAAAGAAAGGGTCTCCTAATGTAGTCCATTGGACTCAAGAATGTCAATCCTCTTTGGATAAGGTTAAAACTATGTTTTCTACTTCACCTATCCTAGTATTGCCTTCTAAGGATAAGACATTTATTCTTCGTAGTGACGCTTCATCAACCAGGATTGGAGCGGCACTAATGCAAGAGTACTCTGGAACTCTGCATCCTGTGATGTATATTTCTCGTAAATTAAATGCCGCAGAGAAGAATTACTCGGTCCTAGACCGTGAATTATTGGCTATGGTTTGGTCAATCCTTAAACTGCAAAGATTTCTTCTGGGCGCGCATTTCATTGTGGAAACTGACCAGAAAGCTCTTACGGCTATTCAGAGTAAAAATCTGAAGAGCGCGACATCAACGCGATACGCGATTGCTCTACAGCCATTTCATTTTTCGGTGCGAGCTATCCGTGGGTCAGAAAATGTGATGGCAGATATTTTGTCTAGATGCCCACATGATTCATAACTGTTATACAACTTTGATACAGTTGTTTCTATGTTGAAATGTGTACACATATGTAATATATCATATATTGATTGTAACACTACTTAGCGGTTCATTGATATTTATTCACCGCTGATCTTTCAATGTTTTTTCGTCTTTGATGATCATGATGTTAAGATATCTTAGATGAAATTTATGTATAAACTAATGTGGAAATTGTGTCATTGCTAATATTGTAGTATGCGTTGGTGACACCTCTCTGGAAATATTAATACTTAGAGAAGTACCTTCTCTAAGGTCATAAAACGTATGCTTATCATCTGCGCATTGTTATTGGTGCGTTGTGAGCCTAATGTATGTTGCTCCTAGATGTGTTTCAAAAAAAAAAAATGTACCATTTTTTTTTTCCGAGGGGTGTGGTAATCTGTTGCGTGCATATTTTGACGCACATATTACAAAAATCGATATGGCTATTTAATATGGGAAAAAATATAGACATTCATTCATTTGTGTATGAAAATGCTGTCTATGGGGAAAGCGAGATAATCCATGTTTGATTCACACTTTTGATTATAGGAGTAATCGTTCTTGATATTGATCCGGCGCACGGATATTGCTCTTACGTTTGTACTTATTTTTTAGGGCCAGAAAATAGATTAATTTGCTTATTATGTTTATGGCCTGAATTCATATGTATTACATATTATTAGTACAAGTAGAATCAGTCCTATATTGTATATTTTGGATGGGTAGGCGGGACTAGATTCTTGTTATTCCGGTCTAGCGGAGGTATGGGTTGTCTTGACAAGTCGTGATGAGTTCCGATGTACCGTGATAATGGCGGGTACGCACTTTTCAAAGGGCTGGTAGATTCTTAAGGAAATATGATTTATGAAGTGGTTTCCTTCTAAAGGAGATGGTATCTCTACTAGAGTTTATGTTAGAGACTCTCCTAAGGTACGGTACAATGTATAATTCGGACTCCATGTATTGCCAGACCCTATGTTGATGATCTCATGTCGATTCGACCTAGATGGAACATTGTGCTTCGTATCGCTAGGGTCGTGTTTTGTATCGACGAAGATGACAGACTTTCCTACAGCGGTTATGGCTACGTGAATTAACCTGATCACCGTAGAGCTGTATGGAAACATTTATGAAATCATTTATATACCCATTATAAATTAACTCTGGCTTATATTCACCTTCCTATGAATGAGTGAACGACAACTCAGGGAGGCGGCCATGTTAGATTTCGGTCATCATATGTTTTGATCACTGCCAAGAGAACAGATTATTTATCCTATTATCGGACAGTGACAGGGAGATCTCAATCTTGCTAGAAACCCCCCTTTCGTGGTTTCATAATATATACTACAAACTATGGACGTCAAGTAACTTTAGTTATTTACCGATCTGCCTTCACTGACGCGTTTAGTCAGATAGGGGATGCGGCCATAATGTATCATGACATTGAACTTTTGATGTACTGCCCATTATTTCTGAATGTGTCATGACTTCAGATCTGCTATGTATACCTACAAATTGATATGTCAACATACCATGATGTACTCGTATGTCCCAGTGTGTACGTCTGAAAAAATTGAGTAAACAAAGATTCCAGCAGTCTGCATTGGTGCCTTGTAGACACAAGTGTATGAGTGGTTATATTGGTCAGCACACCATTCGCGGTAATCACACTCTACACTTCTACTCCATACATACACCATCCTGCGTCGGTTGAAGTGACCAAGTTTAGGGCCTGCTTCCCCTGGAGCCTTTGCCTTCCCTAACTCAGGACTAGGGTGAGTTACCCATTTACAGCTGGGTAGACTGGAGCATGCCTGATCTCAACAACACACCACTCTTCCTTACAGAGCATACAGACTGACACTTTACAGAGTGGGAAATACACAAAAAAAGAAGAAAGAACCTTTACAGAGGGTCTTCAACAACAAAATTTTAATCACACGATCTTTAACAACACATCTTTAAGACAATATATTTAACAACATAATTTGCTGACAATATCTTTAACAACCAAACTTCAACACAAGATCTTTAACAACAAAACCTCAATCCAAGATCTTTAAGAACAAAACTTCAACATAGGATCTTTACAACAAAAGTTCAAGACAAGATACTTAACAACAAAACTTCAACTCAAAATCTTTAGCAACAAAACCTCAAGACAAGATATTTAACAACAAAACTCTAACAAAAGATCTTTAACAACAAAACTTCCAGACAATGATTTTAACAACAAAACCTCAACACAAGATCTTTAACAACAAAACCTCAACAAAAGATCTTTAACAACTAAACTTCAAGACAAGATCTTTAACAACAGAACTTCAACACAAGATCTTTTACAACAACACGTCAACACAAGATCTTTAACAACAAAACTTCAAGACAAGATCTTTAATAACAAAACATCAAGATAAGATCTTTAGCAACATAATTTCAAGGCAAGATCTTTAACAACAACACCTCAGCACACGATCTTTTACATCAAAATCTCAAATAAAATCGTTAACAGCAAAACGTAATCTCAAGATCTTTAACAACAAAACTTCAACACTAGATCTTTAACAACAAAACATCTAGACAAGATTTTTAATAACATAAATTCAACGCAAGATCTTTAACAACAAAACCTGATGTTAAGATCTTTAACAACAAAACATCTAAACAAGACCTTTAACAACATAAATTCAACTCAAGATCTTTTTCCACAAAACAAAAAGATAAGACCTTAACAACAAAATGTCAACATACAATTATTAACAACACAAACCTCAACACGTGATCTTTAACAACAACACGAACGAACGAACGAACAAACGAACTTTATTTTCAAAGGGTTTAGAATTGGGATGGACTCTTTAAAATCCTCCTGAAAATAGGCTGCCCTTCTAAAATGCTGGAAATGATAAAGTCATTCCATGACGACATGAAGGGAACAGTCCTATATGCTGGAAGCACGTCACAGCCCTTTGATATACGAAGTGGCGTTAAACAAGGCTGTGTTCTGGCTCCGACCCTCTTCGGAATCTTCTTTGCCGTACTCTTGAAACATGCATTCAGAGATGCAACTGAAGGAATATGCCTTCACACTAGGTCAGATGGCCGTCTGTTTAATCTTTCAAGGCTGAAGGCAAAACTAAAAATCAGAAGGGTCACTATAAGAGACTTGTTGTTCGCTGATGATGCTGCAGTCGTTAGTCAAAGCCAACAGGAGCTTCAGAGCTTGATGAATCGCTTCACTAAAGCATGCAAGGACTTTGGCCTCACAATAAGTCTAAAGAAAACGAATGTGCTGAGTCAGGATGTGGTTGCTGCACCAGTTATCACTATCGATAACTATGAATTGGCAGTGGTGCACCACTTCACATACCTAGGGTCTACCATCAATGACAAACTCTCACTGGATACAGAAGTCGACAGCCGCATTGGCAAAGCTGCAGCTACCTTTGCCCGCCTCACATCGCGTGTTTGGGGAAACTCTAAACTCACAATGAAGACCAAAGCTGCGGTATATAATGCCAGCGTCACCAGCACACTCCTATATGGCAGCGAGACCTGGACGACCTATGCTAAGCAAGAAAGAAGGCTCAATACCTTCCATCTGCGGTGTTTACGCCGCATCCTCGGCATCTCGTGGAAAGATAAAGTGACAAATGTCGAGGTGTTGTCACGTGCTGGCCTTCAAAATATGTATACGCTGCTTAGACAGCGCAGACTCAAGAGAGATATGAGGTGACATGGATAAAATGGGAGGATGAAGCGTCGAAAGGGCGAGCACCAGGAAAATAACAAGCAGCTGAGGGCTGCCACCTCAGGGGCGCATTCCCATAGTCAGTTATGACTGAAGGGGCTATTATTATTATTATTATTATTAGAATTGGGCACGCAGGCTCGACTAACATTCTGCCTTTCCTTTCTCTCATCTTCCATACTGAATCCATTTATTCTCACATGTATTATAAATATTACTTAAATAAAGAAATAACAAAATAAAATAAAATCCCAACATTGTAACAGTACAATAACAGTTACACAGATTTACAGTACCTTATCATAATTAATATTAAACAGGACAAAATTATCTTTAAAACCTACATATGATATTATGTAATTTTTTTAAGAACATAACTAAATTAGGGTGGCATATAATCTGCACTCATGATGTATTTGAAAAGTCTGTGATTGAATGAATATGGACTAAGAGTATTTTTTAAGCCGTGCGGAAGAGTATTCCACAGATGAGCAGCAGAAAAAGCTAAACTTTTCTTGAATAAGTCGAGCCTAGGCTTGGGCATGTGTAATTTATTTAAGCGTTGACTGGGTCTTCCGCTGTATTTGAAAATAGGCCACAGATACGTTGGAGCGTTCTGTGACAAGATTTTGTGAATAAATTTGGCTTTGTTGAAGAGAAGGCGCTTTCTTAGTTGTAATATGTTAAGATATGTATATGCGTCTACACCCTGTGTGAGGGGTTTGTCTGAAATTAGGCGCACTGCACGTTTTTGTAATGAATAGAGTCTTTTAGTGTTGGACATGGTGCAGCCATCCCAAATTGTGGAACAATAGTCTAGATGTGTTTGTATCTGGGATGTATAGATCATTTTTCGTGTCTCCTCATCTAGGAAATGTTTGATTTTAGCTAACTCGTAAACTTTTTGTGCCGTTTGTTTGGTCAGTGCTTGTATATGCGAATTCCAACTAAATTTGTTGGTCAATTATGAGTTCTAGTGTTTTATTTTCATTTACATTTTCAATTAAAGAGGTTCCAATGTAGAGCTGAAGTGTTGTTTTCGGTGAGTTTTGTAATTTTTGTCTAGTTGATATAATCATACATTTTGTTTTAATGATATTTATTTGCATGCAGATTTCATTGCTCCACTTAATAAGATTGTCTGTGTCGCTTTGTAATAATATTTCTAGCGTGTTGCAACTTTTATCACTAGTATAAATGGTACAGTCATCGGCAAATAGGTAGCAGGATGAGTGCTTGGTGTGTAGTGGAAGGTCATTTATGTAAATGGAAAAAAGTAGAGGGCCGAGAATAGAACCCTGAGGAACACCGGTGTCAATAATAGTTGGGTTTGACAATGAGATATTGTACCATACTATTTGCTGTCTGTCGGACAGGAATGATTTAAGTAATGTCACCAGTTTAAAGTTAACTTTCATTGTTTCTAATTTCCTTATTAAAACAGTGTGATCTAACATATTAAATGCTTTCCTAAAGTCTACAAAGATTGCTCCACATATGTTATCGTTGTTTATGTTTAGGTGCAAGTTGTCTATCATCTTAGTTATAGCTGTGTGGCATAAATGCTTTTGTCGAAACCCTGACTGACTGTCAATTAGAAAGTCATTGCTAACTAGGTAATGTAGTGTTGCTTTATGTATGTGTTTTTTCTAGTGGTTTAGAAAGTGATGATAAAAGAGAAATTGGTCTATAGTTACCAAGATTACTGTTATCTGACAAGCCAGGTTTGAAGAGAGGATATACTTTGGCAATCTTAAAGGCTGAAGGAAAATAACTTTTAGCGATACATTGATTATATATAAACGTTAGTGAATCAATAATAGCTGGTGAGGCGTAACGCAGTATTCGATTACTAATTCCGTCAAGCCCTGATGAGATATTATCTTTAAGGCCAATAAGATAGTGATACAGAGTAAATATTAGCAAGGGGAGGTGATCTTGAAAATGTTAAGCGAATAGATTCGATTACGGGTTACGTTGCTTGGTTAAGCTGATGTTAAGTTAAAATTGTATTAGGGGAATTCCCTCGTATGATCGAGAAGTTTCTAAGTCGGTAAGCGGGGCGAACACTGGTCAGTTCAAATCGCGGAGATGTGTTTTCTCTGAACTGTCTTGATCTGTGAGTAAGCTCGTGTGACTAGCCCATGCAATTATCGAGACTGAGTTGTGTTTTTAAGCAACCGAGTCTCGTGTCTTTTTTGGCGGGACTAGTGTGTGAACTAAGAGCAGTCTGTTTTTGGGTACCGACGGGAGAGGTCGGTCCTACAGCGTGTGTTTTGAGTATGCCTGCGCAGTGCAAAAGTTATAGAGGCCATTATTTGTGTAGGCCTATAATTCCCGAGTTTATTGGAGAATTGTGTTTGTGAGTATTTTTGAAGAGGTAAGGATCCAGGACTTATGTTTGACTATATAAATGTCAAGATGAGTGAAGGCGAGATTACTGCAGACTGCCAGGGAGTGCAGTCTTGCGAGAATTTGCCGCGAGAATTTACTATTGATGTTAGAAGCATCGTTTGAGGCCATTTATTATTGATAGCACGGTGAGGACAAACGTTTGCTGGGAAAAGGATCCATTGTCTATTTATTATAATGCTGATGTTAGAAGCATCGTTTGAGGCCATTTATTATTGATAGCACGGTGAGGACAACCGTTTGCTGGGAAAAGGATCCATTGTCTATTTATTATAATGCTGATGTTAGAAGCATCGTTTGAGGCCATTTATTATTGATAGCACGGTGAGGACAACCGTTTGCTGGGAAAAGGATCCATTGTCTATTTATTATAATGCTGATGCTAGAAGCATCGTTTGAGGCCATTTATTATTGATAGCACGGTGAGGACAACCGTTTGCTGTAAAAAGGATCCATTGTCTATTTATTATAATGCTGATGTTAGAAGCATCGTTTGAGGCCATTTATTATTGATAGCACGGTGAGGACAACCGTTTGCTGGGAAAAGGATTCATTGTCTATTTATTATAATGCTGATGTTAGAAGCATCGTTTGAGGCCATTTATTATTGATAGCACGGTGAGGACAACCGTTTGCTGTAAAAATGATCCATTGTCTATTTATTATAATGCTGATGTTAGAAGCATCGTTTGAGGTCATTTATTATTGATAGCACGGTGAGGACAACCGTTTGCTGGGAAAAGGATCCATTGTCTATTTATTATAATGCTGATGTTGGAAGCATCGTTTAAGAGGCCATTGATGTGGTAGTAGCTTGATGATGCTGGGAAGTGGAGATGTAACTATAGTACTTTCTTGTTGTGAGCTATGTTTGACTATGTGTATTTCATATGAACGTATTGTGACAATAAACTATGTTAAATGTCGCCTGTAGTTCCACGACTCGTACGTGCGTATCTGTGGCGTGTGAATGTACCCACGCACACTCACTGCAACATTTAACACGGTGGGAAAACAGTAGTCATGACAGTAGTAACGCATGACCATAAATAGCCTGTGTGGTGAGATCTATGTCAACAAACAGATTGAATTCACTAACAGTATCTCGTGTGTAGCAGTGGTAGTCTAGTCTTACAGAATTTGATATTTTCGACATTCGCGTGATATAAGAATTACTGTTCTGCTCTGTGTGGGCGCATTGAACAGTTTGACCATTAAGGTAACACCCATCACCATTTATTCAATCTCCAAGACCAGTCATCAGTTATAATAATAATATTTCATAATGCCTCAGTGACTCCTAAACTAATCTATCACCACCAAAAATCATTACGGTTACAGATAGTTATACACTTCAAGACAAGATCTTTAACAACAAAACTTCAGGACAAGATCTTTAACAACAAATCCTCAACACAAGATCTTTAGCAACAAAATCTCAACACAAGGTCTTTAACAACAAATCCTCAACCCAAAATCTTTAACAACAAAACTTGATCACAAGATCTTTAACAACAGAACTTCAAGACAAGATCTTTAACAACAAAACCTCAAGACTACATCTTTAACAACAAAACCTCAAGACTACATCTTTAACAACAGAACTTCGGCAGTGTCACAGTTTTCACCTGTCCAGCTCCACAGTTATGGTCCAAGAATGGCTAAACTGAGATTATAGTGATTAGGGTATTCAAAAATATCAATCTTCGCTAAAGATTACTCTTTGCTTAGAAATAAATAGAAGAATGATGATGCTTCTTTTTCGGGGTCCTCCCAGGAACCTGTTTAAGCTTGATGCTGTTGACATGTGGGGGCCTGGCGATCTGCTGGTTTTCGTAGTATCTGCCTTTGATATGCTGATTTTCGTTCTTTATATATCACAAGTTGAATTAAGTACATTTTTTTGGATTTGGCAATTAGATTTCATATTCGTACAGTAGATTTTGGTTAACGGATAAAAAGAAACTCATTCAGTGAGTCATATTCTTCATTGTTTGGGTTTACTTTGACTTCTGGCTTTGCTTCTAGATTTAGTTTTGGTGTTACTTTGTTCACGTGTATTTTAAACAGCAGTGGTGGTAGCAAACAACTTTCTTGCACTCCTATGGTTATACCAAATGTTTCAGTGAGTCCAACAGTCGGTCTTACTACACTTTTGTATGTATGGTACAAACTCTCACATTGTTATAGTTGTCTTTGTTTGTCGTAGTCTTGTAATACTGACCAAATCGTCTTCTTATCCATTCTATCTCAACCTTTTTTTATTCTTTTTTCTTTTTATTCTCCTGATTTGTAAATACTACATTTAGTTAACTATCATGTTCGATTGTTCTATCACTTAACCTCTATTAAAGAGTAAAAGGCATTAGTGTATCGCATTCCTTTCCTGAATCCAAATCGGGCTCTACTCAACTGTAGTTCAGCTCTGGGCTTATTCTGTGTTCACGTATTTTTGTATATAATTTTCATGTGTGGCTTAATACTCAAATATCTCTGTATATGTCACACTCCTTTATATTACCTGTCTTTATTCCAGACTGGTAATTTTATGGCTTATTGCCAGTGTTCTGGGACTGCCCATGATACTGCTGTTAGGAACTATGAATGTGAGCACACACGGACTGATAGCACCGAGAGTATGACCGGAAACTTTAAATTATTTCGAACAAACGGGACTCGAAGACAAACACTGAGTTTGAATGAGCTACGTAATAAGGATCAAGAACTAGTCAACTTGGTGAACAAGACATAGATATAAATGTTAAACATTACAGGCTAAGAATAAAGGTACACAACACAAAGGATATCCACTATAGGTGGCTTGAAGTGGAGTAGACAAAGAGGAAAGAGCAAAGCATGACGTGAGATTGTTAGTACATGATGAGAAAACAACGTCAGTCATAGAAATTGAATCGTCCCAAAACAACGTCAGTCATAGAAATTGAATCGTCCCAAAACAACGTCAGTCATAGAAATTGAATTGTCCAAAAACAAATTCAGTCATAGAAAATTGAATCGTCCCAAAACAACGTCAGTCATAGAAATTGAATCGTCCCAAAACAACGTCAGTCATAGAAAATTGAATCGTCCCAAAACTTGTTTTTCTGATGGATTTGTCTGGAAGTAAGAAATAACCAGATTTTTCAAGAGAATACTTAAACGGCGCGCATTGCACTGTGTTTTTTTTGTAAAATATGCATTGAACACCCACATATGCATACATAGTTACGAAACACTTGATTGACGTAGGACCTTTCTGTTGATCAGATTGCCTCCTGGTGTATCGCTTTGTATTGTTTCATATCATGTGCGTGTGTGCGCGTGTGTGCGCGCGCGCGTGTGTGTGTGTGTGTGTGTGTGTGTGTGTGTGAGAGAGAGTAATGGTGGTAGTAAAGTCGCTGCACTGACTTTGATATCTGATTTTAATTTCTCTGCCACGACGTGCTTCTTGGAACCTGTTTAAACTTGATTCTGTTGACACGTATGCTAATGGGGCCTAGTCATCTGCTGATATTCATAGTATCTGACTTGTATGTGCCTAGAGAACCGGGAAATATAAACACCGAATGAGGTGTCCTTAAAACAGCAATGCTGGAGACTACTGAACCGGACATAATGGGACAAAGAAAATAAAACAAGGTATAAAAGAAAAAGCATATAGTAGTAGCGCCCCATTTAGTCACCACTGACTATGGAGATGCGCCCCTAAGTAGTTTTCCTTTTGTTTGTTTTTTGTCTGGTGTTCCTTTCAACATGCTCTATTCCTTTCTGTTTGTTCCCTGGTGTTCCTTGTTCTTGTTTTTGTTATTGTTGTTGTTTTTTTATTGCCTTTGTTTTTGTTATTGTTTTAGTTATTGTTTTTGTTATTGCTTTTGTTATTGTTTCTTGTTATTGTTTTTGTTATTGTTAATGTTATTGTTTTTGTTATTGTTTTTGTTTTTGTTATTGTTATTACTTTTGTTTTTGTTATTGTTATTGTTGTTGTTTTTGTTATTGTTATTACTTTTTGTTTGTTTTTGTAATTGTTATTGTTTCTGTTTTTGTTATTGTTATTGTTTTTGTTGTTATTTTTGTTATTGTTATTGTTTTTGGTTATTGTTATTGTACTGTTATTGTTATTGTTATTGTTTTTGTTATTGTTTTTGTTATTGTTTTTGTTATTGTTTTTGTTATTGTTTTTGCTATTGTTTTTGTTATTGTTATTGCTTTTATTTTTGTTATTGTTATGGTTTTTGTTATTGTTACTGTTATTGTTTTTGTAATTGTTATTGTTTTTGTTCTTGTTGTTATTGTTATTATTGTTACTGTTATTCTTTTTGTTATTGTTACTGTTATTCTTTTTGTTGTTGTTACTGTTATTGTTTTTGTTACTGTTATTGTTTTTGTTAGTGTTATTGTTATTGGTTTTGTTTTTGTTATTGTTATTGATGTTTTTGTTATTATTTTTTTTCTTGTTATTGTTATTGTAGTGTTATTGTTTATTGTTATTCAGAATTGACATTTTTACACTACGGGCAAACCCATAGGTTTTACAGATGTATGAAAGCAATGAAGTTGCTAATGCCTAGCAAAAGCTATTTGTTTGACTTACAATGCACGCATCATTGGCACACAGTACTTCCTGTCGCTTTGTCAAGTTTCATTACAGGCCAGTTCTTGTCCAGCTACAACCTTTGCCATAGTACAGTTAATCTCAGCGACTATGTTTGTCATTGTACATTTAATCTAAAGCATTAACTGTTTTTGTCATAGTACATTTAATCTAAAGTAGTAAATATTTTTGTCATAGTGTCAAATCTTGGAGCGCTACATTTTCGTGTGATCTCCTTCAACTTTCTATTGTGCCCTTCTTTTCCTTTTTTTTCTCACCCGCTCCTTATTGCATCTGTTGTTCTCATTGACCAAGGTGTCTTATCCTATCTTGTCATTCCTTAATAATACTGACCGCTTGACCTGTTTTTGAAGCAACATTGACTCTATTTGTGCAAGGTGAAGTACTTTGTGTACTAGATTATGCAACAGCTTACGGCCAGACAGAAAAAGTGTATGTAAGGAGCGAGACGGGTTGCTTGAAGAAACACTGGCAGATGGCATAGAGCGAAACCTCACACATGTGTCGGTGAAGGTAGATAACAACCATTGTTACTTACTTACTTAGTCGTTCCGTTTCTACCGAGAAAGTAACATCTTAGAGGAGTTTATCAATGATAGATCTGTGAAGCAGTGAGTTGGTAAACATGACAGGCAACAACGGAAGTGGCAAGACTTTATATGGTCATGGAGTTTGAAAATACCATGTCAAGGGCAATATCATATACGGGTAGAGGGGGGACCCCTACCAAAATCAGACACTTATTTGCAATTGGTTTGGCGATTGAGATACTAAGATAGAATGCTTCTGATTGGATCATTCCTCAACAAATGAGGGTATTTGTTTCTCTTCTTTCATAATACTAGTCGGTGGTACCAGTTGAGGGTGCTATCTCTGGAACAAAGTGTGTGGTATAAGTGGCCTGCTGTCAACACTAGACATCATTTTCAGACGGGTCTTGAAGACGCTGGAGCAGCTTCGTGATTATTCCTGATACGAGTATTTCTTGGAACGTGTCACAACCTCCAGACTTGACCAGTGACGTGACTGAACAAGTCCTTAACCTGCAAAGAACCAAACATCGGCTGGGGCAGAAATCAACATTCTTACTGGCAGCTAAGTACAAACTTAAAAGCTGCTAAGTGAACTTTCACATATGCAAATTTATAGTTGATTTAAACCTTTTGAGTGTCCTGCACCCGTATGTCTCAGTCACCTTAAATACACTTAAAACAGAGCTGCTAAATTAAGATTTGACTGCATTAAATCAGTTAAGGGCTTGAACGAGCTAAATCATTCAGTATGTCTCGTCACAAAGTTGTCGCGCAGATAATGTTAACTGTGCTAAGACATTTTCAGCATTTTTCTTGATTTCTTATTATCTTGTGCATACTAACTCAAGGTAGAAGCATCATCATCCTTCTATTTGCATCTCTGCCAAGAGTAATCTTATGCGAAGGTAGATAACTTAGAAGACCCACATTAGATACTATAGTTTCTGGTCTGATAACTATGAAAATGTTACGGGATAGATTTCGTAAGCATCCTATTGTATAATGGTTGGTGTATAACTAGGACTGACACTCATAACAGTACATACGCGAATGAAATAACTTGACAGAAGTCTGGGTCACAGTTCCATTACATATAATCTCAGCAGCCTAGTCCTGGACATCAGCAACAATAGTACAAAATACTTGCATAATTAGAATATGTAGTACAGTCATCCTTACGTACTGGTAACAACTGCATTCAATGTAAGTGCGACATTCACCCCTCGCACATAAATCTCTATCTCTGATCTATATTCAATGTAAGTGCGGCATTCACTCCTAGCACATAAATCTATATATGGTCTTTAT
This sequence comes from Oreohelix idahoensis, assembly GCA_024509875.1. Taxonomy (NCBI): domain Eukaryota; kingdom Metazoa; phylum Mollusca; class Gastropoda; order Stylommatophora; family Oreohelicidae; genus Oreohelix; species Oreohelix idahoensis. The sequence continues at coordinate 7,725 of JAMPIV010010786.1, read as the reverse complement.
ACAATGTAAGTGCAGCATTCACCCCTCGCATATATATCTCTGTGGTCCTACTTTCAATGTAAGTGCGGAATTCACTCCTCGCACATATATCTCTATCTTTGGTCTAATCACCAGGCATCCAAGTTCCTCTAGAACTTAAAAGCGCGGGAAAACCACAACGCGCTTACGTAGACCTCCTATTGGCGCGAGAAAGCACACAAAGAGCATTCAAATAATAGCATATAATGGTCCTACCATAGACCTCCTTCTGACACGGGAAAACGACGTGTCTTTTTAATCCAAAGTGCGGCATTCACTCCTCGCACATATATCTATACCTCTGGTCTAATCACCAGGCATCCAAGTTCCTCCTGAACTTTACAGCGCGGGAAACCCGCAACGCGCTTATAAATAATAATATATAAAGGCATTGTAAATACACCTTACGCGGTACATCATCGCGTCACATCCAATATATTATAATGAAAATCACATACACTATTCACATACTCTAGAAACACCAACCGTCTCCCACGACGGATGGCCACAGACTCCCCTTTAACAACTCAGTATTCTTCTCTGACACGTATGCTAACTTCATTCACTTCGCACGCTTTTCTCATGTCCTGTAAACCTCAATTCACACATGAATGCCCCTGAGTATTCTTCAATCATACTCTAAGTTCTTCTAACAGTGAACTTTTAAATGTCACATTCCAAGCTTGCAAAATTCAATAAAAATACAATATAAACAGAGTTACACCATTCTCTACCCACACACATGTATATACACGTCATGTATCTTATGACCTTAACCTAATTACTAACAAACTCCAGCCCCGTACACCAAAATCCGTAACACCTAACTGTAACTTCGAATAAGACTTAACAGTTTACACCGACCCCCGAGGAAAAAAATGATATCATCATTTTTTTTTAAACTTTACATCAAACCAAATTGTGAGGTCGGTGAAATATGTCATACTAAACAACAAAAGAGGGATGGAGATATATTGGTGAACCAAAAAGGTTACCACATTAACAGTGGCACCGGAAGGGTGATATAGGCTTTGCCTTAGCAATCATAGTCTACTGGCAAATCAAACACAATTCCATCCTATACAACATTAAACTGTGTTGGATGCAAATCTAACAATGTGTACCTCAATAATATACTAACTAAATCATACGTGGATTCACCAGACAAAAATACATGGGTGAACCGAAAGGTACATCAGCATTGTTCATTAAATAATATAATTACATTATAAGTTAACACTTACAACTTATCAAACTAACACAAATGTGATTCATAAATATAAATAATCTATTCTAAATGCTGAATTTCATCTGTAAATTCTGTCTCAGTTGCTCCAAAACCAGAGTAAAGGACTGATGTCTAAGAAGAAGTATCGGTATGCAAGCCCGCTGATGACCACCCATCAGCTGCTGTAATGATAGACATTTCCACCAACAACACTGGTGTCTCATGGCGTAGCATACTTTCCTATGGATAAACACAATTAGGCAAGAATTAAATCATTTGCCTTGGAAAATTTGTATCATATTATGCCATATCATATACCCTTCTATGTCCACCCCATTCCACTAAACATTCCCAGTGGGGTGACAAAATAATCAATTAAGGGATGATATACCCATTTCATATGTCTTCGTGATCAGCGGCCTTAGATACTACACCATGTACTTCCCAATTAAGTTTTACTACTTTAGTTAATGAAATAAGTCAATCTAAAACACCAAGTTATACTGGCTTGTACTGTACACCTGTTCACTATTTGTTGTTTATAACACTCTGTCAAATTTCCATTCTTGAAAAAATATTAAGTCTCTCTAGACAACCGTCTCTTGAAAAGTTATAGCTTTCAGCCTTGTTGTATGCACAGTAACAGTTAACCTCTCATGCTGAGTCATAACAAGTAGCAATCTCTTACAACTAACATCATAACTATTTTTAATCTAGAATACATCATCATCATTACCACAATCACAAAAGTATTTCCAAATAGCACAGTATCTTTAGTAGAGCAAACAGATCACTTGTGTCCCACTTATCTGGTGGTAACTTTTTGATGGCGTTGAACATTAACAACTTCAGTGGATCTTTTCCTTTATCCATGTATCTGTTTTTGAAATTGAAAGATAATATTAACTCTAACTGGTCTGTAACTCCAACACAATTTCCTTTCAGACCGTCCATCACAGACTTCCACACTTCCTTCCTTGAAGCTTCAGTCTCTTCCAGTACTGCTTTCTTGGCAACAGATGTTGCATCCTTCATCTTCGCCCTCCTATACTGCATTTGAGCATCTAAGGGTTCCTTCTTCAAATCTGATTGATCTGTACCAAGCGCAGCCTCATGTCTCTCCTCCGTAGACTTAGCTTGATCTTTCAATGCTTCAGCTTGCTGCTGTAATCTTTGTTTAGCTGCCTTAAGTTGCTCTTCTAGTGCTTCAAATTTAACAAAGTAACTCTCTTCTAAAGCCTTACCTTTCTCCTTCCACCAAGATGACAGGACCCTGCAATGTTCTTCTTTAACATGAGTATTACCCTTACACTCAGTTAATATCCTGTTCCTATCCACCTTGAATTCATAATTTAACCTTTGAATACCATCTTTGTATTCCTTTTCTAATCTCTGCTCAACACTCTTAAATTTTCCTTCTAATATTGTACACTTTTCTTCGAAGGTTCCGTCTTCCTGAATCAATTTGTCTATCTTTAACTGATCTGTGTCACACCAAAAACCCATTTTTGGGAAAAAAACACTTCTTGGGATGCATGGTATGTACGTCATGCACTGGCCTTGACACTCCCTTTGTCTCATAGGCTTTTGTAGACATTGCATTCTTACTAACACTTATTGATCTCCCTTCCATAGAATATAACTTAGTTTTACTCCTAACTGACTCATCATTGATGATAATCTTTTGTGGTTCATCCACATTCAATTTGGACATTTTTCCAACTGAGGCTGAACAGTCTTCACAACAGTTATCTGTTTGTACAGTGACTTCTTTCCTCTCAGTTTAAACAGAAACATTCCTAGTTTCATTTTTCACCATATCATCTGCTATATTAGCTTTCCTCTTTAGATTCAGTTTTGGTCTCTTGCTATCATCCAATACTGGCAATGCAATTCCAGTTGTAACTTCTCTTATTTCTTTAATCTCTATGAGATATACCTTTGCTCTATGTGGCTTGTATTTATCATCCACTTTTACCATAGTGTTAAACAATTCGTAAGACTCATAATCTCTGATAGCCAAAATAAAGTCTCTTAAGGCTATTCTTTTCTTTCTGTTTCTAATTGTTCTGGAACAGTCTGCCATGACTACAGATTTACAGACTAGATTCTAAAATAAGAAAGCATATTCACTACAATACTAAATTATCAGTATTAATATACCTCTACATAGGTACTACAATAACACAGTAACAAATCACCAATAATTCTAAAGATAATACACACAAGTAACCCTAAAATCAGTCACTTATAATAATCATATCCACCTATGTCTAGACTAAGAAATGTGTAGCTGAACACACTAATCCTCAATATACTCTGATCATCATATCTATAATGCTTAGATTCTAACACAGTAATCATACAAACTATTTGTAACTAATAACCAGGACCAAAACACAGTGAATGATGATAATAATGAAATACACCGCTGACACAAAAACTATAAACAAACGAACCACAACCGACAGGTGGGGGGATAATACAAGAAAGTAAATAGGTAGATAAAGAAAGTATAAGAAAGTAATGAAGTAGTTATAGATTTAAACTACCAGACCTGCAAAACCAACAACAACAACAATAGAACTGTGAAATGAACTTATTTACAAGAGAGTAGAAAATTAACGCAAGAAAACTACAAGTAAACACGACAAAAGAGACTAAGTTATGCAACAATGATTACACAAACCAAACTATAAAAGCTAACACCAATAAATGTCAAAGAATTCCACGGGGCACTAGCTACCGAGTCTCTCCAAGACTGGGCCTCCGATACGCTGGAATTAATTTTACAAAAACCTACAGAATTGATGCGTGATGCCATATGATGATGGATGGCATCCGCATGTCTGGTTTTGTGTAGTGTGTAGATGTGTTCAGTCAAAACAATGTTCATGCAACAATAACAGGGCAATCCACATAGGACGTCAGTAAACTCACGACGTATAAAGTCAATGAGTCTTGAAACAGCCGTTGACGTTTTTCTTCATTATTTATTGTGGACGCCACAGTGACAAAATGGTTACGCAAATGTGTAGGCACATCAAACAGTCATTATCACAGCAACATTCAATACAGCAATAAACGGTAGACAGCATTACAATGATGAGTCAGATGTATGTTATATTTCAAAGTGCTGTAAATGTAGTCAGGTGAACAACTCCATCCTTTTCTATAACAGCCAGGAGATAACCAGATGTATGAGATCAGTTCACTCTCCTTAGTTTGACTTCAGCAAGACAGACACGTCTGCCGAAGTATAAATAATGTCCTCAAGAATATCCTCTAGATAATAAAGGTTTTCTAAACCTAGTTCATTTAACAAAGTAGCAAGTAACGGTCCTTGGTACATGCATCAACCGATGCAGTACAATGCAGCGACATGTGAGCTGGGAAGAACATCTCGTGACGACGACTTTCGGAGACAGGCTATGAATCGAAATCGCTCACGACCCAAAATCGATAGAGTTAATGAAAAAGTCAATTTACCTTGCTTTCATGAAATACACAGAAATATCACGCCTCCCGACATGTGGGAAAACACTAGAGGTATTATCTCGACTAAACGAAATATCCATAAGAGGACTACACATCCCTGACAGAACAAAAAAAAGCGGAGATCCCCTCTTCAACGAGGCATCTCTTTCGCCATTCCAAATCGCTCACCCCCACTAGTGGTGGGCGGAAACCGATCGACAAACAACAAGACAAGTCATGCGCAGTCCAGCGCAAAAATGACCACAGCTCAAAAGTTAACTGCATTCGATACCAACGCGAGAAGACAAATGCTTACCGAGAAAAGTGACTATAAATTACAAGCAGTTGTTGCCCTTGCGTTATAAAACAGATATTGAAATAAAACGATGTTGCGAGAATTTTTTTTTTTTTTTTTTTCGTAACGCGCCCGGTGATACTCGGGGCGAAATCTTAGGGTTTTATTTTTATGTCTAACCTGAATTGATTTTACGTGGTAAAAACGCACGAATTTATTTCTTGTACAGAGACAGGTGTCCCTCGCCATTCAGGCAAATACTCGCCGATTTCGGAGGTACCCATTGCAGCTGGGTCGGCTCAGGAGCCGCCAGTCCCTGGTCGACGACACTCCTTCAAATGTGGTCGCCAGGTCTCGAGTTAATCCAGTCCAAATCCCGGTCGACGAAAAATTCTCAAATGCCGTCGCCCGGGTTTGATCCTGTATCACCCGGTCGCCAGAGCGGTGTTTGTAACACTACGCTATTTTTTTTCAATATCAAAGAGCAAGCGATAAGCGGCTCAAAACGCACGAATTATGCGCTGATAATTAACTAAATTGCCAAACAATAGGCTAATTATAGAGTGTCTGGTGAGGATATACCTCAACAGAAAAATAAATATGTCTCAAAAAATATTCACATCGGGGAGGTGTCACCAACACACATCACGTTAGCATGTAAACACAATATACGTATGCAAGTTACTATAATCATCATTAAACAGCATACTCTAATATTGTCTTTAAAAATGGATGTACAAATCTGATAGGAAAATTTAAATAGTACATTCTTTGACATGTAATGACATAAGTACATAGTAAAGTTAAACTACATGACGATCCAGGACATATGCTCTGGTATTCCGAGGGTAAGTACACAATCTAGAACTCGTAAGGTAAGTCCTCAGCTCAACAATGACATTCTGAGAAAGTACAAGCAATATAATGCTAATTAATAACTAATATGCTTCATAAGGTACAATACATTATTAATAATTGTGGCTGTTTAGTAAACTAACGGCCCTTATATTAACTACTCAGTCCTCCTCTATCATTTTAAAAAACGAACAGAAGAAGATGACAACAAAGCACGATAGTGTGTACATATAAAGTAAGTACAGATGTGCTAATCTATTGTAGAAATATAGGTGTGTTATGACTCTGTAATATATAGAAATATAGGACAGAAGTATTAGTTGGAGTCATGTGGGCATCTAGACAAAATGTCAGCCATCACATTATCCGCACCACGGATAGCTCGTACCGTGAAGTGAAAAGGTTGAAGAGCTATAGCATATCGAGTGGATCTCGAACTCTTCAAATTCTTAGTCTGAATAGCTGTAAGAGCTTTCTGATCAGTCTCTAGAATGAAATGTGCGCCCAGGAGGAATCTTTGTAGCTTTAGAATTGACCAAACCATCGCTAACAACTCACGGTCTAAAACCGAGTAGTTCCTCTCTGCCGCATTTAGTTTTCTAGAAATGTACATAACAGGATGCAGAGTATTTGCATATTCTTGCATCAGTGCTGCTCCAATCCCAGTGGATGAAGCATCACTCCGAAGAACAAAAGTCCTATCAAGAGTAGGTAATCTTAAGATGGGAGGAGAAGAAAATATATTCTTGATTTGGTCTAGTGAAGATTGGCATTCTTCAGACCAACGGACCAGATTAGGCGAACCTTTCTTCAACAATGTTGATAGAGGTGCCATGATCGAAGATAAATTTGGAATAAATCTCCCATAAAATTGAATTAAACCTAAGAGACTCCTAACTTGTTTCTTCGTTTTAGGAACAGAGATGTTCAGTATTTTGGAAGTATTGTGGTCTTCTGTCTTCAAGAGACCATGACCAACACGATGACCCAGGAAAGAGATTTCACCAAAACCAACAAAAGCTTTAGAAGGTTTTGCTGTCAAATTATTCTCACGTAGAGTGGACAGTAAGTCATATAACCCTAAATAGTGATCTTCCCAGGTATCACTGAAGAGACAGATGTCATCTAAGTATGCGATGACATCCGAACGATGTGACAGAATTCGACGCATCATGCGAACGAAAGTGGCAGGGGCGTTCATGAGACCAAAAGGCATAACATTCCATTGAAATAGACCCCTAGGTGTAGAAAAAGCAGTAAGAGGTTTGGCATGCTCTGCTAAAGGCACTTGCCAATAACCTTTAGACAAGTCAAGTTTAGTGAAGAATCTAGAATTAGAAAGTCTAATCAGTAGATCTTCTAACAAAGGCATCGGTTCAGCGTCGAACTTTGTGACCTGATTCAATTTGCGATAATCAACGCAAATTCGTATGTTCTTATCCTTCTTCCGGACAATAACCATGGAAGAAGAATATGGTGAAGTCGATGGTTCAATTATATTTAATTGAATCATTTCATCCAATTCCTTTTCCACTTGCGACTGAAAGTGTATAGGAATAGGATACGGCCTAACCCTAATTGGATTATTGTCGGTAAGAATTATGTCATGTTCTATGACATCTGTGTGTCCAGGAATGTCAGTGAGAACATCCTGAAATGTTTGTAACATCGACGAGACTTGTCGATGTTCGTCACCAGAAAGATTAGGAGAAACAGAAACGTTTTTCCAAGATTCCGTGGAATGTAATGGAACCACTGGAAGGGGAAGGTTGACATCAGAGAAGGTAGCTTCCTCATCCTGAATGACAGACAGGGATGAATAATGACCGTGAGGTGCAGGAGCATCATCCGT